>CM064494.1:2661958-2824458 GCA_032716605.1 Paralithodes platypus
CGAGGAAACGGTATTATATTAATTTTAGTTAGAACAGATATATAAATCTCTAATTATCGTCGTGAAAATGTATGTCGAAAACAAAAATCCGTCCGTGCGTAATTGAACCGACAATTTCAAGGACATTTTCAGTGACAACATAGGTTTTTAAGAGTGCACTAATTAGTATTTTGTATGTTCTTTAAATTGGTATCATCAAGTTCTATTATAAGTCCAATGAATATATGATTTTATATGAATATTTTCATCCCCGTCATGCGAAGAGTAATCAAGAAATAATTCGTCTCACTGTATGCGCGCATTTCACCTCATCTAGTAAACTATTTGGCTATGAAATAAAGTTCCAGATTTACAGCAATGAAAAAAGAAGCTTAAAAAACAAGAACCAAGTCTCTACCACTAAAAATATATTTTACTCAAATATTTTCGTCTCCGTATATAGCAGTGACAGTTAGAGCAAGAATAAAACGAAATATTACCTTATATTGTGTCTGGGACGATAATTTCTTGGCCACGTAAACAGGGACGATATCCAAGCCTTTATATGTTTATATTAATGCTATATAAATTAATTTCAATCATATATAGACACAAATTGCACATAAAACTAGCGATTCCAGAACTTTAAAGGTCCGGGGTGAGCGACCTTTCCGCGCGGCCGAATAATCAATATTTTAAACAAAATTTAGACCTTCGCTGTTACACTGCATTGGGGCTTACTGTGTTACAAGTGATATCACATAATTCCTTGTTTCTTCAGCTTCTCACAGCCGGTGGAAGGCACGATTAGTGTCTTTCGGTGATTTAGACAAATATTATATTTCGGAAGGCGAGAATCACGCCTTGGTGCATTCAGAGGGTGATATGGGAAGATGCAGATGCGTCTTCTGGTGAGCAAAATGGTTAATTCATCTTGTAGTCGAAGGCAATCAGTCGGTGGTAAACTAAGATATCATCTGCGAAAAGTCTAGTAGTAGAAGTAAGTGATAGTGGGAGGTCGTTTATGTAAGGGAGGAAAAGTAGGGGACCCAGGATGGTGCCTTGTGGGACACCAGAAGTTACAAGCAAAGTAGAAGAATGAGAACACTTGAGAACAATGCGCTGATCCCAATTGGTCCAAAAAGTGGTTCTCGGATGCCTTAATAATCTAACTTAGCTAACAGTCTTTGGAGGAGGGCTTTGTCGAAGGCTTTGGCAAAGTCTAGTACTGTGGCGTCTGATTGTCAAGTTGTGGGGTTGTTAATGGATTTGGAAATATCATGTGTGGTTATTAGTAGTTGTGTCTCGCACGACCGTTGGGGCTGGAAGCTGTGTTGTGCGTCATTCATTATATTTTGCGTATCTAGATGGTCCATTAAATTTCAGTGGATGATGTGCTAAAAATAATTTGTAGTGATCTGAGGTAATCGAAATGGGTCTGTAGTTAACAGGGAGGGTTCTGTTTCCAGATTTGAAAATTGGTGTCACATTCGCCAATAGCCAATCATGGTGAAGTTCTCTGGTGTCAATGGTCTGTGAGAATATAACCTGCAGGACAAAGGCTAAAATGGCAGAAGTCGCCCTGAGTATCTTGCAGGGTATATTGTCTGGTCCAGTCGCTTTGTAAACGTCTACCTCAGATAAAAGTTTCTCGATTCCACGGGTATGTATAGTCAGAGGAGATATATGTGGGTGTACTGATGGTGATAGTTCCGGCAAGCCTGCTTGCCTCCCAATTATAATTACCTAAGTTCATAGGAATGATAGATTACCCAATATCCAATATAGAACATATTGTCTATATAATTATTGATCCCACAAACTTAATACTAAAAACTTAATGTGATACTTAAAGTAAGACTGTCCATATCAGAGTTTGGACACATTCCCGCCACCAGGTTTATATAATACAGTATCTACAAAAGCCCGGAGGCTATTTTATTTCGCCATGATTGGGAGGAGGCTTGAGCCGCCTGTCGACCAGGACGTCCACTGGGTACGTCGACTGGTTGATCGGTCGAGGTAGCCGCTGTGGGAATATCTCCAGGCGTCTCTGAGGAGTCCTCTTTGCACTCAATGTCCCCCTCAAGAGGGTACAGATGGACAGTCGGCCGCGTATATGTTCCCGTCTTCGTCCGGACTCTAGCCACTCGGACTTCTCCATCTCGACCGGGTAATAACTCGACAATACGGCCCAACTTCCAAAAAGCGCGTGGACCCTCATCATGGATGATGACGACATCACCGATACCTGGCCACCGACCATTTATTGGTCTCAGCTTACACTTATGCGCCTCTCTGAGGGTCACCAGATACTCGTTAGACCAACGTCGCCAGATATCTTTCGACAGTTTGCGAATATATTGATATCTGGCTGAAATGACATCTTTATTTATGTAGTCTGGATCTTCCAACCCATCCTCCACTTCATTATCATCAGGAAGATCCCGCAACCGATGACCCCGCACCAACACAGAGGGTGTTATTGGGGTAAGATCCCCTAGGTCGCCGGAAGCATAATTTAAGGGACGATCATTGATAGTGGCCTCAATTTCCAACAGTAGAGTAGTCAATTCCTCCAAGGAAATTAAGGCACGTCCCAACACCTTCTTCAACCCCGCCTTGACAATGCCGATGGCCCTTTCCCATATAGCGCCGAACCACGGCGCCCTAGCCGGGATAAACCGCCACTCACATTGAACACTGCCAAGGTGGGAGTGAACTTTAGGGTGATTACAAATGTCCGATAAGTACCCAGAGGCCCCATGAAAAGTGCTGGCATTGTCACTTAAAATGATCCGGGGAAATCCCTGTCGACTACAGAACCTCCTGAAAGCGTGGAGGAAACTGTCACAAGTGAGGTTGGTAACTATTTTGATGTGAATCTCTCTGGTGACCGCGCAAGTAAATAAAAGCATGTAAGCCTTTATGGTCGGCGAGTCCTTGATCGGGATTGCTCCGCTATAGTCCACCCCAGTGACCTTATACGGGTCTCCAGGGGTGGTTCGCAGGGCTGGTAAAGGTGGCAGTCCTGCATAGTCGTCTGGCTTACCTTTTACCCGACGAGATTTCAGACATTTACCCAGTACGCTTTTCACCACCTGCCTGAGTTTAGGCACCCACCATTTTTGACGAACGTAGGTAACCACGTGACCGACCCCGTAATGGCAACAGAGCCGATGGCACCGATCAATTATCAGGTGGGTCAAGGGATGTTTGGAGGGCAGAAGTTTAGGATACTTGCATGATTCTGAGATAGCCGCTAACCTCAATCTGCCTCCACAATGAATTATACCTCCCTTCAGGTGTAGTCCTAACTGGTTGATTAAGTTATTTCTGGACTGTTTACCCTTCACCATTGTTTCAAGTTCCTGCGAATAGGTCTCTTTTTGGCATAATGTGAGTAAAACATTATCTGCAGCTCTAATTTCATGTACGTTGAGATGAGCACTACCTGTGGGGGGCAGGCTATTTCTTTTTGCCTTCAAATTATTTACGAAATGTATCACCCATGCTGTGACACGCTGCAATCTTTCATAGCTGCTATATTTGTGCCAGTCCCATAACTGTGTGTCATCTTGGGGCACCGTGCCTACAATTTGGGTCACGATACCAGCGGGCTGCTGTTGGAGATCTATATTCTCTGGCCATCCATCGGGTTTCGGGAGCCAAGTAGGCCCATTCCACCACAACGCAGAAGAACTCAAAACATTTAGCAGACACGCCTCGAGATACCATATCACTTGGGTTCTCTTTACTCGACACATACTGGAAATAAGCAGTCGGGACTAGGGCCTGTATCTCGTCGATGCGGTTAGTGACATACACTGGCAGTTTCTTTTGACTGTGAATCCAGTGGAGCGTAATTTGACTGTCACTCCACACATAGGTGTCAGAGATATGAAGTTTATCTTTATAGGCATTCTCAACGAAGTTAATCATTCTGGCGGCTAGCAGAATGGCAGTCAATTCCAATTTAGGGATGGAAAGGGACTTGATGGGGGCCACCTTAGCCTTTGCCATGACCAAGTGGCTACCCTCTGGAATGACTAGATATATAGCAGTCCCGTAAGCGGACACTACTTACATCAGCAAATGCATGCAGGGAAACAGTCTTTTTGAAACAGATCCTCCTAGAGAACTCAATACAACTACAGAGAACCATGTCATCCACTATCCCCCGCCATTCCGCTTGCAGGTCCACAGAGAGATCATCGTCCCAACCCAATTTCAGTCTCCACAATTGTTGGAGAAAGATTCGAGACCTTATTGATACTGGCAACACAACACCCAAAGGATCAAAGAGTTTGGCAGCAAACCTTAAACACTCACGCTTTGTAACCTGTTCAAAAGGAGCATACTGAACTCCAAAGGAAAGAGAATCAAAGTCAGTTTTCCACACCAGGCCAAGTACTCTCACCAAATCCTGTTGTTCCGCAGCAACACCATCCTTCTGCAACACCTTTCTCAAGGCGGGACTATTTGTGGCCCATTGGCGCAGGAATAAATGGGCATTATCCATTACTTCACGAGCCATATCGTAAGCATGGACGAGGGAACTCTCATTATCCCCGTACCTTGGAGGTTATCGATATATAGCCCAGCCCTAATTTCCTGCACCAACTCCGGGTCTGCATCAACAAGAGAAAGATGCTTAAGGATGGTCGCGTTAAGGAGAAATTGAGAACAGGTCGCACCGAAAAGGACAACCTTAAACCTATAACAGATTAAAGGAGAATCTATTTGTAGAGGATCTTTCGGCCACATAAACCTAGTGTAATCCCTGTCATCCTCATTAAGTTTCAACATCAAGAAAGCCTTCTCGATGTCACTGACCCACGCATACTGATGCAGACGGAATCGCAACATAACCTGAGCAAGGTCCGGTACTAAAGAGGGTCCCGTATGTAGACAGTCGCTTAGACTGGGTTTGTGTTTGACGACTTTAGCGGAACAGTCAAACACAATACGTACCGGTGTAGTCTTGCTCTGTTTTACGACCCCGTGATGCGCCAGATAATGACATGAGACAGAGTCATCGAAAGGAACCTCCTCGATTTAACCCCGCGACAATTAATCAGAAATTACCTGTGAATATTGGTCACAAAACTTAGGCTCGGCTATAAATCTCTTTTGTAGACCTCGTAATCTCCCAACAGCCAAACCTTTATTGGTGGGCAACTGTTCTTTTAATTCAGTCCAGGGTAGACGTACCTGATATTGTTGACTCTCAGGCTCGTAGGTGACTGTCTCCTCATAACTGATCAAAGCTTGCCGTTCGGCTTGCGAATGTTCTTTGGGTGATATGCCAATGTGGTCTAAATCCCACAAAGCATTCAGTTCTTCTTTGCACGGGAACTGTCCAGTAGACATATATTGGTCCACTGGAATTACTGCCACTTTTAGAATTGTTACAACCTCAGTATTGGAGCTGGATGTGGATGCCGAATAAGAACCACTCAGTGCATATCCGAATTTGGTTGGAAGTAAAACCAAATTACCTACCCGTTTATAACCAGGTCGCACTATGTTGTAGTAATAGTCGGCACCAATTAGTACCTCCAACTCTGCTGTCTATGTGACACATGAATCGGCCAATTTAATGCCATGGTGCTTTAAACTAGTCATTTCAGCACTAAGACTAGACTCACCTTTATGTTCGGGAAGTTCCTCGACCACAATTGCTTCGACCCAGGAATCCTAAGCTTCCTGGACCTTGCAAAGTTCAGGAAAAGAGAACTGTTGACATTCCTGATGCCATGAGAACCGAGACATGCCTTGTAGCCAGCCCTATCTGTGCCAGTAACTGTTACAGGCAACCTGCCTTTTGTCTCCTTCATACACATAAAAAAGAAAACAAAAATACATTGAAGTCCCAAAGGAAAACGAGTGTGTCCGTGGGTGCCAGTGTTCAACAAATGAGTCGAGCTTGGTGTAGAACAATTCTTTCTCTTCTAAATTACTCATCTCGGTAGGAGCATACACTGCAACAAGAGAAATGAACCCATCGTATGCTTCATCCTCATCAGCAGTAGACGTTCGTCAACAGGTATAACACCTACAACTGTGGGAACCAGGACGGAAGAGGTCACAAGAGCCAACCCCCTTTGGCGAGCACCATTGCCACAGCCAGACCAGTAGTATGTGTAACCATTGCAACTGATCTCACCGTTGCCAGGCCACCTCACCTCAGAAAGGGACACTATGTTGATCCCCACCCACTGCAGCTCCCCAGATAATGGAGGTAGTCAGTCATCCTCCGAGATGGTCAATATGTTCCAGGCTTCAACCCGAAGACCCCTCCGAAAGTAAAGGCCCGGAGCTGGTCTTTGAGATCGTGATTCGTTTGTGCTGCCACGACCACCTCGCAAGTCAGGAGCTTGTCTGAGAGGGCCGCTGCCCTTAAAAATTCAGGGGTCCCGAAGGCTTTGCCCTGCAGTCGTCACAGTTGGCACCCCTACTCGACTGACAGGAGCAGTAGGACCGGTCCTGCCAGCCAAGCCAGGCATGTCTGGCATTGAACCCCCCAGAATTGCTGGGTCAGGTTCGTGAGCACCCGCCCGGTAGTGTTTACCACAATCTCGGTCCCTATTCCTCAGTTGAGTGTGGTGGCGGCAAGCATGGACATATTTAGACACTAATTTTTTCCCTGCAGCATCCAAGAGTGGAATCACTGGAAATCCTAATTTTTAGGTTTTACTTTTTTCAGATACGGAGGACCGTCGAAAATTAGTATTTATCTAATATCCAACAATCTTAAAACACGCCCCCCACTACTGGGGAGGGCAATGAAGATCAGGGAAAATGTGCGGTTGAAGACTACAGTAATGCAATAAAAAACTGTATTTGACAATAACCGGTTCCCACAGGATACACAGTGGGTTGAGGGGGGGAAGGGCTTTGCCCCATCTCACTCCCCCATGACCTATTGCAATTCTCATCTATAGTATGTTGCCAGTAAGGGGCCAAAATCATATTTTCCCTAACCGAACATATTGTTGGATAATACTCACTTACGATGGTCCTCGGTATGTATAACCAATGTATCTGAAAAAATATATATATATATATAGAAACAGTCGCTAAGATCACGATCACACCTAAAAATCAGTAATACCGAATCACTTCCCATTTCATATACCGGTAGTTATTAGCCCCACTCTTGATTCTTTTACAACTAGGATCACCAGTCATTATATCCCTAATCCTGATCTTTTTCCCGATCCTCTCCCTAATCATTAACCCCATACACAACCCCTGCATATTATGCCGCCCAAGAGCGGCCCTCTGCTGGTCCCACAACGTAAATGTAAATGTATATATTTGTTTAGGACTCTGGTTCTTCTTGGCTTTATGACTGCAAAATAAGACGCTCAAAGTGTCCTTTGGTACTTTAATGTCTTCAGAGGATAAATTATTACTTTGTCGGACAATCATGTGTTTTGCCTGGTTTGAATATGACTTTTGCTCATAATATTGTAGATTGGAAGAAAGTCCAAGCAAATCATGTCTGGATAAAGTGCAAATTTCGTGTGGCAGCTTAGGTCAAAGCTAATGATTTTAATGATTCATTGAGGTAGTAAAACTAAAATATGATATACAGGGTGTTACGATTGGCGGGGTCAGCACCAGGTTCTTAGATTGAACAATGTTGGCCTTTAAGATCATGAATGGCCTTATCTATTGGTAGAGTGAAGTACCGACTCCTAAACAGAAAAATATATAAATATATGAAATCAAATCAAATCAATCTGAAAGTTGACAAAATGATCATGATTTTGTTTTTGTTTTATATACCGGTATATACCGGTATATACAAAACTGAACAAATACTGTACCTTATTTACAAATACACCAATTATATGTACTGGCAAGCGAAACCGATATATAATCGAAGTTCACCGTGGCTGTATAAACCGATATATAATCGAAGTTCACCGTGGCTGTATAAACCGATATATAATCGAAGTTCACCGTGGCTGTATAAACCGATATATAATCGAAGTTCACCGTGGCTGTATAAACCGATATATAATCGAAGTTCACCGTGGCTGTATAAACCGATATATAATCGAAGTTCACCGTGGCTGTATAAACCGATATATAATCGAAGTTCACCGTGGCTGTATAAACCGATATATAATCGAAGTTCACCGTGGCTGTATAAACCGATATATAATCGAAGTTCACCGTGGCTGTATAAACCGATATATAATCGAAGTTCACCGTGGCTGTATAAACCGATATATAATCGAAGTTCACCGTGGCTGTATAAACCGATATATAATCGAAGTTCACCGTGGCTGTATAAACCGATATATAATCGAAGTTCACCGTGGCTGTATAAACCGATATATAATCGAAGTTCACCGTGGCTGTATAAACCGATATATAATCGAAGTTCACCGTGGCTGTATAAACCGATATATAATCGAAGTTCACCGTGGCTGTATAAACCGATATATAATCGAAGTTCACCGTGGCTGTATATACTGATTGAATATACTGTATGAATGTAGATTGATCACAGACAACACGTGACACTGCTTTGTACAAGAAAGGAGAGTAAGATACACACTTTACATTTACATTGTGGGATCCGCAGAGGGCAGCTCTCGGGCGACATAATGTGCGGGGGTTGTGTATGAGGGTTAATGATTGGGGACAGGATCAGGAAAAGGATCAGGATTAGGGATGTACCGTAATGACTGGTGATCCTAGTTCTTCGCCGCAATGTTGCATCTCTCTCGCTATTCTACCGCTATTACAATAATCAGAGTTTTCTCAGTGTATACCACCTCTACGTAGAGTATGTAGCACCCGTCTTGCAACACAATTCCACCCCTACTCCGTGCAACTCTCCAACCCAAGAGTGAAACGATACTCCTCAATCTTTCTTCTATTCACCAACTGAGCTCTGGAACGCTCTCCCTGAATCCAATTTTCCCCCATCCTATAACTTAAATTACCGTACTTCAAACTCCATGTGTCCAGGCATTTTGGCTCGAACATTCTTTAATTTTGGCCTTATCACTCTTTCAACTCTGGGGGAGGCACTCGTAACAGGCAGTTTTGCCTGTTGTCTCTCTCATCCACTTAGAAAAGAAAAAATATGAAATGGGAAGTGATTCCACTCTTTGATGCTGCGGATTTTTTTTTTCTAAATAATATTGTCCATGCTTGCCTGATAGGCGTGGTATTTTAGGTTGTGGCTGTGTCTCGTAATTGTATACTCGTAGGGTATAAATATATATCTTTGTCTATGTCTACTAAGTTGTTAGTGATTATAATTATATAACATATGTTGTCTGTGTATCTGTCTTCTTGTTGCAAGTGGGCCTAGTCTAATGTCTTGTTTGAGCAAAGTGACAGATGTAGTGTGTCTGTAATCACGTCTGATACATCTTGCAGCTTTGTTTTGTATGGCCTCTAGTTTACTTATATTATTGTGAGTGTGTGGATCCCAGACGGTGTCGCAGTATTCCAAGTGTGTGGATCCCAGACGGTGTCGCAGTATTCCAAGTGTGATCGAACAAGTGTTTTAAGGGGAGGCATGTTAATGTTTAGCCCCACTAGTTTTGAGATTATAAGGCGTTCGGCCCATTAGTTTGGCGATTTTAACACCTTTTACCTCATTTCGTTGTCAATTTTAAGACCTATCGTGCCATTTAGGTGTCGATTATATCCTGGGGAGCGATAGCGAGCCTGCAATTTTAAGAGGAACCGGCCTTCGGCCGGGAAATTTTTCTAGCGAAAAATGTACACATTTATCTTGAAGGGGGGTCTAGGGGGTGTTTTCTAAGCTTGATGGAGGTCTAGGGAGGAAACTAAAACAAAATATATGAATAAATGAATTAATAAACCAAACAAACGGTCTTCCTCCCCTTAAATGCTATAATGTTTATGTTCGCATTAATAAACCAAACAAACGGTCTTCCTCCCCTTAAATGCTATAATGTTTATGTTTGCATTAATAAACCAAACAAACGGTCTTCCTCCCCTTAAATGCTATAATGTTTATGTTTGCATTAAACCAAACAAACGGTCTTCCTCCCCTTAAATGCTATAATGTTTATGTTTGCATTAATAAACCAAACAAACGGTCTTCCTCCCCTTAAATGCTATAATGTTTATGTTTGCATTAAACCAAACAAACGGTCTTCCTCCCCTTAAATGCTATAATGTTTATGTTTGCATTAAACCAAACAAACGGTCTTCCTCCCCTTAAATGCTATAATGTTTATGTTTGCATTAATAAACCAAACAAACGGTCTTCCTCCCCTTAAATGCTATAATGTTTATGTTTGCATTAAACCAAACAAACGGTCTTCCTCCCCTTAAATGCTATAATGTTTATGTTTGCATTAAACCAAACAAACGGTCTTCCTCCCCTTAAATGCTATAATGTTTATGTGTGCATTAATAAACCAAACAAACGGTCTTCCTCCCCTTAAATGCTATAATGTTTATGTTTGCATTAATAAACCAAACAAACGGTCTGCCTCCCCTTAAATGCTATAATGTTTATGTTTGCATTACACTTGGTGATATTCCTGTGTAGCTGTTGTTCAGAGTCACCGCTGGTGTCAACTACCGAACACAGACAAGACTATAGTATATTCGCTGTAAGTAGGCGAACAAATCATGACCTCTAATCTCTGTAACTCAAAAACGACTAGAGGACCGAGCTAATATTTCTACCATTTAGGAAGAGTCAGTCAATGAATAGATGTGTTAATTTACAGCCAATTTGCTCTTGCCCTTTTTGAATTACAGAGGGTAGAGGTCATGATTTCTCGCCTACTTACAGCGAATAGACTATAGCTGGAGTTTGACTTTGGTATAACAGAATGAAGCAGTGAAACTTTAAATGAAGACATGTGAACAGTATTGAAGTCAGAAAGGAAACTAAATTAACTGACGAACATCCAAATGAAACTTGAAACAGTGAAAACGAAAATAAAGCTTTACAAAATTATGTGAACTGGTGAATCCCAAACTTAAACAAAACCATGTATAAATATTTGATGCCAATGTTTAAGATACCTTACTGTCTAATTAGGTAACACCCCGTTCTTAACACTAATAATCAATTACAAACCCCAATGCACTTGAATAAACTAATGAAAGCATATGGTCCTCCCGGGATTCCAAATCGGGACACCACACCCAGAACATAAGCATCTAAACCATTACACCACCAACACAGTTAAAGGTTGAATACACAATCACGATAAATATCCAATTTCGAATTTTGGATATCAATCTAATCATGTACTCGACCCAACTGCAGTATGGAAAGCGTAATGTTTTAGTGAGTGGAAAGAACAATGAATGGGGCCAAGATCACTAAGGATCGGGCCTCGCTATACATTAGTTCCTGAACCTATAGAATTAAGTAACACCCCGTTCTTAACACTAATCATTACTATTACAAAAGCTGCGTGATAAAGGGATTAGGTTTTGGTAGGTGTATTCAATAATGTGTACCTTGCATAATCTAGGAAATGTGATGATAATAATGTTCTCTAATTGTAAAACTTGTATCTTATACAGTGTTGTTGACGGGTACTCCAACTTCCGCCCGCCACCGCCCCTCCTGCCGGATCAACACCCTCACGGCGCCCATATCCCGCACAACCCCTGCCTTCACGCCCATTACCACTCCTATCACTACCACCAGGCCTGCCCCCGCCACCACACCCGCGGCGAAGACTACCATCATCATCCCACCGGTGCCCAGAACCACCCCATCTTTGCGAACCACCCCCACCGTTTCCCAGAGAACCACCCCCACAGCTACTCAAAGAACCACGCCCACAGCTTCTCTGAGAACCACACCGACTGCATCTCAACTAACCACGCCCACCGCATCCCAGAGAACCACGCCCACAGCTTCTCAAAGAACCACGCCCACTGCTTCTCTGAGGACGACGCCCACCACCTCCTCGTCTTCGCAGCGCACGACGCCCATCGCCCGCACGTGCCGCCTGACGCCCTCCTCCATCAGACTAACGCCCACCACCCACACCCAGAGGCCCCCGCCCCTCAGACCCCTGCCTCGACGGTTAGTACCAGCTTATTATTATTCTTAGCAGTAGTAGTAGTAGTAGTAGTAGTAGTAGTAGTAGTAGTAATATTATTCAGTCCAGATCAGACGTTGTTTCCTACCTTTACGATTTCCATATTGGTTGTCTGAGTAGGAAAAGGGCGTTAAGATTAAGTGGGAGATAGGGATATTGAAAAATTAATATATGAACAGACAGATAGACAGACTGGCAGATAGAAACACAAACAGACATACAAGTAGGTAGATAAACAGAGAGGTAGGTAGGTAGGTAGAATGATAGACAGACAGACAGATATATATATATATATATATATATATATATATATATATATATATATATATATATATAAACAGGTAGGCAGATAGACAAATAGGTAGCCATATAAATGCACAGGGAGGTAGGCAGGAAAAACAGGAAGATAAACAAGCATGTAGGCAGGCAAATATATAGTATAGCTTGTAGATAGGTAGGTAGGCAGGTAGATAGGTAGGTAGATAAGTAGGTAATCACACAGAGGGACAGGCACACGTACAGGCCAACATTAGATAAGTCAGAAATTAGGCCTCCTGATTAGATACACACCCGTACACAGAACTCACAGCTACAACACACGCACACACGCACTATACAATCTCACACACACACACACACACATACATACACTCACACACACACACATATATATATATATATATATTATATGTTCTTTGTGTGTATGTGCACCGTTGATTGTATATTTTTTACCTGTTAGTATCAGTGTGTGTTTTTGTTATTAAGTCTGATGGTGATAACCGATACGCTCAAGCACTCGCATATAATTGTATACAAACTTACTGTAAAGGCAAACAGGTCACACACACACACACACACACACACACACACACACACACACACACACACACACACACAGATAGCGCGTCTGGCTCACAACCAGATTGTCCCGAGTTCGAGACCCGGGCGGGGAAGAGACATTTGGGCAAGTTTCCTAACGGTGTAGCCTCTGTTCACCTAGCAGTATAAATAGGAACCTGGAATAAGTGGACGAAGTTGTGACGTCCCATCTGGGGTTGGTGACCGGTTACAGGGTGAGATGGGTATCGTACTGGTCAACCTAAGCTACTGGTCAACCTAAGCCTTCGGGTGAGACTGGTACGTAGTGAGAATGGTACCGTACAGATTAACCCTAAGCCTTCGTTTCCAGATGTCGCCATTTAGCTAAAATACAGACTACACACACATCCACAGCCATTCCAACGATACATAAACACTTAACATGCATTTCACGCAATACATTCCCAGTTAAGGAGGCGCGATAATAATGAGCTTAGCTCGCATTGCGTGGATTCCCCTTGACGAACAAGTGAGTGAAAATTACACACATACACACAACTGACAGTGTATTTATTGGTACAATCGTAAATTATGCATGGTTACGAGTACATTTTCGATTATTAAACCTAAATAAAACTATCTAGATCAAACTTAACCTAACCTAACCTACCTAACCGAACCTAAAACACTCTGTTTCAAAGTATTTTAAAGATGCATGTACACTTAAACAGTCGCCCTAAATCTCATGTACCTGCAAACCTATATATTTAGTCAATTTTGTACCTTTAACCCACATTGTCCGGCGGCGTTTTGTATCTTTGGCGGCTTCAAAATCAGGGGGTTTTGAGTGAATCATGTGATGCGTGGCTACACATATCTATGCAAAGAAATGCCCTAAACTAGGTTACATACATACAGTATATGAAGAGGTAGGGATCACTGTTATCTTCTGAATGGTGAA
Source organism: Paralithodes platypus (assembly GCA_032716605.1). Taxonomy (NCBI): domain Eukaryota; kingdom Metazoa; phylum Arthropoda; class Malacostraca; order Decapoda; family Lithodidae; genus Paralithodes; species Paralithodes platypus. The sequence continues at coordinate 2,675,801 of CM064494.1, forward strand.
GACTAGAACTATCTACACCAAGTGGTTCAGTTTTTGATGATGAAAGAAATAAGGCGAGTTTGCCAATTTTTTCCGCATTTCTGGAGTAAACACAGGAAGCCCCTGCAGTGTATTATCTTTGGCTACTCATACCTCCATAAAGAAATCACCTAACCTAGGTTATCATAAGATAGTACTCACTGCTATCTTGCGATGAGTAATAACTAGAATACTGTACACTAAGTGGTTTTTGTTTGATGGTGAAAATACGATCACCAGTTTTGGCGGCTTTTGCTAACGTGTCATTATTCGTTTCAACGTTCGTCAGAATGACTGAGAGGGTATGTTGTTGTGAGTTGCATGGACCGTCTGCTATGAGAACAAAGCTGTCTCTCACGCGGCTTTAATTGTTATTTTTAAGATCGGGTTTAAGAGCAGATCCTTCTATTATGACGCCGGGGCAGCTCGATGCGCGCTCCTAAGATCCTTCTATTATGACGCCGGGGCAGCGCGATGCGCGCTCCTAAGATCCTTTTGAAATGACTCCCTGGCTAGATGGATTAACACACCACTGCTTGGCCGCACACACATACACGCGCAATGAACTAATATGCAAAACACTTCCCGTATATGTCTGAGAGCGACTTTCTAATACCTAGTTTTCAATGCATACACACACTCACACATTTCACGCGCACACACGTGTATAATATATATATTATATATATATATATATATATATATATATATATATATATATATATATATATATATATATATATATATAGAGAGAGAGAGAGAGAGAGAGAGAGAGAGAGGGGGGGGGGGGGGGGGGGGGGGGAGAGGGAGGGCGGGAATCATCTCCCACCTCAAGGGGGGACCAGCCAAATAACGCTAACCAGTTACTAGTTGAAGCAGCATGTGTGTATGTGTGTGTATGGTAGGTTAGGACGTTGGGTAAGTCAGTCACTGGTGAGTTGGGTGGATAGGTTTGGGAAGGCAGCTTCGGTAGGTGTACATGTTACGGTCTTTTTGAAAAAGTGGCCTTTTTGCGAAATGACCGAGAGCTTTGCAAAATGACCAAAAACCTAGCCTTTTTGTAAAATGACACTTAATGTCTGGCCCATTTGCAAAATGCCCAGCATATTAGCCTTTTTGTAAAATTACCTGTGCCCTTTTGCAAAATGACACCAAACGTCTAACCTAACCTAACCTAACCTAACCTAACCTAACCTATCCTAACCTAACCTAACCTAACATTTTAGGTTAGGTTAGGTTAGGTTAGATTAGGGTAGGATAGGTTAGGATGGGTTAGGTTAGGTTAGGTTAGGTTAGATTAGGTTAGACGTTTGGTGTCATTTTGCAAAAGGGCACAGGTAATTTTACAAAAAGGCCAATATGCTGGACATTTTGCAAATGGGCCAGACATTAAGTGTCATTTTACAAAAAGGCTAGGTTTTTAGTCATTTTGCAAAGCTCCCGGTCATTTCGCAAAAAGGCCACTTTTTCAAAAAGGCCGTAACATACACATTTAGTCACACACCCATGTTATACACCATATTTTAATGCTTTAAGGATATGATGACGTCATCCTCATTATTATCTTAATATTATTGGATGATTTAATTTAGCTTAGGAAGTACCTCTGTGCATCAATGAGTAAAAACTACCTCCCTTTACCCTTTAACTCACTACTCACTAAGCTGAATATAATTGTCTAATGATAGCCGGAATATGCTGAAAGATTGCTTCATAGTATACCGATATGGTTAATTATGGTATGTATTTTCTACATCTGTATAATATACAGATGTAGAAAATACATATATGAAAATATTAAATACAGACTTCAGCAATCCAAAGGTCATATTATGTGTATTACTGTGTGCTCATAAAATACTAAAATGGCCTGTATCAAATTTGTACTGCTACAACTAAATGTGTAGGCAATTGTAGTGTATATTAAGGAAGAGTAAGTTTGAGGTGGCCAGGTGTGGGATGGAAAGCTTGGGTGGGAAAAGTTTGGTAGGACAGGTTTAGGATGGTAAACTTGGTTGGCAGGTTTGGTATGGTAGGGCAGGTTTGGGATGGTAGGCAGGTTTGGGATGGTAGGGTAGTCTCGGTATGGTAGGGCAGGTTTGGGATGGTAGGCAGGTTTGGGATGGTAGGCAGGTTTGGGATGGTATGCAGGTTGGGGATGGTAGGCAGGTTTGGGATGGTAGGCAGCTTTGGGATGGTATGCAGGTTTCGGATGGTAGGCAGGTTTGGGATGGTATTCAGGTTGGGGATGGTATGCAGGTTTGGGATGGTAGGCAGGTTTAGGACGGTAGGCAGGTTTGGGATGGTAGGCAGGTTTGGGATGGTATGCAGATTTGGGATGGTATGCAGGTTTGGGATGGTAGGCAGGTTTAGGACGGTAGGCAGGTTTGGGATGGTAGGCAGGTTTGGGATGGTTGGCAGGTTTGGAATGGTAGGCAGGTTTGGGATGGTATGCAGATTTGGGATGGTATGCAGGTTTGGGATGGTAGGCAGGTTTGGGATGGTAGGCAGGTTTGGGATGGTTGGCAGGTTTGGGATGGTAGGCAGGTTTGGGATGGTAGGCAGGTTTGGGATGGTATGCAGGTTTAGGATGGTATGCAGGTTTGGGATGGTAGGCAGGTTTGGGATGGTAGGCAGGTTTGGGATGGTATGCAGGTTTAGGATGGTATGCAGGTTTGGGATGGTAGGCAGGTTTGGGATGGTATGCAGGTTTAGGATGGTATGCAGGTTTAGGATGGTATGCAGGTTTAGGACGGTAGGCAGGTTTGGGATGGTTGGCAGGTTTGGGATGGTAGGCAGGTTTGGGATGGTTGGCAGGTTTGGGATGGTTGGCAGGTTCGGGATGGTAGGCAGGTTTGGGATGGTATGCATGTTTGGGATGGTTGGCAGGTTTGGGATGGTAGGCAGGTTTGGGATGGTAGGCAGGTTTGGGATGGTATGCAGATTTGGGATGGAAGGCAGGTTTGAGATGGTAGGCAAGTTTGGGGTGGTATTCAGGTTTGGGATGGTATGCAGGTTTGGGATGGTATGCAGGTTTGGGATGGTTGGCAGGTTTGGGATGGTACCGGTATGCAGGTTTGGGATGGTATGCAGTTTTGGGATGGTATTCAGGTTTGGGATGGTATGCTGGTTTGGGATGGTATGCAGGTTCGGGATGGTTGGCAGGTTTGGGATGGTATGCAGGTTTGGGATGGTACCGGTATGCAGGTTTGGGATGGTATGCAGGTTTGGGATGGTATGCAGGTTTGGGATGGTATGTAGGTTTGGGATGGTAGGCAGGTTGGGGATGGTAGGCAGGTTTGGGATGGTATGTAGGTTTGGGATGGTATGCAGGTTTGGGATGGTATGCAGGTTTGGGATGGTTGGCAGGTTTGGGATGGTATGCAGGTTTGGGATGGTATTCAGGTTTGGGATGGTATGCAGGTTTGGGATGGTTGGCAGGTTTGGGATGGTTGGCAGGTTTGGGATGGCTGGCAGGTTTGGGATGGTATTCAGGTTTGGGATGGTATTCAGGTTTGGGATGGTTGGCAGGTTTGGGATGGTTGGCAGGTTTGGGATGGTTGGCAGGTTTGGGATGGTTGGCAGGTTTGGGATGGTATGCAGGTTTGGGATGGTTGGCAGGTTTGGGATGGTTGGCAGGTTTGGGATGGTATGCAGGTTCGGGATGGTATGCAGGTTTGGGATGGTTGGCAGGTTTGGGATGGTATGCAGGTTTGGGATGGTATGCAGGTTTGGGATGGTAGGCAGGTTTGGGATGGTATGCAGGTTTGGGATGGTAGGCAGGTTTGGGATGGTATGCAGGTTCGGGATGGTATGCAGGTTTGGGATGGTATGCAGGTTCGGGATGGTAGGCAGGTTTGGGATGGTATGCAGGTTTGGGATGGTATGCAGGTTTGGGATGGTTGGCAGGTTTAGGATGGTTGGCAGGTTTGAGATGGTTGGCAGGTTTGGGATGGTTGGCAGGTTTGGGATGGTATGCAGGTTTGGGATGGTATGCAGGTTTGGGATGGTATGCAGGTTCGGGATGGTACGCAGGTTTGGGATGGTATGCAGGTTTGGGATGGTTGGCAGGTTTGGGATGGTTGGCAGGTTTGGGATGGTAGGCAAGTTTGGGATGGTAGGCAGGTTTGGGATGGTAGGCAGGTTTGGGATGGTATGCAGGTTTGGGATGGTATGCAGGTTTGGGATGGTATGCAGGTTTGGGATGGTTGGCAGGTTTGGGATAGTATGCAGGTTTGGGATGGTATGCAGGTTTGGGATGGTTGGCAGGTTCGGGATGGTTGGCAGGTTCGGGATGGTTGGCAGGTTCGGGTGGTATGCAGGTTTGGGATGGTATGCAGGTTTGGGATGGTTGGCAGGTTCGGGATGGTATGCAGGTTTGGGATGGTATGTAGGTTTGGGATGGTATGCAGGTTTGGGATGGTAGGTAGGTTTGGGATGGTTGGCAGGTTTGGGATGGGTGGCAGGTTTGGGATGGTTGGCAGGTTTGGGATGGTATGCAGGTTTGGGATGGTATGCAGGTTTGGGATTGTTGGCAGGTTTAGGATGGTTGGCAGGTTTGGGATGGTATGCAGGTTTTGGATCGTATGCAGGTTTGGGATGGTTGGCAGGTTTGGGATGGTTGGCAGGTTTGGGATGGTTGGCTGGTTTGGGATGGTATGCAGGTTTGGGATGGTTAGCAGGTTTGGGATGGTTGGCAGGTTTGGGATGGTATGCAGGTTTGGGATGGTATGCAGGTTTGGGATTGTTGACAGGTTTGGGATGGTTGGCAGGTTTGGGATGGTATGCAGGTTTGGGATTGTTGACAGGTTTGGGATGGTTGGCAGGTTTGGGATGGTATGCAGGTTTGGGATGGTTGGCAGGTTTGGGATGGTATGCAGGTTTGGGATGGTATGCCGGTTTGGGATGGTATGCAGATTTGGGATGGTATGCAGGTTCGGGATGGTACGCAGGTTTGGGATGGTTGGCAGGTTTGGGATGGTATGCAGGTTTGGGATGGTAGGCAGGTTTGGGATGGTAGGCAGGTTTGGGATGGTAGGCAGGTTTGGGATGGTATGCAGGTTTGGGATGGTATGCAGGTTTGGGATGGTTGGCTGGTTTGGGATGGTTGGCAGGTTTGGGATGGTTGGCAGGTTTGGGATGGTTGGCAGGTTTGGGATGGTATGCAGGTTTGGGATGGTTGGCAGGTTTGGGATGGTATGCAGGTTTGGGACGGTATGCAGGTTTGGGATGGTTGGCAGGTTTGGGATGGTTGGCAGGTTTGGGATGGTTGGCAGGTTTGGGATGGTTGGCAGGTTGGGGATGGTTGGCTGGTTTGGGATGGTATGCAGGTTTGGGATGGTTAGCAGGTTTGGGATGGTTGGCAGGTTTGTGATGGTATGCAGGTTTGGGATGGTATGCAGGTTTGAGATTGTTAACAGGTTTGGGATGGTTGTCAGGTTTGGGATGGTATGGAGGTTTGGGATGGTATGCAGGTTTGGGATGGTTGGCAGGTTTGGGATGGTATGCAGGTTTGGGATGGTATGCAGGTTTGGGATGGTATGCAGGTTTGGGATGGTATGCAGGTTTGGGATGGTATGCAGGTTTGGGATGGTATGCAGGTTTGGGATGGTTGGCAGGTTCGGGATGGTATGCAGGTTTGGGATGGTAGGCAGGTTTGGGATGGTATGCAGGTTTGGGATGGTATGCAGGTTTTGGATGGTATGCAGGTTTGAGATTGTTAACAGGTTTGGGATGGTTGTCAGGTTTGGGATGGTATGGAGGTTTGGGATGGTATGCAGGTTTGGGATGGTTGGCAGGTTTGGGATGGTATGCAGGTTTGGGATGGTATGCAGGTTTGGGATGGTATGCAGGTTTGGGATGGTATGCAGATTTGGGATGGTATGCAGGTTCGGGATGGTATGCAGGTTTGGGATGGTTGGCAGGTTTGGGATGGTAGGCAGGTTTGGGATGGTAGGCAGGTTTGGGATGGTATGCAGGTTTGGGATGGTATGCAGGTTTGGGATGGTATGCAGGTTTGGGATGGTTGGCTGGTTTGGGATGGTTGGCAGGTTTGGGATGGTTGGCAGGTTTGGGATGGTTGGCAGGTTTGGGATGGTTGGCAGGTTTGGGATGGTTGGCAGGTTTGGGATGGTATGCAGGTTTGGGATTGTATGCAGGTTTGGGATGGTATGCAGGTTTGGGATGGTTGGCAGGTTTGGGATGGTTGGCAGGTTTGGGATGGTTGGCAGGTTTGGGATGGTTGGCTGGTTTGGGATGGTATGCAGGTTTGGGATGGTTAGCAGGTTTGGGATGGTTGGCAGGTTTGGGATGGTATGCAGGTTTGGGATGGTATGCAGGTTTGAGATTGTTGACAGGTTTGGGATGGTTGGCAGGTTTGGGATGGTATGGAGGTTTGGGATGGTATGCAGGTTTGGGATGGTATGCAGGTTTGGGATGGTATGCAGGTTTGGGATGGTATGCAGGTTTGGGATGGTATGCAGGTTTGGGATGGTATGCAGGTTTGGGATGGTATGCAGGTTTGGGATGGTATGCAGGTTCGGGATGGTACGCAGGTTTGGGATGGTTGGCAGGTTTGGGATGGTATGCAGGTTTGGGATGGTATGCAGGTTTGGGATGGTATGCAGGTTTGGGATGGTAGGCAGCTTTGGGATGGTATGCATGTTTGGGATGGTATGCAGGTTGGGGATGGTATGCAGGTTTGGGATGGTTGGCAGGTTTGGGATGGTATGCAGGTTTGGGATGGTATGCAGGTGTGGGATGGTTGGCAGGTTCGGGATGGTTGGCAGGTTCGGGATGGTTGGCAGGTTCGGGATGGTATGCAGGTTTGGGATGGTATGCAGGTTTGAGATTGTTGGCAGGTTCGGGATGGTATGCAGGTTTGGGATGGTATGTAGGTTTGGGATGGTAGGCAGGTTTGGGATGGTAGGCAGGTTTGGGATGGTTGGCAGGTTTGGGATGGTTGGCAGGTTTGGGATGGTTGGCAGGTTTGGGATGGTTGGCAGTTTTGGGATGGTATTCAGGTTTGGGATTGTTGGCAGGTTTGGGATGGTTGGCAGGTTTGGGATGGTATGCAGGTTTGGGATGGTTGGCAGGTTTGGGATGGTTGGCAGGCTTGGGATGGTTGGCAGGTTTGGGATGGTTGGCAGGTTTGGGATGGTTGGCAGGTTTGGGATGGTTGGCTGGTTTGGGATGGTAGGGGATGGTTGGCAGGTTTGGGATGGTTGGCAGGTTTGGGATGGTTGGCAGGCTTGGGATGGTATGGAGGTTTGGGATGGTTGGCAGGTTGGGGATGGTTGGCAGGTTTGGGATGGTTGGCTGGTTTGGGATGGTATGCAGGTTTGGGATGGTTAGCAGGTTTGGGATGGTTGGCAGGTTTGGGGTGGTATGCAGGTTTGGGATGGTATGCAGGTTTGGGATTGTTGACAGGTTTGGGATGGTTGGCAGGTTTGGGATGGTATGCAGGTTTGGGATGGTATGCAGGTTTGGGATGGTAGGCAGGTTTGGGATGGTTGGCAGGTTTGGGATGGTATGCAAGTTTGGGATGGTTGGCAGGTTTGGGATGGTAGGCAGGTTTGGGATGGTTGGCAGGTTTGGGGTGGTATGCAGGTTTGGGATGGTTGGCAGGTTTGGGATGGTAGGCAGGTTTGGGATGGTTGGCAGGTTTGGGATGGTATGCAGGTTTTGGATGGTATGCAGGTTTGGGATGGTATGCAGGTTTGGGATGGTGTGCAGGTTCGGGATGGTAGGCAGGTTTGGGATGGTTGGCAGGTTTGGGATGGTAGGCAGGTTTGGGATGGTTGGCAGGTTTGGGGTGGTAAGCAGGTTTGGGATGGTATGTAGGTTTGGGATTGTTGACAGGTTGGGGATGGTTGGCAGGTTTGGGATGGTATGCAGGTTTGGGATGGTATGCAGGTTTGGGATGGTATGCAGGTTCGGGATGGTAGGCAGGTTTGGGATGGTTGGCAGGTTTGGGATGGTATGCAGGTTTGGGACGGTAGGCTAGATTTGGGGTAATGTATTTGGGAAGGTTAGTTTGGGGAATATTTCTTGAAATGCAGGTTTGGTGGGATTGGATTTTGAAAGTAGGTTTAGGGAAAGTAGGTTTGAAAATATTTTAAGAAATGAAGGTGAACATAGAATAGCAGATTGTGAAAGTTAAAGCTGGCATATCACTAGCGCCTTCCCTCAACTCTTAACAGATAGTTAGTTAAAATAGGACTTTAGAGGCTATAAATCCTATTGGATTAGTAAGCCAGCACACTGTAAGTCAATAATATCGTCAGGACTGGAGCCCCTTTTTGAGAACTCCAGTCCCTTGTCTTATTAGGCACGAACACGAACGCTCTTTCTGTGAATGTTTATCGCCAACTGTATTCTAGTTGCTTCTGAATTACAGTGTTTATGTATTTTGTCGCCTACAGTTATTATCAGTTTATACGACGATTCTAGTTTCTGAACTTTACGTCTTTCATTTTTGGTCATCTAATATAATGTATCGTCAATTTATCCACGGATACCTGTGCGAATAAGGCGGTGTCACACGGAAAGTGTTTTCATTTATTTATTTATTTTGTTTTTCATGCCATCACCGATTCTGAGTGTCGCTTCATCACGGGTTCAATAACTTTTCCTGTATTTACCGTATTTATTACAATCGTCATCAGGTCATCGTAGTAACATAATACTCAAGGTAATTAATCCATTGCCCGAAATGTTACTGGAAAAAGCGATCGTGTGAATATTTCTGGGAGCAGGCCACTTCGCCTCATTACCACTTCGCCTTGGTCTCTTCGCCTCATGACCACAACGCCTTACAACCATTTCGCCTTGTAACCACTACGCCTCACTACCACTTCGCCTCACGACAACAACGCCTCAGCTCCAGTTCGCCTCACGCTTTCTTACCGCTTCACCTCTCTACTAATTTGACGCACAATTTGAACGATGTAGATTATTTTTTGATAGTTATGTTAGGTTATGTTATGTTATGTTATGTTTGGTTAGGTTAGGTTAGGTTAGGTTAGGTTATGTTATGTTAGGTTAGGTTAGGTTATGCTATGTTATGTTAGGTTTGGTTAGGTTAGGTTAGGTTAGGTTAGGTTAGGTTATGTTATGTTATGTTATGTTATGTTATTTTGGTTAGGTTAGGTTAGGTTAGGTTAGGTTAGGTTAGGTTAGGTTAGGTTAGGTTAGGTTTGGTTTGGTTTGGTTAGGTTAGGTTAGATAGATGAATTCTTCAGTACCCCTTTAGGGTGGAGGGTGTACATAGTAATGGACATAGGCGAAGTGGTCATGAGGCGAAGTAGTCGTGAGGCGAAGTGACTGGAAAGCATATTTCTTTGGTATGTACACTAACATGCTTGTAGATGAACAGTGTCAATTTTAGCTGATCGCGAAACCTTTGTTTAAACTTATTGCGGCGTCAGTATAGCTTTAACTTATAATTATCTGACAGGGGATAATAATCAGTACTTATTTTGAGCTTGCTGAATTTGACTTACCATTTATTTATTTGCTGATACCAGTGCGAATAACAATTCCGACTCATTCTTGAAGTCAACATCAACCTACAATTCTCATCTGGCAGTTTCAAATGTTCCGCTTCATCAGAATTCAACTACCTAACTAAATCCACCATCAGTCTAACTTCCGATACCAAAAAGCCCCGAGCTGTTACGAAAAAATAGAAGAAAAGAAACTTGCTAAGCGAAAATTACCCGGAAGAAACACTGCTGGGACATCGCCTTAATACGTTGCCGAAATATCTTCTACATTGTAAAAAATAAAAAAAATAAAAAAATAACTAAATAAAAAATAACAAATAAACAAAAATAAAGAAAGAAAGAAGCTCTATGAAAGCATAACATGTCCTATACAATTATCTACGCTTTAAAGAGAATAAACACATGTATTATGTAGTTAGAATGGTATATCATATAAAGGAAGGTAAATCACCATATTTAAAGAGAATACACACATGTATTATATAGTTAGAATGGTATATCATATAAAGGAAGGTACATCACCATATTTAAAGAGAATAAACACATGTATTATATAGTTAGAATGGTATATCATATAAAGGAAGGTAAATCACCATATTTAAAGAGAATAAACACATGTATATGCAAGCAACCATACCACTGGATTTGCATAGGATTGACACCAATAAATGAGACGTACAATACAAGAGGGAAGAACCTCCATTTCTGCGATAGTTGTTTCGATATCACATGGCAAGTCATACAGACTGTAGAAAATACAGAAGTACAAGATAGACTGAAATATAGCCAAGACATAGCTACCTTTCACAGAAAATGGGGAACTATTGGGGCCTCAGGGCCCATACAAATATCACAACCCACACACGCACACCTTCCCATGATAATGCCCACATTGCCTCCTGCACATCAACACACATTGCCTGCCGAACAACAACCTTTCGCACCCTACATATCCACAAACCCTGCCGCACATCTCCCCACACCTCCCCAGACCCAGAAAACACCCACATTAATCCCATCTATGGCCATTGACCACCCTACTGCTGTTGATCAAATACAATTGCAGGATGAACGTAGGATGCAACAAGCCCCCATATCAGGCTCCCCTTCCACATCGTCTCCCCCCTCACCACTGCCACCTGCCCACCTACAACCGACCCGTAACTCCACCCCCCTGCAGGCCTCACCCACCCCACCCATACACCAAGCCTACTATCACCCACAACCACACTTAGATCACCACATAACCCCTTGCAGCCCCAGCCCCACCTACTGGGGTTGTCTACACCAGTGTGCAGATATTATCTGGAAAGAAGGTGCTACTTTGGTCAAAAGGGCGAATATAATGGGAATTCATGTAGATTTGCTCATCCCAAAATTTGCAACAACATAACCAGTCATGGAAAATGTAGATTTGGTGAAACCTGCAAATACCACCACCCATCCCTTTGCAAGACATCACTTGAGAACAAGACCTGCTATAATATGAAATGCCCAGCTTTTCATATTAAAGGGACTTGGAGATATGCTAGACCTAACACGAATGGTAGCCCAAAAAACTCTCTAGCTATGCGAGGACGAGACAGAGGAAAAAGGCAAGGAGGGAAAGGGCAGATGAAGATGAAGAGACTGAGGGAGATGGAAGAGCACATAGAACACTTCGAGCACCTCCTGGCCTCCCAAGAGTGGCCAATACATCCCGAAGACTATTAGGTACACATAGTACTCCAAACAATCCCTCCCCAATCTTGTTTGCAAATATCCAAGGCCTAAAAAATAGAACCACGAACAAAGTACCATTTATTAGGGGCCTGCTAGAAGAAGGAAACGCTATATTTGCGGCTCTCACAGAAACTCACATTAAAGATCAGGAAGATAGTGAGGTATGGATTCCTGGTTACAACCTACATAGGGCGGACAGAACGCATAGATCACATGGAGGTGTAGCCTTGTACATACATGACTCACTGATATGTACTGAATTCCTAAATAACAGTAATGAAGTGGTGGAAATACTTGGAGTTAAAATAGAATCCCTAAATTTAGCAGTTATTGTTACATACAGGCCTCCAGACTCATCCCGAGAAGAATTCAAAACCCAGCTCAACAAAATAAAATCAGAAGTGGAAACCCTGGGGAACCCAACACCAAATATTATATGGCTAGGAGACTTTAACCTACCAAACATTAAATGGAGACAACTAGAAAACCAGTTAGTGGCAAATAACACCGGAGAAGCAAATACTAATACGAGAGAGCTTTTTGAACTTTGTGATTTTTTTAGTCTTACCCAACATATTGCTGAATCCACACGGGAAAACAATATCTTAGACCTGGTCTTCACTAACAACGACTCTCTAGTACACAGCATTAACATATCGGACACAACATACTCAGATCATAAATTAATTGAGATCAAAACAACCTTAGAAAGTGTACAGACAACCTCAGAATCGAGAACAAAAACCGGCCCCTTCAGTAAATTTAACTTCAATAACAAAAACATTAGGTGGGAAGAGGTAAATCAAGAAATGGAGGAAATAGACTGGGAAGATTTAATGGATAACCTGACACCAGCAGAATGTCTAGTCTTAATAACAGAAACCATGACCCAAATCTGTAGCCACCATATACCTGCAAGACAAACAAAACGAAGAAGCAAACAAGATCGGGAAAGGAGGAGGCTGTACAGAAGAAGAAAATTACTCACACAATGACGCACACATTAAAATCTACAGGATAGGCAAAAGGTCGAAATAGATAGAGAAATTGTGGAAATTGAACAAAGGCTAAGAATATCATATGAACTGCAACATATGGAAGAGGAGAGGAAAGCTATTGCAGGTATAATGGAAAATTCCAAATACTTCTTTTCATACGCCAAACAAAAGGCTAAAACAACATCAAACATCGGCCCACTGAGCAAAGGGGACGGCTCTTTCACAGGGGACAAAAAGGAAATGAGCGAACTCTTAAGCAGGCAGTATGAAATGGCATTCAGTGAGCCTGATGAAACAAAAGTCATCAGAGACCAAAATATATTTTTCATGGAAACCTCCCCCACGGAAACCCCTCAGATGCTGGATATTGATTTCGGTCCAAAAGACATAGAAGAGGCCATTTCCAACATGCCATGCCACTCGGCACCAGGCCCGGACTCATGGAATTCGATCCTAATGAAGAAATATAAGGAAAACATCTCAAAACCCCTGGCTATAATGTGGAGAAGGAGTCTAGGACACTGGTGACATACCAGATAGCTTGAAAAACGCAATAATTGCCCCACTGCATAAAGGAGGGAGTAAAGCACTACCAAAAAACTACCGCCCGGTAGCTCTAACCTCTCACATCATTAAAGTTTTCGAGCGAGTCCTGCGAAGCAAAATTTCAACATTCATGGAGACAAATGAACTACACAACACCGGTCAACATGGGTTCAGAGCGGGAAGATCATGTCTCTCACAACTTTTGGAACACTATGACAAAATTCTTAAAGCGCTAGAAGAAAAGAAAAACGTGGATGTCATTTACACCGATTTTGCTAAGGCATTTGATAAATGTGACCATGGTATAATAGCCCACAAACTGAAAGCAAAAGGTATAACTGGGAAAATCGGACGGTGGATATACAATTTCCTCGTAAACCGAAAACAATCGGTAGCAGTAAACCAAGTCACTTCTGAGCCTTCGGATGTCAAAAGCTCAGTGCCCCAAGGAACAGTGCTAGCGCCCCTTCTGTTCCTCATACTAATTTGCGACATAGATACCAACACCAGACACAGTACGGTGTCGTCTTTTGCTGATGACACAAAATTAAGCAAGATAGTAAACACACAAGAGGACATGGGCTGACTGCAGGAAGACATGAATGTAGTGTTCCAGTGGACCAGGGAAAACAACATGCAATTCAATGAGGAAAAATTCCAATTAATACGGTACGGAGATAATATTGGTGTTAAAGAAATTACAAATTACTTAACAGAATCTAACCACATAATAGAACGGAAAGACAGTGTGAAAGACCTTGGGGTATTAATGTCTGAAAATATGGGTTTCAAAGTACATAACCAGGTCAAAGTGGCGGCTGCAAAACGTCTAACGGGTTGGATTCTGCGTACATTTAAAACACGCGGTGAATTGCCTATGATAACGCTCTTCAAATCTCTAGTGCTACCGCGGCTTGAATACTGTAGCGTATTAACATCCCCATACAAAGCAGGTGAAATAAATGACGTAGAGAGTGTACAAAGACATTTCACTTCGCATATAAGTTCGATAAAACATCTACACTATTGGGAGCGTTTAAGAGCACTGAATCTGTACTCACTGGAATGTAGAAGAGAACGTTACCTAGTAATATACACGTGGAAAATCGCAGAGGGTTTAGTACCAAACCTACATACTCCGATAGTCATGAAATTCAGTGATTGGAGAGGCTGGGAATGCGAAATCCCCCGGATGAATAACAGGGGTGCTATGGGCTCTCTGCGAGAGGGCTGGTTATCACACAGAGGCCCACGTCTCTTCAACAAACTCCCACGGCGAGTAAGAGACATGAGGGACATCTCGTTAGACAACTTCAAGAGAGCCCTAGATGTCGAACTGCAAAAAGTGCCAGACGAGCCCATCCTCGCAAGGGAGCGAGCTGTCGCTTCAAACAGTCTACTGCACCAAATCACCACCCATAACGAGGGGCGTCGCGCTCCTTGGTGCCGCTAGAAGAGCGGCGAACACATCCAAAGGTATCCAAAGGTATCCAAGGTATTATATAGTTAGAATGGTATATCATATAAAGGAAGGTAAATCACCATATTTAAAGAGAATATACACATGTATTATATAGTTAGAATGGTATATCATAATTATGAAGGAAGGAAAATCACCATATTTAAAGAGAATAAACACATGTATTATATAGTTAGAATGGTATATCATATAAAGGAAGGTAAATCACCATATTTTATTATATTTTATTTATAAGTTTAGCTATTTATGTTTTGTTTGTAGCAATATTGCTGAAGTAATATTTTTAAACATTGCCACTTAAGGATAGATGGGTCGTTTCTCTAGATCGCCTTCTCTCTTATGTTTAGCCCGTGGTTTATAAACGTCAGTTTATGTGATGATTCGAACAGGTACGGTATCACATGAGTGCTTTTCCCCATAACTTTTACCGGCAACTCTGTCTGGCAGCTTTTGAGTTAAGCTTCTGTTAGAATATTGCAATCTAATTACGGTATATATATTTCAGTTTAGTTTCCGATACCAGTGTAAAGGATCCCAGAAATATTGTCGGAAAAGACTGTTGCCTATCGAAATTTAACTATCAAATCTCTCGTGTGATACAGTATAATTGTTTCAAAAGATCATATGCATGTAACTTGTGATTATTAGGAGACATGCAGTGATGAAGGTACCGGAAAACTGTATGGTGAAGTATGGCATCAGTACTTCAAAATTATATTGAAACTTCTCCGTGACGTTTTTTCATCTTCCCGAGGTGGTGTGTGTGTGTGTGTGTGTGTGTGTGTGTGTGTGTGTGTGTGTGTGTGTGTGTGTTAAAATATTCAACTCGGTTCTAGACTGACGGTTAACGGGGAACCGGCTTATTCATGATACACTCACATTAATACTATTATTCAATTATGTAGGATGTTGGTGACAATATTCAGAGCTTTCTAAGTGTATGCCGACCCCTCCATTCCGGAGAGTGGGTGGCCCGCCTTTCAACATATTACCATCCCTATTCTGTCAAACTGTCTAACCCAAGAGTGAACAGATTTTCCCAGCCTTCCTTCCATTCAAAAAGTAAACTCTTGAGATCTCTCCCTCGATCTGTCTTTCTTTCCCTCATCCTATTACTTAGACTGCCACAAGCTCGTGTGTCCAGACATTTTGACTTTAACGAACCTTGAATTTGGCTCTCTACCACTCTTTCAAATTTGTGGGTAACACTTGCTACAGGCAGCTTTGTGGGTAACACTTGCTACAGGCATCTTTGTGGGTAACACTTGCTACAGGCAGCTTTGTGGGTAACACTTGCTACAGGCAGCTTTGTGGGTAACACTTGCTACAGGCAGCTTTGTGGGCAACACTGGCTACAGGCAGCTTTGTGGGTAACACTTGCTACAGGCAGCTGTGTGGGTAGCACTTGCTACAGGCAGCTTTGTGGGTAACACTTGCTACAGGCAGCTTTGTGGGTAACACTTGCTACAGGCAGCTTTGTGGGTAACACTTGCTACAGGCAGTTTTGTGGGTAACACTTGCTACAGGCAGCTTTGTGGGCAACACTTGCTACAGGAAGCTTTGTGGGTAACACTTGCTACAGGCAGCTTTGTGGGCAACACTTGCTACAGGCAGCTTTGTGGGTAACACTTGCTACAGGCATCTTTGTGGGTAACACTTGCTACAGGCAGCTTTGTGGGTAACACTTGCTACAGGCAGCTTTGTGGGTAACACTTGCTACAGGCAGCTTTGTGGGTAACACTTGCTACAGGCAGCTTTGTGGGTAACACTTGCTACAGGCAGCTTTGTGGGCAACACTTGCTACAGGCAGCTTTGTGGGTAACACTTGCTACAGACAGCTTTGTGGGTAACACTTGCTACAGGCAGCTTTGTGGGTAACACTTGCTACAGGCAGCTTTGTGCGTAACACTTGCTACAGGCAGCTTTGTGGGTAACACTTGTTACAGGCAGCTTTGTGGGTAACACTTGCTACAGGCAGCTTTGTGGGCAACACTTGCTACAGGCAGCTTTGTGGGTAACACTTGCTACAGGCAGCTTTGTGGGTAACACTTGCTACAGGCAGCTTTGTGGGTAACACTTGCTACAGGCAGCTTTGTGGGTAACACTTGCTACAGGCAGCTTTGTGGGTAACACTTGCTACAGGCAGCTTTGTGGGCAACACTTGCTACAGGCAGCTTTGTGGGTAACACTTGCTACAGGCAGCTTTGTGGGCAACACTTGCTACAGGCAGCTTTGTGGGTAACACTTGCTACAGGCAGCTTTGTGGGCAACACTTGCTACAGGCAGCTTTGTGGGTAACACTTGCTACAGGCAGCTTTGTGGGTAACACTTGCTACAGGCAGCTTTGTGGGTAACACTTGCTACAGGCAGCTTTGTGGGTAACACTTGCTACAGGCAGCTGTGTGGGTAACACTTGCTACAGGCAGCTTTGTGGGTAACACTTGCTACAGACAGCTTTGTGGGTAACACTTGCTACAGGCAGCTTTGTGGGTAACACTTGCTACAGGCAGCTTTGTGAGCAACACTTGCTACAGGCAGCTTTGTGGGTAACACTTGCTACAGGCAGCTTTGTGGGTAACACTTGCTACAGGCAGCTTTGTGGGCAACACTTGCTACAGGCAGCTTTGTGGGTAACACTTGCTACAGGCAGCTTTGTGGGTAACACTTGCTACAGGCAGCTTTGTGAGTAACACTTGCTACAGGCAGCTTTGTGGGTAACACTTGCTACAGGCAGCTTTGTGGGTAACACTTGCTACAGGCAGCTTTGTGGGTAACACTTGCTACAGGCAGCTTTGTGGGTAACACTTGCTACAGGCAGCTTTGTGGGTAACACTTGCTACAGGCAGCTTTGTGGGTAACACTTGCTACAGGCAGCTTTGTGGGCAACACTTGCTACAGGCAGCTTTGTGGGTAACACTTGCTACAGGCAGCTTTGTGGGTAACACTTGCTACAGGCAGCTTTGTGGGTAACACTTGCTACAGGCAGCTTTGTGGGTAACACTTGCTACAGGCAGCTTTGTGGGTAACACTTGCTACAGGCAGCTTTGTGGGTAACACTTGCTACAGGCAGCTTTGTGGGCAACACTTGCTACAGGCAGCTTTGTGGGTAACACTTGCTACAGGCAGCTTTGTGGGTAACACTTGCTACAGGCAGCTTTGTGGGTAACACTTGCTACAGGCAGCTTTGTGGGTAACACTTGCTACAGGCAGCTTTGTGGGTAACACTTGCTACAGGCAGCTTTGTGGGTAACACTTGCTACAGGCAGCTTTGTGGGTAACACTTGCTACAGGCAGCTTTGTGGGTAACACTTGCTACAGGCAGCTTTGTGGGTAACACTTGCTACAGGCAGCTTTGTGGGTAACACTTGCTACAGGCAGCTTTGTGGGCAACACTTGCTACAGGCAGCTTTGTGGGTAACACTTGCTACAGGCAGCTTTGTGGGCAACACTTGCTACAGGCAGCTTTGTGGGCAACACTTGCTACAGGCAGCTTTGTGGGTAACACTTGCTACAGGCAGCTTTGTGGGTAACACTTGCTACAGGCAGCTTTGTGGGCAACACTTGCTACAGGCAGCTTTGTGGGTAACACTTGCTACAGGCAGCTTTGTGGGTAACACTTGCTACAGGCAGCTTTGTGGGCAACACTTGCTACAGGCAGCTTTGTGGGTAACACTTGCTACAGGCAGCTTTGTGGGTAACACTTGCTACAGGCAGCTTTGTGGTTTACTCAAAAGGATCCTACCTATGCCAATGCCACAATAAAAGGATCCTACCTATGCCAATGCCACAATAAAAGAATCCTACCTATGCCAATGCCACAATAAAAGGATCCTACCTATGCCAATGCCACAATAAAAGGATCCTACCTATGCCAATGCCACAATAAAAGGATCCTACCTATGCCAATGCCACAATAAAAGGATCCTACCTATGCCAATGCCACAATAAAAGGATCCTACCTATGCCAATGCCACAATAAAAGCTAAGACTCACAATTAAAGATTAGTGGATTGATGATATTACTTAACACGTTTTTTATTTAGTTTAAATATGTGTTATGATGTCGATCATATGATATAACCAGAGGGGCTTAAGATACAACTTGTATAAATAATCCAGTAATATTACATTTATGTAATATTTGATTAATATTAGATATTGACATCTGAAAGGGTTATACATCCAATCAGCTTGCCTGTGAATGAACGAGAATTCGCCAAGTCATTGTGTCGGTGTCAATGGGCCTTTAATGGTTGAAGAGGAAGCAGAGCAAGAAGAAGACAAGAGGGAAAAAGAAGAAGATAAAGGAGAACAAAGGGGAGTAATGATACATAATAATTTAATATATATACATGCATACATATCGTCTATAATAGTAGATCATTAACTTGTTGACAACTTTGATTTGAGTCCTTGTAACCCAAAAGTGGTTGTGGAAAGTGAGAGGGTAATCCCAACAACAACACCGCAGTTCCCAGGTTTATCAGCACATTACCACGTCCAGGGCTCCAGGCTCCAGGAACCATGTGACATTGCTCGGAGCAGTACACTGGGCCCAACTACTGGGCCCTTTATTGTATTATTATTGGCTCCCCGGGCTGTCAACCGCCTTGATGCCGGAAAGTGAAAATAATCACTGACCTGATACACTTTCCAGCAACATATTGGCCACAGAATGTGTATTGTTGGTGTCCTCAACTACCGTATTACCTAAAATAATAATAATAATAATAATAATAATAATAATAATAAAAAATATCTATCTATCAAAGGAGTACAAAGGAGTACAAAGGAAATCAAGCAACAACAGATCTAGTGACCCTTCTAGGTTGCTTGTCCTCCAAAACACTGAGGATCAAGTGTCCAAACAGTGGTTTAGAGTGGGTAAGGGAACATTGGAAAGGGAACTACTGCCCTGCCACTAACGTGGCAGGACTAGGAAGTTAGTAGGGGACATATGGACAATCTATCTATCTATCTAATACCAGACGCCATGATCCCCGAAGGGGTGGCCACGAATGAATCACCCCATGCACCTCTGCCCCTCGTCAACTGACGCCCATCTTCCCATCCAACACTGCTTTCACGCATATACCTCTCAACTCCATCATTCCAGCTCATTATCGGTCTGCCTCTCCCTTTGTACTTCCACCTGACTCTAATAATAATTATAATAATAATATTAGTGGTAGTACGTGTAGTAGTTGTTATAATAATGATATCAATAATAATAATAATAAATTTAATTATAAAATAGTATGAGGAAAATGCCAGTTCCAGCCACTATCACTAGATGGAATATAAAAGTTATATCTCATGTGATGTCCCCCTATCACCACATACAATATACTATAGCTAATAATTACGAGCCTGTCTACCATATTTTCACTGATCTTATCCTAATTTTAAGCAACCAGGACAATCTTGACCTATCTTGACCTGTTTTATCCTGACCTATCTAACCTGCCCTAGCCTAGCCATGACCTATCCTAAATCTGGTTCATCTTGACCTATATTAACCTGTGTTATCCTGACCTATATTAACCTGTCATAGCCTAAGCAACCATGACCTATCCTACTGTAAATCTGCTTTGTCATGATATATCTTAACATGCTTTATCCTGACCTATCTAAACCTGTCCTTGCCTAAGCATTCATTACTTAAACTAACCTTACTATCCAAGACCTATCTTAACCTGATTTATCCTGACCTAACATTTTGTCCTGACTCGTTTTAATCTGTTTTATCCTGACCATCTAAACCTGCCCTAGCTAAGTAACCATGACCTATCCTAACCTTACTAACCATAACCTTTCTTAACCTGGTTTATCCTTAATCTAGCCATGACTTAGCTTAACTTATTTTATCTTAATGTATAATCTAAGCAAATACGCTTATCTTAACCTAATTAATTTTATATATTTGTATATTATATATTTATTTATCATAACCTATATCATTCTTAACCCTATCCTATTCTCAGCAATCATGACCTATAATTTTTATCCTTACCTTTCTAAATCTAATCATATCTTATCTTATTATCATGAATTATCAGCATAGCAACATCAACATCATATCCACCACTAACAAGGATTGCTTAGATTATTATCATGAATTATCAGCATAGCAACATCAACATCATATCCACCACTAACAAGGATTGCTTAGATTATTATCATGAATTATCAGCATAGCAACATCAACATCATATCCACCACTAACAAGGATTGCTTAGATTATTATCATGAATTATCAGCATAGCAACATCAACATCATATCCACCACTAACAAGGATTGCTTAGATTATTATCATGAATTATCAGCATAGCAACATCAACATCATATCCACCACTAACAAGGATTGCTTAGATTATTATCATGAATTATCAGCATAGCAACATCAACATCATATCCACCACTAACAAGGATTGCTTAGATTATTATCATGAATTATCAGCATAGCAACATCAACATCATATCCACCACTAACAAGGATTGCTTAGATTAGTAGCTTATAGGTCATGAAGGCTGGTCTCTTGCCTGGGAACTTAAGGGGGGTCACCTGTTTTCTTTTACCTTTCTCTCATTTTCTCTCTTAACCTGGCTTGTATCCATTCGGCCCCATTCAGCCAACTGTTTTAAGACGTTTATCCCCATCCAGGTGTCGATTTCTTCCTGGCGAACGATAGCGAGCCAGCATTGTATGGAGAAATCCGGCTTTGCCGGATTTTTTTTTCTATCGAAAAATGTACAAATTTTGCTTGCTGTCAAAACAAAAATTTATATATGGTGGCTCGCTACCATGACCTATCCTAATCTGACCATGAAACCTGACCTATCTTAATATAATCATGACCTCTCTTAACAAACTTTACCATGACCTATCCTAATCTGACCATGAAACCTGACCTATCTTAATATAATCATGACCTCTCTTAACAAACTTTACCATGACCTATCCTAATCTGACCATGAACCTGACCTATCTTAATATAATCATGACCTCTCTTAACAAACTTTACCATGACCTATCCTAATCTGACCATGAAACCTGACCTATCTTAATATAATCATGACCTCTCTTAACAAACTTTACCATGACCTCTCCTAATCTGACCATGAAACCTGACCTATCTTAATATAATCATGACCTCTCTTAACAAACTTTACCATGACCTATCCTAATCTGATCATGAACTATCTTAACTTATTTTACCCTGATATATCTTCATCTAATCATGGCCTACCTTAACTTAATTTACCCAGGCCTATCTTAATATAATTATGACCTCTCTTCACTTGTTTTACCCTGAACTATCTTAATCTAATCATGGCTTGTCTTAACTTACTTTACCCTGACCTATCTTAACCTAATCATGACATCTATTAACTTACTTTTCCCTGACCTATCTTAATTGAACCATAACACATCTAAACCTTGTATTGAGTATTGTTCACATGTGTGGGGAGGTTCCTCTCACACCGCTCTCCTAGACAAAGTTGAAAGGAAGGCCTTTCGTATCATTAACTCCCGTCCACTCACCAACTCTCTGAAATCTCTCTCTCTCCGCCGCAATGTTGCATCTCTCTCGCTATTCTATCGCTACTCTAATAATCAGTGTTCCTCAGAGCTATCCCAGTGCATACCACCTCCTTTACGTAGGGCACGTGGTACCCGTCTTGCAACTCAATCCCACCCCTACTCTGTGCAACTCTCCAACCCAAGAGTGAAACGTTACTCTCAAACTTTTTTCTACTCAACAGCTAAGCTCTGGAACTCTCTCCCAGAATCAGTCTTTCCCTCTTCCTATGACTTAAATTGCTTCAAACTCCGTGTGTCCAGGCATTTTGGCTCGAACGTCCCTTGATTTTGGCCCTGTCACTCTTTCAACTATGGGGGAGGCACTCGCTATAGGCAGTTATGCCTTTTGCCTCCCTCAATCACATAGAAAAAAAAAAAAAAAAAAACGGTTATACCCTGACCTACCGAAACTGTTTCTTCCATGTCTTCATCGAATATTCCTCTTTAACTTCAATAGACTGTCCTTTGTATATTCCTCTTTAACTTCAATAGACTGGCCTTTGTATATTCCTCTTTAACTTCAATAGACTGGCCTTTGTATATTCCGGCCACTGTCTGGCTGAGGTTATGGCCGCGCAAACGCCTTGTTTATGCATCTTGAGAAGGAAGTGTTTTCGAGAGTAAGTTGGCTTACTCTGTGTAGGTGAGGCACAAATAGAAACAGTGGGGGAAGCCAGGCAAATGAAATAGGAGTTCCAGCAATTCCTTATCTTATGCCTATGTGGCCTCTCTTGGTTACTGCCCTGCTGTATTGGTGCCTACAATCTATGTGGCCTCTCTTGGTTACTGCCCTGCTGTATTGGTGCCTACAATCTATGTGGCCTCTCTTGGTTACTGCCCTGCTGTATTGGTGCCTACAATCTATGTGGCCTCTCTTGGTTACTGCCCTGCTGTATTGGTGCCTACAATCTATGTGGCCTCTCTTGGTTACTGCCCTGCTGTATTGGTGCCTACAATCTATGTGGCCTCTCTTGGTTACTGCCCTGCTGTATTGGTGCCTACAATCTATGTGGCCTCTCTTGGTTACTGCCCTGCTGTATTGGTGCCTACAATCTATGTGGCCTCTCTTGGTTACTGCCCTGCTGTATTGGTGCCTACAATCTATGTGGCCTCTCTTGGTTACTGCCCTGCTGTATTGGTGCCTACAATCTATGTGGCCTCTCTTGGTTACTGCCCTGCTGTATTGGTGCCTACAATCTATGTGGCCTCTCTTGGTTACTGCCCTGCTGTATTGGTGCCTACAATCTATGTGGCCTCTCTTGGTTACTGCCCTGCTGTATTGGTGCCTACAATCTATGTGGCCTCTCTTGGTTACTGCCCTGCTGTATTGGTGCCTACAATCTATGTGGCCTCTCTTGGTTACTGCCCTGCTGTATTGGTGCCTACAATCTATGTGGCCTCTCTTGGTTACTGCCCTGCTGTATTGGTGCCTACAATCTATGTGGCCTCTCTTGGTTACTGCCCTGCTGTATTGGTGCCTACAATCTATGTGGCCTCTCTTGGTTACTGCCCTGCTGTATTGGTGCCTACAATCTATGTGGCCTCTCTTGGTTACTGCCCTGCTGTATTGGTGCCTACAATCTATGTGGCCTCTCTTGGTTACTGCCCTGCTGTATTGGTGCCTACAATCTATGTGGCCTCTCTTGGTTACTGCCCTGCTGTATTGGTGCCTACAATCTATGTGGCCTCTCTTGGTTACTGCCCTGCTGTATTGGTGCCTACAATCTATGTGGCCTCTCTTGGTTACTGCCCTGCTGTATTGGTGCCTACAATCTATGTGGCCTCTCTTGGTTACTGCCCTGCTGTATTGGTGCCTACAATCTATGTGGCCTCTCTTGGTTACTGCCCTGCTGTATTGGTGCCTACAATCTCCCCAAATACTTGTAATCGGATACGGTCTCTATAAGGAAGCGATCTTATCATAATTATTATGTATTGTATACACTAGGACAAACCTGGCTAAGGCTAAGTAATACGTGAATGACATTGACTGATTTCATTATTGCAGACCGGCGAGGCTTCTTTGTCACTTTATTTCAGCTACCATTAGTCGATTTTATGAGCTTGGAAGTAGCTTATGGCATTCAAAGTGAGATTCTCAGTTGTACCTTCTCAATCGGATAACAATAATTGTATTTCAGTCTACTGACAACCAAACAATTTTATTTTATTACGTCTGTGTGTAATGAAGCTAATGTGATACACACACTGATCTTTCTTCAAAGGAAGAGTCCTTAACCTAACACAATGCAACCTAATTTAACCTAACTTACCCTAACATTCAGTAGCTGAACTTTACCTAGAGAAACCTAACCTACCCCAATCTGCACTGCTAGAAGACCCGTAGCCTTTTCCAAGCCACCTTAGACTGCACCAAAGAAGCCTTTTTATCCTCACCTAATGTAACCTAGAGAAACCCTGACCTAACCTGAACTAGAAGAGTGCAGCCCTACCCTATCCTACCCCAACCTACACTAGCTTAACAGTAACTAACCTAACCTACCCAAACCTACTCCATAGACACCCTGACCTACTCCAACGTACCACAACCTGCACTAGCCCTCCAACAAAGTGCCCAGGTTCAACTTCTACCCACCCCAAGATGGTCATGATTCTTGTAAAATTTAAGTCTCCCATAAATATCTCCTTTATTTTAACTAGTACTTGACCACTGAGTCAGAGAAGGGTCTACTGTCATAATCGTGGTGGTGCTGGCTGTTTGATACTTCCCTTCATATGTTTATTCTTGTTAAGGGGGGTCACCGGCTTCTTTTTATCTTTCTCTCCTGTTCTCTCTTTCCCTGGCTTGTATCTATTCGGGCCCATTCAGCCAACTGTTTTAAGACGTTTATCCCATCCAGGTGTCGATTTCTTCCTGGCGAGCGATAGCGAGCCAACATTGTATGGAGAAATCTGGCTTCGCCGGAGATATTTTTCTATCGAAAAATTTACAAATTTAGCTTGCTGTCGAAACAAAAATATATATATGCTGGCTCGCTACCGCTCGCCAGGAAAATATTGACACCTAGATGGGGGTAAACGTCTTAAAACCGTAGGTTGAATGGGGCCGAATGGATACAAGCCAAAGAGAGAGGGAGAGAAAGAGAGGGTTCCTTTAATGAAAGCCTAACCCAGGACCCACACACTAACGTTGTGTGTGGGTCCTGGCCTAACCCATTGGCGAGCTTCCTTTCGACAACCTAGACGGAGCACACAGGACATCGCAGATTGTAGTAAACCCTAGCCTAACCGAAACTAACCTAATCTTGTCTACAGTTTTCTAGCATATTATATTTTTTCACCAACCAACTTCACTTCTAAACTCAATTAATGAAATCAACACATACATGTGGCACTCCAAGGACTCGAACCTAGGACACTCACACCAAAATACCGCGCACTTATGCATTACGCTATCGATCAATATACAACTAAATTTCACAGATCACTATAAATGAAGAACGGCAGAAAACACTGCAGTTGAACATCAATTTTATACAGTTCAGTACTGATAAGAAACTGGCAAAACTCGGGTAAATAAAACAAATTCATGCGAAAACTGAAACTAGTGACCGGTCCAGTATTCAAATGTTCACTTATGATTTACTGTATGATAATTCCAAAACTGTAGATGAAGGGAGGAGGAGAGAGAGAGAGAGAGAGAGAGAGAGAGAGAGAGAGAGAGAGAGAGATTAAGGAAAAAATAATAGAATTTGGAAGTAACCGGTACCCATAAATGAATTGGGAAAAGCTGATGTTTATGAGGAGAAAGTGTGAGTTGTGAGGGGGTGTATTTTTATGAGGATGTTTTGTTTTCCTGTTTAAGGGACCCTCCTCGTTTTTTTTCTCTTTCTCTCCTTCTCTCTTTGGCTTGTATCCATTCGGCCCCATTCAGCCTGCTGTTTTAAGACGTTTACCCCCATCCAGGTGTCAATATTTTCCTGGCGAGCGGTAGCGAGGCAACATATATATATTTTTGTTTTGACAGCAAGCTAAATTTGTACATTTTTCGATAGAAAAATTACTCCGGCGAAGCCGGATTTCTCTTTACAATGCTGGCTCGCTATCGCTCGCCAGGAAGAAATCGACACCTGGATTGGGATAAACGTCTTAAAACAGTTGGCTGAATGGGGCCGAATGGATACAAGCTAGGGAAAGAGAGAAAAGGAGAGAAAGATAAAAACAAAAACGGTGACCCCCCTTAAATATACTGGCCTGCTCCAGCCTGTTCTCATACATACATTTGTTTTTCTTTTATATTCCAACTACTCCCTCTCGGGCATAGGCTGAAAGCCTGTACATTCCATCGCTCAACACGGTGAAGCCCGTGAGGTCTTGTTCCAGCCTGGGGAGTGAGACATGTGAAGCATCCATCATGGCTCGAAGCAGCTCCATCTCTGAAGCGGCCGGTTGCTTCGCCCAAGCGCTTCACCGTCTCACCCTCCAGACTCAGACCCTCACTCTCAGAACGCCACCTATTGAGCAGTGAACTCACTAGGCATTGTCCCCCCGTAACATATTTTGAATATGGGAATATTCATTCAGTGTTATTTAATCAGGGAACAATGAGGGTATTTTTTTTGGCATTTCGGTGGGCTTCGTGGTAATGCACTGATACTAGGTAAAGTACAGCACAAATTCAATCCCAATAATATCTTCCCATTGACATATCGGGATTTGAACCCGGGTCCATTGGATTACCAATCCAGTGGCATGACCACTCCAGCCCCTCCACCCCCTCCTTTGTTCCCATGGTCAGTAATATTGTTTGTTATATTGACCACTCCAGCCCCTCCACCCCCTCCTTTGTTCCCATGGTCAGTAATATTGTTTGTTATATTGACCACTCCAGCCCCTCCACCCCCTCCTTTGTTCCCATGGTCAGTAATATTGTTTGTTATATTGACCACTCCAGCCCCTCCACCCCCTCCTTTGTTTCCATGGTCAGTAATATTGTTTGTTATATTGTTTTTAGTGTTACTGATTTCTTTATGGTGGCATTTATACATGTTTACTCTTGTATTTCTTTATGGTGGCATTTATACATGTTTACTCTTGTCTCGCCTTTTCTAGCTTGTGTTATTTTTACCATGTCCCATATTTGTTTCCTCAGTACTATTGTATTTTGTATTTTTTAGTATTATTTTGTTTATTTCTATTCCAATGCTTCGTATATTATGGTTGGAGATGAATGGATTTCTATTTTCCTTTTATATTCGATCCATTTTTAGCTTCCCTAGCTTAGTATACCGTACTTTATATCATAGACCTCCTTTGCTTCCCACACTTGGTCCGCATAGTTGTGAAGACTTGTATTTACTCATTTGTGCATTGTGGTGACGCAGGAACATCATAAGAGGTGCACAATGGTTGCAGCAAGATGGAGCCACCCCTCACACATCTGTTGTGGCTCAGACAATGTTTCTACGGCCAACTGTATGATGTGGCATTGACGTCCAATTATATTTCTTAGGACACAATTATGTGTTTTGATTGTGAAGAGGGCTGCTGGTAGACATAAACTAGGTGAATTAATGCTACAATAACTAGGCCTATACCACTTTCAGCTAGATAGCTACTTAAATGTAGTGTTCATACCGCAGCGATTGCTGTGAAGCAAAAACTTTCGAAAACCTCCAAACGTTCAAAATATTTCGTCATTCAAGTTCCAGATATAAAAAATAATAACGCTAACATGTAGATTGAGTCATATTACATTATAATTGACTACTACTCTACATATCGGTGAAACACCAAACTATAACGATCACTTATTGCCGCGGAAAAGACTTGGAGCGATGTTAGGCTA
This sequence comes from Paralithodes platypus, assembly GCA_032716605.1. Lineage (NCBI taxonomy): Eukaryota > Metazoa > Arthropoda > Malacostraca > Decapoda > Lithodidae > Paralithodes > Paralithodes platypus. The sequence continues at coordinate 2,703,466 of CM064494.1, forward strand.
AGTAGATTGCGATAGCTACCTCATAACCACCCCCAGCTATGGGGTATATGCCTGAGTATATACATACATACATACAGTACCTCATAGCTACCTCATAACCACCCCCAGCTATGGGGTATATGCCTGAGTATATACATACATACATACAGTACCTCATAGCTACCTCATAACCACCCCCAGCTATGGGGTATATGCCTGAGTATATACATACATACATACAGTACCTCATAGCTACCTCATAACCACCCCCAGCTATGGGGTATATGCCTGAGTATATACATACATACATACAGTACCTCATAGCTACCTCATAACCACCCCCAGCTATGGGGTATATGCCTGAGTATATACATACATACATACAGTACCTCATAGCTACCTCATAACCACCCCCAGCTATGGGGTATATGCCTGAGTATATACATACATACATACAGTACCTCATAGCTACCTCATAACCACCCCCAGCTATGGGGTATATGCCTGAGTATATACATACATACATACAGTACCTCATAGCTACCTCATAACCACCCCCAGCTATGGGGTATATGCCTGAGTATGTACATACATACATACAGTACCTCATAGCTACCTCATAACCACCCCCAGCTATGGGGTATATGCCTGAGTATATACATACATACATACAGTACCTCATAGCTACCTCATAACCACCCCCAGCTATGGGGTATATGCCTGAGTATATACATACATACATACAGTACCTCATAGCTACCTCATAACCACCCCCAGCTATGGGGTATATGCCTGAGTATATACATACATACATACAGTACCTCATAGCTACCTCATAACCACCCCCAGCTATGGGGTATATGCCTGAGTATATACATACATACATACAGTACCTCATAGCTACCTCATAACCACCCCCAGCTATGGGGTATATGCCTGAGTATATACATACATACATACAGTACCTCATAGCTACCTCATAACCACCCCCAGCTATGGGGTATATGCCTGAGTATATACATACATACATACAGTACCTCATAGCTACCTCATAACCACCCCCAGCTATGGGGTATATGCCTGAGTATATACATACATACATACAGTACCTCATAGCTACCTCATAACCACCCCCAGCTATGGGGTATATGCCTGAGTATATACATACATACATACAGTACCTCATAGCTGCTTGTATATTCTTTAAAAAACATGGCAACGTGAGTGTGTAGTTTGTTATGTTACACTATGTTTGTCGATATCAATGTATAATACTCTACATTTTAGGCGAAATTTCACAATGTACCGATCGCTTACTGCCGTGGCAAAACCTATACGTGTGAGATAGTAGCTGCCAGCGCTACTACTGCAAATGGAAAATTGAGAATGGAGAAATTTGTGCCTAGTGTGATTCCCGCTTTAGTGGTGTCTATTTGACCCCTTCCCCCCTCCGGTACCCCTCCTCTCTCATTCACACACACACACTCTCTCTCTCTCTCTCTCTCTCTCTCTATATATATATATATATATATATATATATATATATATATATATATATATATATATATATATATATCTCACACAGACATACACTTGAACAACGCTCTTCCTACCCTCGTGATTGGTTACAAAACATACACGTAACCCAGCCCACCTTCATAGTGTGGTATATAACGCTACTCGGATGTTTTGTAATCTGTACCAACTCTAGTATTCGAAGTATAAGAGTGATCAAATTTGTATTACTTGTTTCACCTTTCCTATATACTTCCGTTCCGTTTGTAATCTACACCTGATGAGTCTCAACAAAACTACAATGGAGCAACTTGGTTGAGCCCAAGTACTTTTTATCTTTTACTGTACTTCCCATTTCTCAACTTTGTCTTCCTCTATCCAAAACTCTCTAATCTCCTACTTTACTCTAGCCATTATTCATGTAATCTCAAGGGACTGAATTTCTCGAAAATGGGCTCCAGTCCTGACGCTATTCTTGACTTACAGTGTGCTGGCTTAATAATCCAGAAAGGTTGATAGCTCTTAAGTCCTATTTTAACTTACTAATATTGTAATCTCACACTCAGGGTCCAGAGAATCCCTTAACCCTACTCACACTTGAAGAGGGCCCAAGATGAGCCAAATCTGTCGCGTCTTTATTATATAAACTTGTTTTGATATGTGGGTATAGTTTTTTCAGTCTTGTATCAACAACACTGTCAATTTTCCACTCAGCATAAATACAAGTACCGGTAGCTCTATAACAGTTGGACTCTTGATATACAGATATTTATATATTTTTCAAGTATTATTTATGTAAAATTGTCACGAATTCCAACTGTTGTATAATACTTAAAAAATAAATATATATGTATATTATAAGTAGCTCTACAACAGTTGGAATTCGTGACAATTTTACATAAATAATACTTGAAAAATATATAAATATCTGTATATCAACAAACATATCCTAACTTGTGATATTTTCCCTCCTCCCTAGGCCCCCGTCGTCAGGGATGGGGTCTGCAGGGTCTGTCCACGCCGGTGCTCCCCTGGGCCCACTCAGCTGTTCCCGGGGCCGCCAGAGGAACAGTGTGGCCGTGGTGGACTCCAGGGAACACATCTACGAGGAACTGGAGCTGTGTCGTGGCCCACCTAAGCTGGCTCCCGTGTCTGGCGTACTCCCCCAGGTAAGATATTATTTTGTTTATATCAATGTCTGTCGTTTTGATGTCTTTCCAACATGTTGATTTGAGGGGATGGATTTGAGGTTGATTTGAGGGGATGGAATGATGGCTCTAAGGGAGGTTAATGTTAAAATTCAGAGGGAAGTGGATTTGATTAAAGACGAAAATCTAGCTTTCAAGCTTAGCCAAGAGGAAATAAAGTCAAGTAAGGGGAAAAGGGAGGAAGTTGATGAAAAATTGTATTCATGGCAGGTTGTTAAAAATACGGGTGGGAAAGTCACACTCAAGAAGCAGGATAGTAGAATAGGTATGAGTGTGACAAATACATTCTCTCCTTTGCGAGACGAATGTGAGGGAAAAGATAGTCAGGATAAGGGAGGGATAACCGAAGTGCCTGCCGCCGACTCAGCTCCAACCTCTGACGCTATGCTACATACCACCACCACTACCCCCACCACCACCACCACCAAGGGAGCTTCTGCCACCACCAGGGGTTCTCCAACTGCAGCTGCTGGATCCTCCCGAGGGAAAGGTAAGTCTGTGTCGATTGTGGGCGACTCCATGGTAAGACATTTAGTTAGGGCTACCCGCACTAAACTTAGGAAGGTTGTGTGTCTGCCTGGCCATGGAGTTGGGAGGGTTTTAGAGAAGATGGACCACATCTTGGAAGATAGTGGAGATAACCCCATTATCTGTCTCAGTGCCGGGAGTAACGATGTTGGTAAGGGTAGAAGTGAGGAACTGCTGCAGCAGTATCGGGATGTGTTAGATAAAGTTAGGATGAAGGGAGGGATCCCTGTAGTACATTGTATCCTACCCAGAAGAGGAGTTCCCAAGGAATGGACATCCAGGGCGATTGGTGTCAATTGCCGTTTGGAGAAATATTGCAAAGAAAAAGCAATACCATTAATTGATAACTGGGATAGTTTCTATGGGAGAGATGGGATGTACGCAAGGGATGGGGTTCATCTTTCACGGTTAGGGGTTTCTACATTAGCTAGTTCTTTAGATAGGGTGGTTGTGGGGTTTTGAACAGAACTATTGAGAGTGTAAATGAGAGGTTTAATGGAACAATTTTAGCGTCAGGCGAAAGCGATAAGGATATTCAGTCTCATGCTAAAAATGATGACTATATTGCAAATGATAGTAGTGATGGTGCAACGGAAGATGGAAATGTCGTTAGAAATAAAGGTAAATTAGGTATAAAGAAAAAAAGTAAATTGAGAGTATATTACACAAACTGTAGGAGTCTATGTAACAAAATGAACGAACTTAGAGCCCTTGTTAGCAAAGAAAATATAGACATAATAGCGCTAACTGAAACGTGGATTAATACAGAAACCAGGCATTTTTTTAGCAGAATTTGATATACCAGGATATAGTTTGTTTAAATATGACCGAACAAGTAAGAGGGGTGGCGGTATAGCAGTGTTTGTCAGGAGTACATTAAAAAGCTGTATTAAATCAGGTATTAGACTAAATAACGATAATGAAAGTGTTTGGGTAGAGGTTAACGAAGGTAGTGAGACCATAGTTAGTGGAGTTATGTATAGACCGCCAAATATGAGTAGAAATGACGGAACGTCATTATGGGAGGAAATTAAAATGGCATCAAGGTTTAGCAATGTGTGCATTATGGGGGATTTTAATTTTCCGAATATAGATTGGCAGCATCAAATAGGAGACTCTGATTCTGAGGAGTTTATAGAGGTAGTACAAGATAGTTTTTTATTTCAATTCATAGATACGCCGACTAGAGGTAATAATATTATCGATTTAGTTTTCAGTAACAATGAACATATGGTAAATAATGTAGAGATAGGGGACCACCTAGGAAATAGTGACCACAATTATGTGTATTTTAATATACAATGGAAAGGTAATACCAGAGAGAATACAACATTAATACCTGACTTTAGAAAAGCCAATTATGGTGGGTTAAGAAGAGCCCTATTAGCCGACCCTATGGTCAAAAAATTAAGTCGATCCAGGTGTCCAAATGAGTGTACCCCTTCTCAGGCACCTGTCATCTTAAGTCAGGAAGAGACGTCAACCTTGGTAGATACATACGATAATTTTATCAAGTCAGTATTCAATGCACAAAATAAATTCATCCCCAAAAGAAAATTTAGATCAACACAGAACCAACCAAAATGGATGAATAATAGACTATTAGATCTTCTAGGACAAAAGAGAGGAATATATAGAAAAATTAAAAAAGGCGAAATTCACCTACTTGCTTACTATCAGAATCTATCAAGACAGGTAAAAAAGGATATTAGGAAAGAAAAAAGAAATTATGAAATTAAGGTTGCCAATGACTCAAAAAATAATCCTAAAGCTTTTTACCAACTATATAAATCCAAGGTTAGAGATGTAATTGGTCCCCTTAAAACTTCGATAGGAGAAATGACAGAAAATGATTTAGAAATGTGCAGTACATTAAATAGTCAATTTCTTTCCGTTTTCACTAATGAAAATTTGGCACAGTTTCCAGAAGTCCGTAAGGTATATAGCGATAGTATAGAAAATAGGTTAAGTACGGTTACTATAAGTAGAAATGATGTGCTTAAGGAAATTGACAGACTGAAACCTCATAAATCGCCTGGTCCTGATGAGGTATATGCTAGAGCATTAAAAGAATGTAGGGATGAGTTAAGTTACCCATTAACATTTTTATTTAACAAGTCATTGGAGACAGGTATAGTTCCAGAAGCTTGGAAGCTTGCAAACGTAGTTCCGATCTTCAAAAAAGGTGACAAATCAATAGCATTCAATTACCGTTCCATTAGTCTTACATCAATCATAGGAAAGCTACTAGAGTCAATTATTGCTAGTAAAATTAGAAACCACTTAGATACATTTAATTTAATAAATTCTTCTCAGCATGGATTCACTCAGGGACGTTCTTGCCTTACTAATTTGCTTAGTTTTTTCTCAGAGGTATATGAAGCAGTAGATAATGACAAGTCATATGATATAATATATTTAGATTTCAGTAAAGCTTTCGACAGAGTCCCCCATGAGAGATTGATGAGAAAGGTTGAGGCGCATGGAATAGGTGGGGCGTTGTTGGGATGGATTAGGTCATGGCTAATTGGTAGGAAGCAGAGAGTCAGCATAAATGGTACGGTGTCAGAATGGGGAGCAGTCAAAAGTGGTGTCCCCCAGGGATCTGTATTAGGTCCTCTGTTGTTTGTTATATACATAAATGACCTTGATTTAGGTATAACTAGTAGGATAAGTAAATTTGCAGACGATACCAAAATGGGGAGAACAATTGATTCAGATAGAGATATAGAGTTCCTCCAAAGGGATCTAGATACCTTACACGAATGGTCAGTAAATTGGCAGATGAAGTTTAACATTGACAAATGCAAGGTATTAAAGATAGGGAAGATGCATACAAATGTTAAATATAAACTAGCTAATGTGGAATTAGAAAACTCGAATTGTGAGAAAGATCTAGGTGTGTTTGTTAGCAATGATTTGAAGCCTAGACAACAGTGTATAATCGTTCGAAACAAGGCAAACAGGATTCTCGGGTTCATCTCTAGGAGTGTGAGTAACAGAACTGCTGATGTTATCTTAAAACTTTACTTGTCATTAGTGAGACCCCATATGGATTATGCTGTTCAATTTTGGTGTCCTTATTACAGAATGGACATAGATTCATTGGAGAGAGTAGAACGTAGAATGACAAAAATGATCCATAATATTAGAAATCTTCCGTATAAAGAAAGGTTGAAGAAATTAGGCTTACATTCGTTAGAGAGACGCAGAGTTAGAGGGGATATGATAGAGGTGTTCAAGTGGGTTAGTGGGATTAACAAAGGGGACATGACAAATGTACTAAAGCTCAGTGATAGCGAAGGCACTCGTACCAATGGTTTCAAATTAGATAAATTTCGTTTCAGAAAAGATATAGGCAAATATTGGTTTGGTAACAGAGTTGTAGATGGGTGGAATGGACTACCAGGTGCTATAGTGGGATTAAAAACGATAGGGAGCTTTAAGATAAAATTGGATAAGCATATGGACGAGAAGGGTTGGGTGTGAAGGGGGATCAGCAGGGTTGGGCCAATCAGCGCTCTGCAGACCCCCGTAATCCTGCGTTAATCTCTAACCGTTTTGGTAAGATGATCCTCAGGGAATTAGAGTGTTGAGCCTATAATTGGGCTTTGTAATTGGGGTTGTGTGGGACAGGGATCTGCCTTGCTTAGGCCAATCGGCTTTCTGCAGACTCCCATTTTCTTATGTTCTTATGTTCTTATACCGCTGTTCCCCTAAACTGTATCCAGGCTCGAGCGTACTCCCTTAGGTATGAAATTTGTTCTGTTACATTCTATAATTTTGGCTTAATGTTGCACCATTTATTTGTTTTATTTATTTATGTTTACGATAGTAATAGGTTAGGACCAATAATAGGAATAGCTCCACTGTGACCATCTAGATCGATATATGAAGCACCTAACCGTTAATAAACCATAGGTGTGTAAGTAAAATAGAATCCCAGCCACATCAAATTGATAGTAATAACGAACATTCTGATAGCGTAGATTTTCCGTCTAGGTCCAGTAGTTCAACAGGTAAAAATAAATTAGTTAAAAACAATAGAAAAATAGTTGCAAATACAAGTAATAGTTTGAGTGTTTATTATACAAATTGCAGGAGTTTATGTAACAAAATGAACGAACTTAGAGCACTGGTTAGCAAAGAAAATATAGACATAATAGCGCTAACTGAAACATGGATTAATACAGAAACCAGGCATTTTTTAGCAGAGTTTGATATACCAGGATATAGTTTGTTTAAATATGACCGAACAAGTAAGAGGGGTGGCGGTATAGCAGTGTTTGTCAGGAGTTCATTAAAAAGCTGTACTAAATCAGGTATTAGAGTAAATAATGAAAATGAAAGTGTTTGGGTAGAAGTTAACGAAGGTAGTGAGACTTTAGTTATTGGAGTTATGTATAGACCGCCAAATATGAGTAGAAATGACGGAACATCATTATGGGAGGATATTAAAATAGCATCAAGGCTTAGCAACGTGTGCATTATGGGGGATTTTAATTTCCCTAATATAGATTGGCAGCAACAAATAGGGGACTCTGATTCAAAGGAGTTTATTGAGGTAGTACAAGATAGTTTTTTATCTCAATTCATAGATACGCCGACTAGAGGTGATAATATTCTCGATTTAGTTTTCAGTAACAATGAACATATGATAAATAGTGTAGAAATCGGGGACCACCTTGGAAATAGTGATCACAATTATGTGTATTTTAATATACAATGGAAAGGTAATATCAGAGAGAATACAACATTAATACCTGACTTCAGAAAAGCCAATTATGGTGGGTTAAGAGAAGCCCTGTTAGCGGACCCTATGGTCAAAAAATTAAGTCGATCCAGGTGTCCAAATGAGTGTATCCTTTCTCAGGCACCTGTCATCTTAAGTCAGGAGGAGACGTCAAACTTGGTAGATACATACGATAATTTTATCAAGTCAGTATTCAATGCGCAAAATAAATATATCCCCAAAAGAAAATTTAGATCAACACAGAACCAACCCAAATGGATGAATAATAGACTATTAGATCTTCTAGGAAAAAAGAGAGGAATATATAGAAAAATTAAAAAAGGCGAAATTCACCTACTTGCTTACTATCAGAATCTATCACGACAGGTAAAAAAGGATATTAGTAAAGAAAAAAGAAATTATGAAATTAAGGTTGCCAATGATTCAAAAAATAATCCTAAAGCTTTTTACCAACTATATAAATCCAAGGTTAGAGATGTAATTGGTCCCCTTAAAACTTCGATAGGAAAATTGACAGAAAGTGATTTAGAAATGTGCAGTACATTAAATAGTCAATTTCTTTCCGTTTTCACTAATGAAAATTTGGCACAGTTTCCAGAAGTCCGTAAGGTATACAGCGATAGTATAGAAAATAGGTTAAGTACGGTTACTATAAGTAGAAATGATGTGGTTAAGGAAATTGACAGACTGAAACCTCATAAATCGCCTGGTCCTGATGAGGTATATGCTAGAGTATTAAAAGAATGCAGAGATGAGTTAAGTTATCCATTAACATTTTTATTTAACAAGTCATTAGAAACAGGTATAGTTCCAGAAGCTTGGAAGCTTGCAAATGTAGTTCCGATCTTCAAAAAAGGTGATAAATCAATAGCATCCAATTACCGTCCCATTAGTCTCACTTCAATCATAGGAAAACTACTAGAGTCAATTATTGCTAGGAAAATGAGAAACCACTTAGAAACATTTAACTTAATCAATTCTTCTCAGCATGGATTCACTCAGGGACGGTCTTGCCTTACTAATTTGCTTAGTTTTTTCTCAGAGGTATATGAAGCAGTAGATAATGACAAGTCATATGATATGTTATATTTAGATTTCAGTAAACCTTTCGACAGAGTCCCTCATGAGAGATTGATGAGAAAGGTTGAGGCATATGGAATAGGTGGGGCGTTGTTAGGATGGATTAGGTCATGGCTAATTGGTAGGAAGCAGAGAGTCAGCATAAATGGTACCAAGTCAGAATGGGGAGCAGTCAAAAGTGGTGTCCCCCAGGGATCGGTATTAGGTCCCCTGTTGTTTCTTATATACATAAATGACCTAGATTTAGGTATAACTAGTAGGATAAGTAAATTCGCAGACGATACTAAAATAGGGAGATCAATTGATTCAGATAGCGATAGAGAGTGCCTCCAAAGGGATCTAGATACCTTACATGAATGGTCAGTAAATTGGCAGATGAAATTTAACATTGACAAATGCAAGGTATTAAAGATAGGGAAGATGCAAACAAATGTTAAATATAAACTAGCTAATTTAGAATTAGAAAATTCAGACTGCGAGAAAGATCTAGGTGTGTTTGTTAGCAATGATTTGAAGCCTAGAAAACAGTGTATAAGCGTTCGTAATAAGGCAAACAGGATTCTCGGGTTCATCTCTAGGAGTGTGAGTAACAGAACTGCTGATGTTATCTTAAAACTTTACTTGTCATTAGTGAGACCCCATATGGATTATGCTGTCCAATTTTGGTGTCCTTATTACAGAATGGACATAGATTCATTGGAGAGAGTACAGCGTAGAATGACAAAAATTATCCATAATATTAGAAATCTTTCGTATGAAGAAAGGTTGAAGAAATTAGGTTTACATTCGTTAGAGAGACGCAGAGTTAGAGGGGATATGATAGAGGTGTTCAAGTGGGTTAGTGGGATTAACAAAGGGGACATGGCAAATGTACTAAAGCTCAGTGATAGCGAAAGAACTCGTACCAATGGTTTCAAATTAGATAAATTTCGTTTCAGAAAAGATATAGGCAAGTATTGGTTTGGTAACAGAGTTGTAGACGGGTGGAATGGACTACCAAGTGCTATAGTGGGATCTAAAACTGTAGGGAGCTTTAAGAAGAACATAAGAACATAAGAAAATGGGAGTCTGCAGAAAGCCGATTGGCCTAAGCAAGGCAGATCCCTGTCCCACACAACCCCAATTCAATTACAAAGCCAATATAGGAACATAATACCCTGAGGATCATCTTACCAAAACGGTTAGAGATTAACGCAGGATTGGAGGTCTGCAGAGCGCTGATTGGCCAACCCGGCTGATCCCCCTTCACACCCAACCTTCTCGTCCATCTATCCAATTTTATCTTAAAGCTCCCTACAGTTTTAGATCCCACTATAGCACTTGGTAGTCCATTCCACCCATCTACAACTCTGTTACCAAACCAATACTTGCCTATATCTTTTCTGAAACGAAATTTATCTAATTTGAAACCATTGGTACGAGTTCTTTCGCTATCACTGAGCTTTAGTACATTTGTCATGTCCTCTTTGTTTAAGATAAAATTGGATAAGCATATGGACGAGAAGGGTTGGGTGTGAAGGGAGATCAGCCGGGTTGGGCCAATCAGCGCTCTGCAGACCTCCATAATCCTGCGTTAATCTCTATCCGTTTTGGTAAGATGATCCTCAGGGTATTAGAGTGTGAAGCCTATAATTGGGCTTTGTAATGAATTGGGGTTGTGTGGGACAGGGATCTGCCTTGCTTAGGCCAATCGGCTTTCTGCAGACTCCCATTTTCTTATGTTCTTATGTTCTTATGTTCTAACATCTCGAAGCTTCAATCGATAATCGGGGCCTCACAAGAGTTACAGGCTGCTAAACAGCCTACAGTCCCGAGGCTGAGAAAAAAAAGGAAAACAAAAAAAGCCTGGCTGAAGTATAAATAACTACATTTATTATCATCTGATCAAAGATGTAAATATTATTCAACAAGTAAATTGCGAAATATTATTAGAGCGTAAAAACTGATGTGCATGCTAACAAAAATCATGAATGAAGCAGCTTATTTATTTTAACATTTCATCTGTTGATAATTTGAATAACTTTTTAACCGCTTCCAGTATCTGTATTTGTCAGGATAATTCTTCCAGTAAAGATGTAAATGTCTATCTATTCACGATCAGGATTTGTTTTAAACTTATACAAATTATTTCCAGAATATTACATTAATGTTAATATTCTCAAAATAAATGGCTTACATTATTTCCCACGTTCCCCTCAAATAATGTAACAAAAACTGGCCTGGACAGAAGTGGAGCACAAAATGTCAATGATATGCCCGGATGGTTTTATTTATGCAAGGTGTCTAGAAAGTGGTGTGTAGATGGTAATAAAAGAAAGTGGTGGGGATTTAAGTGACGTGTGAGATAGAGTGACTTGGGTTGTGTGAGCAATGCAAAATTGTGTACGCACCAATATTTGAAGTCTACCTCTATCTCTCTCTCTCTCTCTCTCTCTCTCTCTCATATATATATAAAGGTTCGATTTCCCAAATATTATTTTTTGTTTAGCAACAGATCACGGCATTCTTTTTAGTTAGTTAATTTTAGGACAAACTAACGTACGTTAATTATATTCTTAGCAGTGTCAATGTTGTTTCTTCTTGTCCTGATATTTAAGCAAATAAATAGTATTGTAATGTAAGAAATTCATAAAGTTAAGTTTTTTATCAAAATTAATATCTGTATTGCTAAACGTCACTCAATAAAGATGTTCCAGGGGCCGAAGTTATAAAGATGTTCCAGGGGCCGAAGTTATAAAAGTTTGCTTAGAAATTCAAATTGTATGACTTATCTCGGCAAAAATCCTAAGTAACTATTATATACATGCGAGGCATTTTTCAGGTAAGATATGAGCCAGCTAAAACAATGTATGCAAAGCAGCTTCCAACAAAATCATTAATAGACTGCAGCACCGTTGATTCATTTAAACTCCGCCTAGACAAATATCTCGCATCAAACCCGCGACTGACTGCGTTTGTAAATGAATAACTTTATTTTATCCCCCCTCAGTTACTAACCCATCTGTCCCCTACTAACTTCCTAATCCTGCCACGGACATTAGTTCCCTTTCCAATGTTCCCTTACCCACTCTAAACCACTGTTTGGACACTTGATCCTCAGTGTTTTGGAGGACAAGCAGCCTAGAAGGGTCACTAGACCTGTTGTTGCTTGATTTCCGTTGTACTCCTTTGTACTCCTTAATAATACAATTATTAATTTAGACAAATATAAACTACTATTTAATACATGATTATATATTTTGAGTAGCTTTTGCTATAAACTATTTGTTTATCAAATAAAATTGAAAGTTTTTACTATATTTTGGATTACATATTTTCCATGATTGAAATTGCGCATATATCACTACGTTTGTGATTCCAGTGATGTTTACAAGCAATATCAGTAAATGTGTAGAAACTTGAAAATTACAGGAAAAACTTACAATAATTGTTATGAAATGTTTATCGCCAAAATAACAATAATATATATTTGTAATTCATGAAAGCTCGCAAATTTGTATAATAGTTAACCCTACTCTTTGTCCAAAATTAGTTTTCCTTGATTTGACCTCAAGTTCAAGGTCATATAATACGAAGGATGTCTGTGTACCGTATACCGTATACTGTATACTGTAATAAAATTGCAGTTGGTTCTGCAAATACGGGGTTTCCATGGGTCCCCTCAACAAATTGGTTAATTACCGTATCCCTGCACTGTTTAATCTATGTCTCCTTACCAGTTCAGAGTCGCTAAACGTATTTATAAAGTCTTTACACTCACGAAAAGTTGGAAGGGACTGGAGTTTTCGCAGAGAGGCTCCAGTCCTGACATTGTTCTTGACTTTCAGTGTGTTGGCTTAATAATCCAATAGGGTTGATAGCTTCTGAAGTCCTATTTTAACTAACTAACTAACTAACGAAAAGTTCTGAGGTGACAAATTCCTTCTACTGAGCCATCGGCCATCTTGTCTGATTAGTATTGACTAAAAAGGGTTTAGAGTCTGCCTTACCCCGTCTTCAAGGTGACCACCGCTTAGTCAACTTAGAGATAAAGGCGCAGATAGAGGGATAGAAACCGAAGGAGGGTAGTTTAGAAATTAGAGATTTGTGCCAGACTCTATCGAAGGCCTTCGATATGTCTAGTGCAATAGAAAAGGTCTCGCCAAAGTCCCAAAGTGAGGATGACCAAGAGTTAGTAAGATATGAAAGAAGATCACCATACTGGCAATCTGAGAGTAGATTATGAGAAGAAAAATCCTTAAGAAATTTTGAAGTAAGAATAGTTTAAAAACAACTTTAGAGATGCAAAAAATTAGAGCAATTGGACGATAGTTGGAGGGTTTAGAGCGGTCACCCTTCTTTGCGACAGGTTGAATGAGAGCAAATCAAACACCTCATCTTCCTATTTATTTCACTACACTAAAAAGTACACCACACTTCTTTCAAATACACCAAAAACAAATTGTTTCGACTATCCCTCTTTCAACTTTGGGGGACACATTTGTTACAGGCAGTTTTGCCTTTTGTCTCCTTCATAGGCATAGAAAAAAAACAAAAAACAAAAAAAACAAGGCTGGCCAGAAGACCCTATCTACAATCGTCCAAAGTCCCCTCCAGCTGAAAACTCTGTTCGTCGCTCACCCTAAGGGCAAGATAACCATAGAACCTAGTTGGGGCAACCGTGGATGCCGACCCTTGATGGGACACCTGATGGACTTGGCCCTGGAGAGTCTGATGAACCTTATCAAGATCCCCAAGCCCCCTACAGCTACTTCCCCCCCAGAAGGCGTGGCACATGCCCCCTTCAACCAAGCCCTTCATCACCTTCGTGGATGGTGATTCCCCTTCGTCACCTGGAGCCGCCTGGGAGAGGGCGGAGCTTAATAATTTCCCCCAGCCTCCCATTGGTCGAGCCAAGGTGATCCAGAAAATGCTGAAGAAGATTCCCGAGTCTCCCAGTGACCAAGACGCTCGCCCAGCCCCCTTCCTGATTGGTCAAGATGGGCAGGTAGCAGAACACCAAAGGTTCATACCTTCACGTCGATTAAGACGCCAACTGGAAAATCCTGAAAGCTCCTTGATTGGCTGGCAGAAAACCACCCGATCTGCCGAAGGGGTATATGAGGCCCCAGAACCCACCCACTGTCAGACAGTCGCTGTTCATAAGAACCCAACTTCCCCTCCCGTGCAGCAACTGCCTTCTCCTTCTGCATCACTCGAGTGTGCGGCGGTGAATTCAGTTTAGTGGACGAGAGCACAAATAGAGGTTATTCTATAAAGGATTATTAGGCAGATTAGAAGATATAAATATGACAGACAAGTCTTGTGCCTCCCACAGCCTCTGGTGCATTTACCCCATACAGCCGAGTGCGCAGAGGTGCTAGACCTCCTGGGTACCCATGACCCCTTCTTTGAAGAATTGACCTCACATTGGGAGGTGGATCTCCCAAAGCTGCTGGAGGCTGAAACTGCTACAGCCACTCGAGTCCCCCTTTGGTATTATTAACCCCGGCGCCCCTGTGCTGCCATTGTGAGGTCCTGCTACCAGTGTCCTGATAGGTCACCCTGCGTGTGGCCCTGGTCCCTTCGATGTGATGCAGCTGACGTCGAGCTGAGAGACCTTGCTACTGCCCCTCCGGGAGGTGCACTGCTGACGAAGTGCCTAGCCTGCCGACGATGCCCTGGTCCTAGAAGGCAGCCCCACCACCCTTGAACTAGCTGTTATTAAAACTGTTGATAGAATCGTTAGACGATTAGTAGAACACTAATATAAGTGTTGTTATGGTCTCTATTGAAATTATCTGCTGTTCCCAGAACCCAATTAAATTATACCTTGATTACGAAACCTGTAAATTGATTCACTCAGTAAACTCCAGTTCAGTTTAGAATCAAAACCAATTGTATAAATAAATTCATTACTTAGATATTGTGCTTGCTATTCCCTGAACCCAAAGTGACCGATTTAGGTAAAACATAACTAATTAGCCAGATACATGTTTGATGTTCCCTGAGCCCAAGTAGTGAAGAGATAGCTAGCAAAATCAAAGCCTTTAGGTTAGTGTCTGCTTTTCACACGGACCCAGGCAAGACAGCAATATTAAGACATTAACATACTGTGGTTCTCCGGAATCCAAAACCAATATTAACTTTGGCTAATTTCATGTATGAAAGTGCTCATGGCCACGTATGGTCCAGGTAGAGCAAGATACTGTGTTCAATAAAGTGTTATTATTGTCTGTGGTCGCAAGAGGCCCTGATTTTGATATAACTCGGTGTTGTATTATTGTATATTGTTGCAGTGTATTGTGACTTGTATTTCGTGCACTCTTTTATTCTTAGATTAATTAAACTAGTTTTATGTATATGTTTATCTGTGTTTGACTAATCCAGCTGAGTACAATAGAACCCCTGCCTTAAGATATTTACACAGCAATATAATATGGTATGTGAGTGTGTTTATAGATAGGTGTACCATATAAAGAGAGACTAATAGCCTTACAATTTGATTGACATTTGAACACTTGAAAGATGAATGGGCTATACTAGTCATTATTCATTATGCTATGTAAATATATTGGCATAGTGAATTATTAATGATATTTTTATGTTAACTAAAATTAATTAATGAAGGATCGGAAAATATTTTAATACATTAACGAGAACCGATACTATAGAGATGTTTGTAAATTGTTATTCAGAAATTATGTTTCACTGATAAGATTTGTGAATAACTTATTACATATAAACTGTTCTGATACTTCAGTACATTACTGAATATTAACAATTATGGAACGTATGACAATATATTAACAATTGATGCAAAGTGAAATAGCCTTATCATGATTAGTTTTCCAGTTTTCGTATTTACAAGCAGATTAATGATATATATGTCTCTTGTTTGCATTGTTATGATTTGGATATCATTGCAATGCCTTCGTAATTATTTGTTTTCGGACACACACACACACACATACAGAGAGAGAAAGATTGAGAGCTAGAGAGAGAGAGAGAGAGGTGGGGGGGGGGGGGGGATTGTGTGTGACGAGAGCTAGTGAGACATAGACAGATGGCCTTATTATTATACCCGTCTCGTTAGTGGCCATCTCTCTCTCTCTCTCCCTCTCTCTCTGCATATATATATATATATATATATATATATATATATATATATATATATATATATATATATATATATGTGTGTGGGTGGGTTGGTGTAGGGGTGTGTGTACAGTATATGTTATGCAATTATTACAAGGCTCTGGGGTCTACTGCATGTTCAGCTGGATAACACAAACAAATAGTAACATTAATATGCAATAAGTTTATGGACATACAAATCAGGGGCAATAAGTTTATGGGCATAAAAATCAGGGACACGGTTATAGATAAAATACGAAAATGAAACAATAGGAATATACAATATGGTATCTTAAGCATAAATGAAACAATAGGAATATACAATATGGTATCTTAAGCATAAATGAAACAATAGGAATATACAATATGGTATCTTAAGCATAAATGAAACAATAGGAATATACAATATGGTATCTTAAGCATAAATGAAACAATAGGAATATACAATATGGTATCTTAAGCATAAATGAAACAATAGGAATATACAATATGGTATCTTAAGCATAAATGAAACAATAGGAATATACAATATGGTATCTTAAGCATAAATGTATAATGCTGGTCCCTTAGGTCACAGGCTATATCATTAAGTTAACCTCGCAATAGCGTTCTGATATCTCAATATAATACAGGGCTTAGTTTTGCGTTACAGGCAATTACTTAATCTCTTATATACACAAGTCATTAATCTCTTCTTATAATCAAGTATTTAATCTTCTGTTTTAAGCAAGTGTTTATTCCTTGGTATAATCTTCTTGTGAACAGCAGGTATTTGTCTTAGTGAACAGCAAGTACTAATCTCTCGTTACAAGCAAGTGTTCAATCTCTTGTTATCGTTAGCAACAGTTAGCGGTCCTTTAGTGGCAACAACAAATTACTCTTATTCAATCTTGTAATTTACTCCTAGTAAATACTCTCATAGTTACGTATGCAATAAGGTTACTTTGTATTTGTGTTCCAATGAACTCTGTTTGGAAATATCTCTCTGAGCCTCGTATTTTTTTTTTTTTTTTTTTTCTATGTGATTGAGGGAGGCAAAAGGCATAACTGCCTATAGCGAGTGCCTCCCCCATAGTTGAAAGAGTGACAGGGCCAAAATCAAGGGACGTTCGAGCCAAAATGCCTGGACACACGGAGTTTGAAGCAATTTAAGTCATAGGAAGAGGGAAAGACTGATTCTGGGAGAGAGTTCCAGAGCTCAGCTGTTGAGTAGAAGAAAGTTTGAGAGTAACGTTTCACTCTTGGGTTGGAGAGTTGCACAGTGGGATTGAGTTGCAAGACGGGTACCACGTGCCCTACGTAAAGGAGGTGGTATGCACTGGGATAGCTCTGAGGAACACTGATTATTATAGTAGCGATAGAATAGCGAGAGAGATGCAACATTGCGGCGGAGAGAGAGAGATTACAGAGAGTTGGTGAGTGCACTGTTCATGTTCTAGGCTCTTATCTCATATTGCAACTTCTATCATCCGTTGCAAAGGGCTCAACGGATCCTAACTTTACTAACTTCATCGGTAATTAGGCAACGCTATGCTTGTTTAATAAGCTAAATAAAGTCTTATAGTCTAGCTCATCAATCTCGGTGCTAAGGTGCAAGAGAGGGCTCTAGGTAAATAAGTTTCTGGTTTAGCTCGGCAAAACTTGTAGGTAGTCATTTAACTAATTAATTCGACGAATTTTAGGGAGCTAAGCTGGAAGTTAATTGAACAAGCTTTCAGAGTCTGAGCAATGACTCTTGCAAGGTGACAGCGATGACCCTTATCAATATCATGTATCAGTACTGCTAGAAGTGCTTCAATGACCGTCTTAATGGTCCTATATTTGTCTAATACAGCTGTAACAAAAGTGATGGGGCTGGTCCTTCTGGGCCAGGGCATCTCGGTTTGCTTATCACCTCGTAGTCGACTGCGCCTTCGTCTCGGCTTCGCAGTAAGGCTGCACTTAGGGAAGCGCGTTGACAGCAGGACTTCCTCTCAGGGGCGTCGTCAGGGGCGGCCTTAATAGTAGGGGGTGAGTGTCTCAGTCTCCAGCTGGTTCTCCTATCTTAGGACCTTCGGTAACTTGGTCTCCCAGCGAGTGGTCAGCTCCATAGAATAGGTGTCATGGGCATCAAGGATATGGCGTTTAATTATTACCTGCAGCTCCTGGAGTTCAGGCAGTTGATGGAGGGAGGCAGCTGCAGCAGTGGCCGGGGCAGGCTCGGGGGCAGTCTAGAACATTCGCCTCTTGTCAGACTATTACTTTTCATTTTGCTACTTTGAGAGCTTTCCGCCAGGCCAGCTGGTGCTACTACAGAAGGAGTGTTGGGCTGCGAGGGGAGGAGGGAAACCGAGTTTAGGGGAACTGCGGAGACTGTGTGGTGAGAGGAATGGATGAATGAATGAATATAGAAAATGTGGGTGAAAAGTGAAAGAAGGGAAGTTTGTATTGGTGGGCATGTCGTCATTGGAGAGGGAGGGGTTCTGGGCAGGAGTCTCTTGGGTTGTGGTTTCTTGTGTGTTAGGAGGAGTAGGAGTCTTGGAGTTGGGGGTGGATGTGGAGAGTGTGGAGGTGCCGGTAGAGGGGGTGACTAAGGTGGGGGAGGTAGAGGATGAGGAGGTATTGGGGGAGGAGATGGCTGTAGGGGTGGGAGTTTTGGAGGATTTTGCTTTGCTGAATTGGTACCAGGATTCAGGAATAGAGATGACAAGGAGATTGTGAGCAGTGAGGCCGTCATTCAAAAGTGTATTGAATGTTGGGGTAACTTGGTGATCTGTTAGGTGAAGAGCTACATTTACTAGCACTGATGTTTGGGCAAAAATTTCCCGATTGAAGAAAGGGCTTGGGGGGTTGGAGCTGATGGAGGAGGAGGAGGGCATGGGTGGGGATTGATGGGGGAGTGATGGGGTAGCAGCTGAGGCATATGATATGTTGGTGACTGGATGGGATGAGAAGAGAGGGCGAGGGTTGTTGGAGGATGTTGGGGAGGTCTTTGAATATTTACGTGCTTGTTTGAGAACATTGAGGCGGAAGGGGCATTCAGAACTTATGGCAATGTGGGGGCCGCTACAATTATTACATTTAAGGGAGCTTGATGAGCAAGTTGTGAAAGAGTGGTCAGTGTCACCACAGCGCGAGCATACTTGCTCATTTTTGCAGGAAGATGTCATGTGCCCATACTGATAGCACTTAAAGCACTGTTGGAGGTTTACCCATGACTCAGGAGAGAGGAACTCAGGTGGCATGATGACATGGAAGGCTTTGAGACCTGACTTGAGGAGTTTGCTGGCTTCCTGAGGGGAGGCACAGCGAATTTTGAGGGTTTTTTGGGGGGTCTTTGTGACATCACAAATTTTAATTTTGTTTCTTAGGGAAATTTCTTTGGCAATTTCTTTCTCATCCCTGTTGAAGATGCTTTTATCAGGGTGAGTGATCTTGACAGTGCAAGCAGCTTTTAATTGGGGAGAGACTACTAGTTCATACCCTGCATTTTTAAGTTTCTTTACTTTATTAGGGGCAAGGTAGGCATCAAGGTCTTTTTGAGAGGCAAGGCGAATTTTAAGGGTATTGTTGGGATTTTTGAATACTTTTACAATTTGGATCTGGGTGATACTGAAGATGTGTGAGCCAGGATCATCAGAAGGAGGAGAGTTACATTTAACTTTGACGTACAGTGCCATACTGAAGCATTTTGAGAGCTAATTCTATAGGAAATTTCAAAAATAGGGAGATGGGGGAGGGAGATAATTGAAATTTATGAGCTAAGCTATACCCAGGGGGCACCCCTATGGATTGTCCCCAGAATAAACCTAATTCCTGCCTATGCCCTTGGACTGTAGGCAAGCCTATGTCACAGGGCCCTAATCCTACTTGAAGGCCAAACCCTACCCACTTGCCTCCTATAACCAGGGGCTAAACCCCCCCCCCCACCCCCCCCTCATGGCAATGCCTTCAGGGTTCGGCGTCGTACTACAATTGGGTTTCTACTGGGCGGGAACGGGTACGCACGTGGATGGGAGGTCCTTGTAAGAGTTACTGGAGAATCCAGGATTCGGCCGCCAGCCAATCAAGGTACTGTACTTCCAGGATTGTCATACCTAGATCTTGATCTTCAAATTTGGGTGATGCTCAGGTGATTTTTAGTTACAGTGTTTCCTTCTGCTATCTTTGTCTTGCCAATCGGTGGCGGCCCGAGCAAGCATTTCTGCCAATCCTGTACCCAGTCAGTTGTGACGTCGTATCTTGTATCGCCTTGCCTCGGCCAGTGGGGGAGCAGTTGGTGGGAGAAATATCCGCCCATTCTCGAAGCTTACTGCACGATGACGTTTGGTCGTCTAACTCGATCAGGGCAGTTGTAGGGGGCTTGGGGATCTTTATCTGCATTAAATTCAGATGGGTCTGCTTGTTTGTTCTTTCCGAGGCTGTTTGTGGTGCTTAGGCGATTTATATATATATATATACTGTATATATACACAGGGTGAGCTAATATTAGTGTACCATATCACTCGTATTAAATCTAAATGGTTACAAGTGTTACAAGACACTCCTGAGGAAAGCGTATTTATAAATATTTGTATAAAATCAAATATTAGGAATAGGTTTATATATGTTCTTTCTCATACAATGAGCTATACATATCGCTATAGTTTATAGCTATAAAACACCTTAGTACAACATAAACAAAGAATGACATACAGCAGTATGACTGCTGATATAGTTATTTCATATAAAATAAACTATTGGCAATAGAATATTTCTGATTGGATATTTGAAAAAAAACTTATTATCGTCGCTCAAAATTTTGAATTACTATGATGCGAACTTGATTAATGTTGGAAAAACAATTTTGTTTAGTCTACATCACGTCAGGGGATTTATTTTCCGATTATATGATAGTATGGGTCTTGCTCTATGCTCTATAATGTGGTGATTATTTTAGGTTAAAACAGAGAGATAACATATGTGTATTGTCTCGCGGTGGTTCAAATAGCGTCTGAGAGTGAACAGTAGTGGTAGATACTTACCCAAAAGCTTAAGGGAGCGTGAGAGGGCTAATTGTTAATATATTTTTGTTTAATATATTAATAAACACATGATCTTTGCAGTGAAAATGACATTTTTGTGGATATACGGGTGGCTTATTCCCTAGAGTGTATCGCCATTCACACTAACGCACACACTCTCAGTCTGTAATATATAGATATAATATATATATATATATATATATATATATATATATATATATATATATATATATACACACTGTAAGCGACCTGACCTGGGCTATATATGTCGTACTTTCTTTAGCTGACACATAGTACAGTCATTGCATATTGATGCTCATTATATTTTATACTCACCCATAATATTTAATAACGTATATTTATTTCTATATGGAGGAAGTTATTTCTATATGGAGGAAGTTATTTTTGCTCTGTTTTGTTATGATAGTTAATCATTCTTATCATTTTGCTTTTAGTAATTTCTAGCTACATATGGACATTCTCACGAGTACCATATTATATAGGCACTTAGTGTAGTCATCTAGTATATAGTAAAAACATTTATAATCGTAAGAAATCGTTATAAACTTTGTATATCCTAGGTGTTGAGTATTGTTGGATGTCAACAGTCGTAGCTCTGGGGCTACTTCAGAAGCGTCCACCAGAAGTCTCAGGTGAATTCTTGGTTGGGTCTCTTCATACACAAGTCGCAGGATCCATATTCAAGGATACCATACAGAGATTTTTACAAGATTCCCCACGCAACTCGGGTTATAGGGATTTAATTTTAATTCTCTCCCAGCCAAACACGAGTCATTAATATTAATTATATCTCACAAATACACGTGAGCTAATAAATGCTTATATACTCAAAGCCGGAATCGAACCTCCGACATCCAGAACGAGTGTCCAAGCTTTTAATCCAATACACCACGGCGTGATAAAAGAATCTTAACCTTCTCCTACTTATATTAAAGAGATGGAAAATCCAACTTTGAGAATGTAGCATATTTCAATTCATGCACAAGTCGCAGGATCCATATTCCAGGATACTATACAGGGATTTTTCCAAGATTCCCCACGCAACTCGGCTTATAGAGTTAATATTAATTCTCGCCCAACCAAACACGAGTCATTAATATCAAGTATATCTCACAATACACGGGAGCTAATAAATGTTATATACTCTCAGCCAGATTCGAACCTCCGACATTCAGAATGAGTGTCCAAGCGTTTAATCCACTACACCACGGCGTGTTAGAGGAATCTTAACCTTCTCCTATTTATATTAAGGAGAAGGGAAATCCTATTTTCAAAACATTTTGAGTGACAATAATATTATAGTTTATTGTTTGCCAAGTATCAGAATATCCAATCCCTTAATAGCTCGCAATCTAATAAAAACATGAAACGACTATATTTCTGCCTCATATTAATGCCAAGTATTCATAATTAACAACATTTATTGCTACAACATCTTTGTAATATTGTAATAACTGGATATTCATGGTCGAAACATAAAAAATAACTGTAACATTTGATATAACATGATATATCGTACTCTGATGGAGAACCAGTTGCCTTTTAGTGTTGTCTTCCAGTGGTCTGGTTTCAACAGCTTGAGAGAGTGCCCTCGCAATCCATTTCTTTTCATCTGGAAGAAACGAGAATAGGGGATGTCCTCAAATTCGTGAGTGTTGGGTGTGTTGAGTGTTGGGTGTGCTGGATGTGTTGAGAGTTGGGAGTGTTGAGTGTTGGGTGTGGTGAGTGTTGGGTGTGTTGAGTGTTGGGTGTGTTGAGTGTTGAGAGTTGGTTGTGTTGAGTGTTGGGTGTGTTGAGTGTTGGGTGTGCTGGATGTGTTGAGTGTTGGGTGTGTTGAGTATTGGGTGTGTTGAGAGTTGGGTGTGTTGAGTGTTGGGTGTGTTGAGTGTTGGGTGTGCTGGATGTGTTGAGTGTTGAGAGTTGGGTGTGTTGAGTGTTGGGTGTGTTGAGTGTTGGGGGTGTTGAGAGTTGGGTGTGTTGAGAGTTGGGTGTGTTAAGTGTTGGATGTGTTGAGTGTTGAATGTGTTGAGTGTTGGGTGTGCTGGATGAGTTGAGTGTTGAGAGTTGGGTGCGTTGAGTGTTGGGAGTGTTGAGTGTTGGGTGTGTTGAGTGTTGGGAGTGTTGAATGTTGGGTGTGTTGATAGTTGGGTGTGTTGAGTGTTGGGAGTGTTGAGTGTTGGATGTGTTGAGTGTTGGGTGTGCTGGATGTGTTGAGTGTTGAGAGTTAGGTGTGTTGAGTGTTGGGTGTGTTGAGTGTTGGGTGTGTTGAGTGTTGGGAGTGTTGAGTGTTGGATGTGTTGAGTGTCGGATGTGTTGAGTGTTGGATGTGTTGAGTTTTGAGTGTTGGGAGTGTTGAGTGTTGGGTGTGCTGGATGTGTTGAGTGTTGAGAGTTGGGTGTGTTGAGTGTTGGGTGTGTTAAGTGTTGGGTGTGTTGAGTGTTGGGTGTGCTGGATGTGTTGAGTGATGAGAGTTGGGTGTGTTGGGTGTGTTGAGTGTTGGGTGTGTTGAGTGTTGGGTGTGTTGAGTGTTGGATGTGTTGAGTGTTGGATGTGTTGAGTGTTGGATGTGTTGAGTGTTGGATGTGTTGAGTGTTGGGTGTGTTGAGTGTTGGGAGTGTTGAGTGTTGGGTGTGTTGAGTGTTGGATGTGTTGAGTGTTGGATGTGTTGAGTGTTGGGTGTGTTGAGTGTTGGGAGTGTTGAGTGTTGGATGTGTTGAGTGTTGGGTGTGTTGAGTGTTGGGTGTATTGAGTGTTGGATGTGTTGAGTGTTGGATGTGTTGAGTGTTGGGTGTGTTGAATGTTGGGTGTGTTGAGTGTTGGGTGTGTTGAGTGTTGGGTGTGTTGAGTGTTGGGTGTGTTGAGTGTTGGATGTGTTGAGTGTTGGATGTGTTGAGTGTTGGGTGTGTTGAGTGTTGGGTGTGTTGAGTGTTGGGTGTGTTGAGTGTTGGATGTGTTGAGTGTTGGGTGTGCTGGATGTGTTGAGTGTTGAGTGTGTTGAATGTTGGGTGTGTTGAGTGTTGGGTGTGTTGAGTGTTGGGTGTGTTGAGTGTTGGGTGTGTTGAGTGTTGGGTGTGTTGAGTGTTGGGTGTGTTGAGTGTTGGGAGTGTTGAGTGTTGGGTGTGTTGAGTGTTGGGAGTGTTGGATGTGTTGAGTGTTGGGTGTGTTGAGTGTTGGGTGTGTTGAGTGTTGGATGTGTTGAGTGTTGGGTGGGAGTGTTGGATGTGTTGAGTGTTGGGTGTGTTGAGTGTTGGGTGTGTTGAGTGTTGGATGTGTTGAGTGTTGGGTGTGTTGAGTGTTGGGTGTGTTGAGTGTTGGGAGTGTTGGATGTGTTGAGTGGTGGGTGTGTTGAGTGTTGGGTGTGTTGAGTGTTGGGTGTGTTGAGTGTTGGGAGTGTTGAGTGTTGGGTGTGTTGAGTGTTGGGAGTGTTGGATGTGTTGAGTGTTGGGTGTGTTGAGTGTTGGGTGTGTTGAGTGTTGGATGTGTTGAGTGTTGGGTGTGTTGAGTGTTGGGTGTGTTGAGTGTTGGGTGTGTTGAGTGTTGGGTGTGTTGAGTGTTGGGAGTGTTGAGTGTTGGGTGTGTTGAATGTTGGGAGTGTTGAGTGTTGGGAGTGTTGAGTGTTGGGTGTGTTCAGTGTTGGGTGTGTTCAGTGTTGGGTGTGTTCAGTGTTGGGTGTGTTCAGTGTTGGGTGTGTTCAGTGTTGAATGTGTTTGTGTTGGATGTGTGAGTGTTGGTGTGTTGAGTGTGGATGTGTTGAGTGTTGAGTGTTGAGTGTTCTTGTGTTGAGTGTTGAGTGTTGAGTGTTGAGTGTTCTTGTGTTGAGTGTTCTTGTGTTGAGTGTTGAGAGTTCTTGTGTTGAGTGTTGAGTGTTGAGTGTTGGATGTGTTGAGTGTTGGGAGTGTTGAGCGTTGGATGTTAAGTGTTGGGTGTGTTGAGTGTTGGATGTGTTGAGTGTTGAGTGTTGAGTGTGTTGAGTGTTGGGTGTGTTGAGTGTGTTGAGTGTTGGGTGTGTTGAGTGTTGGGTGTTGAGTGTTGGATGTGTTGAGTGTTGGGTGTGTTGAGTGTTGGATGTGTTGAGTGTTGGATGTGTTGAGTGTTGAGTGTGTTGAGTGTTGGGTTGTTGAGTGTTGGATGTGTTGAGTGTTGGATGTGTTGAGTGTTGAGTGTGTTGAGTGTTGGGTGTGTTGAGTGTTGGATGTGTTGAGTGTTGAGTGTGTTGAGTGTTGGGTGTGTTGGGTGTTGAGTGTTGGTGTGTTGAGTGTTGTGTGTTGAGTGTTGGGTGTGTTGAGTGTTGGATGTATTGAGTGTTGGATGTGTTGGATGTGTTGAGTGTTGAGTGTGTTGAGTGTTGGGTGTGTGGAGTGTTGAGTGTTGAGTGTGTTGAGTGTTGGGTGTGCTGGATGTGTTGAGTGATGAGAGTTGGGTGTGTTGGGTGTGTTGAGTGTTGGGTGTGTTGAGTGTTGGATGTGTTGAGTGTTGGATGTGTTGAGTGTTGGATGTGTTGAGTGTTGGATGTGTTGAGTGTTGGGTGTGTTTGTGTTGGGTGTTGAGTGTTGGGTGGTTGAGTGTTGGAGGGTTGAGTGTTGGATGTGTTGAGTGTTGGGTGTGTTGAGTGTTGGGAGTGTTGAGTGTTGGGTGTGTTGAGTGTTGGGTGTGTTGAGTGTTGGATGTATTGAGTGTTGGATGTGTTGAGTGTTGGATGTGTTGAGTGTTGAGTGTGTTGAGTGTTGGGTGTGTTGAGTGTTGGGTGTGTTGAGTGTTGGGTGTGTTGAGTGTTGGGTGTGTTGAGTGTTGGATGTGTTGAGTGTTGGATGTGTTGAGTGTTGGGTGTGTTGAGTGTTGGTTGTGTTGAGTGTTGGGTGTGTTGAGTGTTGGATGTGTTGAGTGTTGGGTGTGCTGGATGTGTTGAGTGTTGAGTGTGTTGAGTGTTGGGTGTGTTGAGTGTTGGGTGTGTTGAGTGTTGGGTGTGTTGAGTGTTGGGTGTGTTGAGTGTTGGGTGTGTTGAGTGTTGGGTGTGTTGAGTGTTGGGAGTGTTGAGTGTTGGGTGTGTTGAGTGTTGGGAGTGTTGGATGTGTTGAGTGTTGGGTGTGTTGAGTGTTGGGTGTGTGTTGAGTGTTGGATGTGTTGAGTGTTGGGTGGGAGTGTTGGTTGTGTTGAGTGTTGGGTGTGTTGAGTGTTGGGTGTGTTGAGTGTTGGATGTGTTGAGTGTTGGGTGTGTTGAGTGTTGGGTGTGTTGAGTGTTGGGAGTGTTGGATGTGTTGAGTGGTGGGTGTGTTGAGTGTTGGGTGTGTTGAGTGTTGGGTGTGTTGAGTGTTGGGAGTGTTGAGTGTTGGGTGTGTTGAGTGTTGGGAGTGTTGGATGTGTTGAGTGTTGGGTGTGTTGAGTGTTGGGTGTGTTGAGTGTTGGATGTGTTGGGTGTTGGGTGTGTTGAGTGTTGGGTGTGTTGAGTGTTGGGTGTGTTGAGTGTTGGGTGTGTTGAGTGTTGGGAGTGTTGAGTGTTGGGTGTGTTGAATGTTGGGAGTGTTGAGTGTTGGGAGTGTTGAGTGTTGGGTGTGTTCAGTGTTGGGTGTGTTCAGTGTTGGGTGTGTTCAGTGTTGGGTGTGTTCAGTGTTGGGTGTGTTCAGTGTTGAATGTGTTTTGTGTTGGATGTGTTGAGTGTTGGGTGTGTTGAGTGTTGGATGTGTTGAGTGTTGAGTGTGTTGAGTGTTGGATGTGTTGAGTGTTGGGTGTATTGAGTGTTGAGTGTTGGGTGTGTTGAGTGTTGGGTGTGTTGAGTGTTGGGTGTGTTGAGTGTTGGGAGTGTTGAGTGTTGGATGTGTTGAGTGTTGGGAGTGTTGAGCGTTGGATGTGTTAAGTGTTGGGTGTGTTGAGTGTTGGATGTGTTGAGTGTTGAGTGTGTTGAGTGTTGGGTGTGTTGAGTGTGTTGAGTGTTGGGTATGTTGAGTGTTGGGTGTTGAGTGTTGGATGTGTTGAGTGTTGGGTGTGTTGAGTGTTGGATGTGTTGAGTGTTGGATGTGTTGAGTGTTGAGTGTGTTGAGTGTTGGGTGTGTTGAGTGTTGGATGTGTTGAGTGTTGGATATGTTGAGTGTTGAGTGTGTTGAGTGTTGGGTGTGTTGAGTGTTGGATGTGTTGAGTGTTGAGTGTGTTGAGTGTTGGGTGTGTTGGGTGTTGAGTGTTGGGTGTGTTGAGTGTTGGGTGTGTTGAGTGTTGGGTGTGTTGAGTGTTGGATGTATTGAGTGTTGGATGTGTTGGATGTGTTGAGTGTTGAGTGTGTTGAGTGTTGGGTGTGTGGAGTGTTGAGTGTTGAGTGTGTTGAGTGTTGGGTGTGCTGGATGTGTTGAGTGATGAGAGTTGGGTGTGTTGGGTGTGTTGAGTGTTGGGTGTGTTGAGTGTTGGGTGTGTTGAGTGTTGGATGTGTTGAGTGTTGGATGTGTTGAGTGTTGGATGTGTTGAGTGTTGGGTGTATTGAGTGTTGGGAGTGTTGAGTGTTGGATGTATTGAGTGTTGGGAGTGTTGAGTGTTGGATGTGTTAAGTGTTGGGTGTGTTGAGTGTTGGGTGTGTTGAGTGTTGGGTGTTGAGTGTTGGATGTGTTGAGTGTTGGGTGTGTTGAGTGTTGGATGTGTTGAGTGTTGGATGTGTTGAGTGTTGAGTGTGTTGAGTGT
This sequence comes from Paralithodes platypus, assembly GCA_032716605.1. Taxonomy (NCBI): domain Eukaryota; kingdom Metazoa; phylum Arthropoda; class Malacostraca; order Decapoda; family Lithodidae; genus Paralithodes; species Paralithodes platypus. Next base: position 2,731,329 of record CM064494.1, read on the forward strand.
TGGGTGTGTTTAGTGTTGGATGTGTTGAGTGTTGAATGTGTTGAGTGTTGAGTGTGTTGAGTGTTGGATGTTGAGTGTGTTGAGTGTTGGGTGTGTTGAGTGTTGGGTGTTGAGTGTTGGGTGTGTTGAGTGTTGGGTGTACTTACTCTAGTTGTACTTACTCTAGTTGTATTGCGGGAGTGAGCATGCTCGTTATTTCCCGCCTCCTATATGTGTAGGTGTTATATGTATTGTTGGAATGGCTGTGGATGTGTGTGTAGTCTGTATTTTTAGCCAATTGGCGACATCGGAAACGAAGGCTTAGGGTGGATCTGTATGGTACCATTCTCACTATAGACGGTACCGTCTCGCCCGAAGGCTTAGGTGGCCATCAGCTTAGGTGAACCATATGATACCCATCTCGCTTTGTTCCATTTTTGCCAACCCCAGAGGGGACGTCACAACGTCGTCCACTTATTCCAGGTACCTATTTACAGCTAGGTGAACTGAGGCTAACACATGAAAGGAGACAAGCCCAATTTGTCTCCGCCCGGCCGGGGGATTGAACCCCCGACCCCTCGTGTGTGAGACGAGAGCGCTACCTACTAGGCTACGGGCTGTGTTGAGTGTTGGGTGTTGAGTGTTGGGTGTGTTGAGTGTTGGGTGTGTTGAGTGTTGGGTGTGTTGAGTGTTGGGAGTGTTGAGTGTTGGGTGTGTTGAGTGTTGGGAGTGTTGGATGTGTTGAGTGTTGGGTGTGTTGAGTGTTGGGTGTGTTGAGTGTTGGGTATGTTGAGTGTTGGGTGTGTTGAGTGTTGGGAGTGTTGTTGTTGAGTGTTGTGGGTGTGTTGAGTGTGTTGTGGGTGTGTTGAGTGTGTTGTGGGTGTGTTGAGTGTGTTGTGGGTGTGTTGAGTGTGTTGTGGGTGTGTTGAGTGTGTTGTGGGTGTGTTGAGTGTATTGTGGGTGTGTTGAGTGTTGGGAGTGTTGAGTGTTGGGTGTGTTGAATGTTGGGAGTGTTGAGTGTTGGGAGTGTTGAGTGTTGGGTGTGTTCAGTGTTGGGTGTGTTCAGTGTTGGGTGTGTTCAGTGTTGGGTGTCTTCAGTGTTGGGTGTGTTCAGTGTTGGGTGTGTTCAGTGTTGGATGTGTTTTGTGTTGGATGTGTTGAGTGTTGGGTGTGTTGAGTGTTGGATGTGTTGAGTGTTGAGTGTGTTGAGTGTTGGATGTGTTGAGTGTTGGGTGTATTGAGTGTTGAGTGTTGGGTGTGTTGAGTGTTGGGTGTGTTGAGTGTTGGGTGTGTTGAGTGTTGGGAGTGTTGAGTGTTGGATGTGTTGAGTGTTGGGAGTGTTGAGTGTTGGATGTGTTAAGTGTTGGGTGTGTTGAGTGTTGGATGTGTTGAGTGTTGAGTGTGTTGAGTGTTGGGTGTGTTGAGTGTGTTGAGTGTTGGGTGTGTTGAGTGTTTGGTGTTGAGTGTTGGATGTGTTGAGTGTTGGGTGTGTTGAGTGTTGGATGTGTTGAGTGTTGGATGTGTTGAGTGTTGAGTGTGTTGAGTGTTGGGTGTGTTGAGTGTTGGGTGTGTTTAGTGTTGGGTGTGTTGAGTGTTGAGTGTGTTGAGTGTTGGGTGTGTTTAGTGTTGGGTGTGTTGAGTGTTGAGTGTTGAGTGTTGGGTTTGGGTGTTGAGTGTTGGGTGTTGAGTGTTGGGTGTGTTGAGTGTTGGGTGTGTGAGTGTTGGGAGTGTTGAGTGTTGGGTGTGTGTTGAGTGTTGGGAGTGTTGGATGTGTTGAGTGTTGGTGTGTGTTGAGTGTTGGGTGTGTTGAGTGTTGGATGTGTTGAGTGTGGGAGTGTTGAGTGTTGGGTGTGTTGAGTGTTGGGAGTGTGGATGGTTTGAGTGTTGGGTGTGTTGAGTGTTGGGTGTGTTGAGTGTTGGATGTGTTGAGTGTTGGGTGTGTTGAGTGTTGGGTGTGTTGAGTGTTGGGTATGTTGAGTGTTGGGTGTGTTGAGTGTTGGGAGTGTTGAGTGTTGGGTGTGTTGAATGTTGGGAGTGTTGAGTGTTGAGTGTTGGGTGTGTTCAGTGTTGGGTGTGTTCAGTGTTGGGTGTGTTCAGTGTTGGGTGTGTTCAGTGTTGGGTGTGTTCAGTGTTGGGTGTGTTCAGTGTTGGATGTGTTGTGTTGGATGTTGAGTGTGAGTGTGTTGAGTGATAGAGTGTTGAGTGTTGGGTGTGTTGAGTGTTGGATGTGTTGAGTGTTGGGTGTATTGAGTGTTGAGTGTTGGGTGTGTTCAGTGTTGGGTGTGTTGAGTGTTGGGTGTGTTGAGTGTTGGGTGTGTTGAGTGTTGGATGTGTTGAGTGTTGGGAGTGTTGAGTGTGGATGTGTTAAGTGTTGGTGTGTGAGTGTTGGATGTGTTGAGTGTTGAGTGTGTTGAGTGTTGGGTGTGTTGAGTGTGTTGAGTGTTGGGTGTGTTGAGTGTTTGGTGTTGAGTGTTGGATGTGGAGTGTTGGGTGTGTTGAGTGTTGGATGTGTTGAGTGTTGGATGTGTTGAGTGTTGAGTGTGTTGAGTGTTGGGTGTGTTGAGTGTTGGATGTGTTGAGTGTTGGATGTGTTGAGTGTTGAGTGTGTTGAGTGTTGGGTGTGTTTAGTGTTGGGTGTGTTGAGTGTTGAGTGTGTTGAGTGTTGGGTGTGTTGGGTGTTGAGTGTTGGGTGTGTTGAGTGTTGGATGTGTTGAGTGTTGGATGTGTTGAGTGTTGGGTGTATGGAGTGTTGGGAGTGTTGAGTGTTGGATGTGTTGAGTGTTGGGAGTGTTGAGTGTTGGATGTGTTAAGTGTTGGGTGTGTTGAGTGTTGGGTGTGTTGAGTGTTGGGTGTTGAGTGTTGGATGTGTTGAGTGTTGGGTGTGTTGAGTGTTGGATGTGTTGAGTGTTGGATGTGTTGAGTGTTGAGTGTGTTGAGTGTTGGGTGTGTTAGTGTTGGATGTTGAGTGTTGATGTGTGAGTGTTGAGTGTGTTGAGTGTTGGATGTTGAGTGTGTTGAGTGTTGGGTGTGTTGAGTGTTGGGTGTTGAGTGTGGGTGTGTGTTGAGTGTTGGGTGTACTTACTCTAGTTGTACTTACTCTAGTTGTATTGCGGGAGTGAGCTTGCTCGTTATTCCCGCTCCTATATGTGTAGGTGTTATATGTATCGTTGGAATGGCTGTGGATGTGTGTGTAGTCTGTATTTTTAGCCAATTGGCGACATCGGAAACGAAGGCTTAGGGTGGTTCTGTATGGTACCATTCTCACTATAGACGGTACCGTCTCGCCCGAAGGCTTAGGTGGCCATCAGCTTAGGTGAACCATATGATACCCATCTCGCTTTGTACCATTTTTGCCAACCCCAGATGGGACGTCACAACGTCGTCCACTTATTCCAGGTACCTATTTACAGCTAGGTGAACTGAGGCTAACACATGAAAGGAGACAAGCCCAATTTGTCTCCGCCCGGCCGGGGGATTGAACCCCCGACCCCTCGTGTGTGTGACGGGAGAGCGTACCTACTGGGTGGTGTTGAGTGTTGGGTGTTGAGTGTTGGGTGTGTTGAGGTTGGGTGTGTGAGTGTTGGATGTGTTGGAGTGTTGAGTGTGGTGGTGAGTTGGTGTGTTGAGTGTTGGGTGTGTTTAGTGTTGGGTGTGTTGAGTGTTGGGTGTGTTTAGTGTTGGGTGTGTTGAGTGTTGGGTGTGTTGAGTGTTGGATGTGTTGAGTGTTGGATGTGTTGAGTGTTGAGTGTGTTGAGTGTTGGATGTGTTGAGTGTTGGATGTATTGAGTGTTGGATGTGTTGAGTGTTGAGTGTTGGGTGTGTTGAGTGTTGGGAGTGTTGGGTGTGTTGAGTGTTGGGTGTGTTGAGTGTTGGGTGTGTTGAGTGTTGGATGTGTTGAGTGTTGAGTGTTGGGTGTGTTGAGTGTTGGATGTGTTGAGTGTTGGATGTGTTGAGTGTTGAGTGTGTTGAGTGTTGGGTGTGTTGAGTGTTGGGTGTGTTGAGTGTTGGATGTGTTTAGTGTTGGATGTGTTGAGTTCTGAGTGTGTTGAGTGTTGGGTGTGTTGAGTGTTGAGTGTGTTGAGTGTTGGGTGTGTTTAGTGTTGGGTGTGTTGAGTGTTGGGTGTGTTGAGTGTTGAGTGATGGGTGTGTTGAGTGTAGGGTGTGTTGAGTGTTGGATGTGTGGAGTGTTGAGTGGTGGGTGTGTTGAGTGTTGGGTGTGTTGAGTGTTGGGAGTGTTGAGTGTTGGGTGTGTTGAGTGTTGAGTGTTGGGTGTGTTGAGTGTTGGGTGTGTTGAGTGTGTTGAGTGTTGAGTGTTGGGTGTGTTGAGTGTTGGATGTGTTGAGTGTTGAGTGTTGGGTGTGTTGAGTGTTGGGTGTGTTGAATGTTGAGTGTTGGGTGTGTTGAGTGTTGGATGTGTTGAGTGTTGAGTGTTGGGTGTGTTGAGTGTTGGGTGTGTTGAGTGAGTGTTGAGTGTTGAGTGTTGGGTGTGTTGAGTGTTGGATGTGTTGAGTGTTGAGTGTTGGGTGTGTTGAGTGTTGGGTGTTGAGTGTTGGGTGTGTTGAGTGTTGGATGTTGAGTGTTGGGTGTGTTGAGTGTTGGGTGTGTTGAGTGTGTTGAGTGTTGAGTGAATAATAACGGTGGACTTCCAAGTTGGCCAAGGTGAAGACGACTGAACTACGATAAGGTAGACAAGGTAAGTTACCGTAATGTTAAATACGGCACTTGAGTCTGCCCAGCCAACAACTAAAGAAAATGGCCTTCGTTCGTTTTCTTTTATCAATTTATATGGGGACCTAAAGTAATCTATAAGAATGACATTGTTAATGATTTATGAGCTTATACAGTGTTTATACATTGAATAAACCTTTCTTTTCTAACTACTGATGTCATAATCATCTATTTATTGCTACAATTTTTTTTTTTTTTTTCAAAATATATTTTATGCTTGACACAGTGTTAAATATCCCCTTTGAAGTTTCCTGCCTCATAAAAGACAAACAGAGTGTGCTTATGTGGACAGTGATTTAGTATAATATTCTTTATATTAAACGATTTTGTTTTCGACTTATGATGCATGTTTATGGAAATATAATTATCTGAATCTCTCTCTATCTCTATCTATCTATCCCGCTCGTTCGCTCTCTCTCTCGCTCTCTCTCTCTCTCATTTTACCCCATGGCCGCAGATTCACTGATAATCCTTTGCAGAAAAAGGAAATACAACTTATAAATTGCATATAATTATAAAGTATATATATATATATATATATATATATATATATATATATATATTTTCTTTAATACATACGAGGTTGAAAGAAATGGCAATTTCTGCGTTGGAAATTTTATTATTCAAAGTTTCCAGGTCTCTGATGAGTTTTCGCTGGGTGGCAGGAAGTAGATGAAGGAGATGAGCAAAATTCATGGTGGTACAGGGTTACATTAAAGTACATGATGATACAGGATATACGACGCGTTTCACTGGACAACCAGCATTATCAAGTAAGGAAGGAATGATATAAAAGGTAAACAGGAAGGGTATATATAGAGGGTGGAGGATCAGAGGAGGCGGAAAACAGGGGGCAAAAGTCTGCTATTGGTGGAAGGGAAAACTAGGAGAGAAAAAGGGGGTAACCGCTTCACGCATGCGCACTGGATGCGGGATGGTGGTCGATAGGTGGGGTCGAAGCTGATTGGCTGCGTGTCGAGGGGCGTGGCCTAAGTTGTGTGGCGCCTGCAGAAGACGAAGCTGAAGGAGGTAGCGCGTGGGGCTGCGTCAAGGGCACCGGGGGGCGAGGAGGGGTGTTAGGTCCTGTAGGGTAGTGCCTTTTGGCAGAAGGAAGGATCTGGAGGTCCAGAGTTTGGTTGTTGATGTTGGGATGTAAGGCTTGGATATATAAAGCTTCGAGTATAGGTAATCTCCTTGGGTCACTTTCTTTATCGAGTATGGTGGTGTGTTTCTCTAACTCGTTGCGTGTGAGGTGAGGGTGGTTAGGGGTGAGATAGTGGTCTTTGATGGCTCCAGCCTGAAGGTGAAGAGTTAACCGACGTGAAAGACGAGTCTGCGTCATACCAATATAGGAATGAGGTCCACAGTCCTCATAATTACAGGTATGTTGGTAAATGACGTGATCGTCGGTCATCGGGCTCTTTATCTTGGTGGAGGCTGGTTTGTTGCGGAGAACGAGGTTGGAGGTCTTGGGGGATTTGTAATAAATTATTAATTTGATTTTGTTTTCCGGGTTGGTTGGGTGGACATGCTTGGAGATTATTTCTTTTAAGACGGCCTCGTCATTTTTGTGTTCAGAGGACATGTAATTGCGGTAGAAGATCTTAATTTCATTGGGGGGGTCAATGTTGGGAGGGCTTTGGGTGTACCATTTTTCAAGATGGTGGTTGATGGTGCTGGAGATGTCGGAGTTGGAGTATCCGTTATTTACTAAAACTTGGGATAGTCTTTCTAGTTCCTGGTGGGTGTCGGCCCAGGTAGAGCAGTGCGTGAGGGCTCTCCTAACATAGGCGGAGATGGAGGATAGAAGATAACGGCGGGGGCATTCACTATCACCGTTGAGGCATTGTCCTGTGTTAGTTGGTTTAATGTAGACGGTGGTTTTGAACCCATGGTCGTTCAGAGCTACGAGGATGTCGAGGAAGGGGAGTTGTCCATTGTTAGATTTTTCAAAGGTGAAGTTAAGTCCGGAGGAGGTCATGAAGCGACGCTGGAGTTCCTGTAGTTCGTGGAGGTCCTTGATTTGCACGAAGATGTCATCCACGTATCTACAGTAGACGGCGGGTCGTTGGGCAGCCAGGAGCTCTTCCTCGATGGTACCCATGAAAAAGTTCGCAAAAAGAACTCCTAGGGGGCTGCCCATCGCCACACCGTCTATCTGCTTGTACATGTTGCCCCGGGGGCAAAGGAAGGGGGCCTCCTTGGTACATAGCTCCAGTAGTGTTTTCAGGGCCTTCTCCGGGATGTCCAGAGTAGGGGTATCAGGGCAATGATAAATTCGACGTAGAATCATGTCAATGGTCCTATCCACTGGCACGTTGGTGAACAGGCTTTCTACGTCGAGAGAGGCGATTGTGTGGTTGTTGTTACGGGGGGCGTCTCGTAAAATTTCCAAGAAATCGTGGGCTGAGTTAAGGTTGAATTGGCTGGGCACGTAGGGGGTGAGGAGGTTGTTCAGGGCCTTGGCGATCTGGTAGGTGGCAGTGGGGATCTGGGAGATGATGGGGCGGAGGGGGTTCCCAGGTTTGTGTGTTTTGATGGTTCCGTACGCATAACCAGGGGTGTATTCTCCGACGAGTTTTTTAAGGTGGATCCCTCCTTGTTTGGCGTTGATGGCGGTGATGGTGGTGTTGGCAATACGTTTGATTTCGTCGGTTGGGTTGCGGGTGATCTTTTTAAATTTAGTGTTGTCACTTAAGATGACGTCCATTTTTCTAAGATATTCCTCCTTGTCATGGATCACGAGGCAGGAGGCTTTATCCGCACGACGGATGATGATGTTGGGGTTGTCTCTTAATAGTTTGGCAGCTTGGAAGTGTTGTTTGTTGAGTATTTTGCTATGGTGAGTTCCTCTGGTTTTGGCGGCTTCAGCGAGGAGAGTAGGTTGTAGGGCGGGAGTAGTGGTGACCTTGCCATCCTTCTTGAGTCGTAGGATGTCGTCCTACCGCAATTACATGTCCTCTGAACACAAAAATGACGAGGCCGTCTTAAAAGAAATAATCTCCAAGCATGTCCACCCAACCAACCCGGAAAACAAAATCAAATTAATAATTTATTACAAATCCCCCAAGACCTCCAACCTCGTTCTCCGCAACAAACCAGCCTCCACCAAGATAAAGAGCCCGATGACCGACGATCACGTCATTTACCAACATACCTGTAATTATGAGGACTGTGGACCTCATTCCTATATTGGTATGACGCAGACTCGTCTTTCACGTCGGTTAACTCTTCACCTTCAGGCTGGAGCCATCAAAGACCACTATCTCACCCCTAACCACCCTCACCTCACACGCAACGAGTTAGAGAAACACACCACCATACTCGATAAAGAAAGTGACCCAAGGAGATTACCTATACTCGAAGCTTTATATATCCAAGCCTTACATCCCAACATCAACAACCAAACTCTGGACCTCCAGATCCTTCCTTCTGCCAAAAGGCACTACCCTACAGGACCTAACACCCCTCCTCGCCCCCCGGTGCCCTTGACGCAGCCCCACGCGCTACCTCCTTCAGCTTCGTCTTCTGCAGGCGCCACACAACTTAGGCCACGCCCCTCGACACGCAGCCAATCAGCTTCGACCCCACCTATCGACCACCATCCCGCATCCAGTGCGCATGCGTGAAGCGGTTACCCCTTTTTCTCTCCTAGTTTTCCCTTCCACCAATAGCAGACTTTTGCCCCCTGTTTTCCGCCTCCTCTGATCCTCCACCCTCTATATATACCCTTCCTGTTTACCTTTTATATCATTCCTTCCTTACTTGATAATGCTGGTTGTCCAGTGAAACGCGTCGTATATCCTGTATCATCATGTACTTTAATGTAACCCTGTACCACCATGAATTTTGCTCATCTCCTTCATCTACTTCCTGCCACCCAGCGAAAACTCATCAGAGACCTGGAAACTTTGAATAATAAAATTTCCAACGCAGAAATTGCCATTTCTTTCAACCTCGTATGTATTAAAGAAAATTTATTACCTGGCTTTACCAACATATATATATATATATATATATATATATATATATATATATGTATAATATATATATATATATATATATATATTACAAAACTAACATTATATTTTATATTAACTTCACCACAGCATCAAACACCTCCAATTAAATTAATGAAAGCATATATGTGATCCACCAGGATTAGTAAATCATTTTCAAAAGTTTAAACAAATATAAAATTGTTACGCAAAATCATTATTAATTTTGTTTTGTTTGTTTACGATATTTCATATTACAGTCTGTGTTAACTTAGTGTATCAAAGAGCTCCTTTTGACATTCTTGACGGACTCCCATTAGTCATAGATGCTCAAAATAAGTTCATTCTTCAGAAAATGTAACTAACTACTTACTATTTACGAAAAGCCTTGAAGTTTGAATAATAATTTATGTTAAAAAAAATATTCTGTCTACATTTAACTTAAATTAGTGCGCCAAACAAATTAACACATTATTAATGATGCTTATAAATTGATGATATTCAACTAATTCAATTAAGTTTCTATTTATATTACGAGCTACTAAATCTTAACCACATTATATCAGGTACAATCACCTACAATAATAGATTGTATAATATTCTTAACCCCTTCTGTACCGGCGACATCCTTTCCATTCTATTCTGGCAACTATTAGACGATTTTATTAATTAAAAAAAGTGTAACCAGCAATTAAGAAGCTTGGAACTATCTCACTAAACCCTTTGTACTACCACAGATCCTTCTTAAACTGCACACAATCGTCTAAATATAACTAGAATAAAACTAAAAAGACATCTCGGTACAGAAAGGGTTAAACACTTCTGACACACTGATGAAATATTTCTCAACATTCCCTTTTAATCACTTGCCCGAATCATTGTTTTGCCTCATACAATGTTTACTATCTCAATCATTGTTTTGCCTCATACAATGTTTGCTATCTCAATCATTGTTTTGCCTCATACAATGTTTACTATCTCAATCATTGTTTTGCCTCATACAATGTTTACTATCTCAATCATTGTTTTGCCTCATACAATGTTTACTATCTCAATTCATCATAAAGTAGTGTACCACCTACAGCACCTCTGCAGGCGATTGTACGACCTTTTGTCTGATATTGAGAGTCCTCACATTAAGGGGGTCACCGGCTTATTTTATATCTTTCTCTGCTTTTCTCTCTTTCCCTGGCTTGTACCCATTCAGCCATCTGTTTTAAGACGTTTATCCCCATCCAGGTGTCGATTTCTTCCTGTCGAGCGATAGCGAGCCAGCATTGTATGGAGAAATCCGGCTTCGCCGGATGTACAAATTTAGCTTGCTGTCAAAACAAAAAATATACATATGCTGGCTCGCTACCTCTCGCCAGGAAAATATTGACACCTGGCTTGGGGTAAACGTCTTAAAATAGTAGGCCGAATGTATACAAGCCAAAGAGAGAGGGAGAGAAAGAGAAAACAAAATCAAGGTGGGATCCCTTAAGCCTGATGATCCTTAAAGTCTTTACTAAGTTATATAGAAATCGTCTAGCTGCAATAAGAATAAATTAAACTAGAGATTCGTGATATGGTTAGGAAGAGAAAGTTAAATTACATTGTTGGTGAAAGTAACGCATATGAGTTGGTACCTTTGAGATAATTTCACCAAACTATGTGTTTAATGATGGTTATTACATAAGTATTACCCACTCTCTCTGTAATGATGGTTATTACATAAGTATTACCCACTCTCTCTGTAATGATGGTTATTACATAAGTATTACCCACTCTCTCTGTAATGATGGTTATTACATAAGTATTACCCACTCTCTCTGTAATGATGGTTATTACATAAGTATTACCCACTCTCTCTGTAATGATGGTTATTACATAAGTATTACCCACTCTCTCTGTAATGATGGTTATTACATAAGTATTACCCACTCTCTCTGTAATGATGGTTATTACATAAGTATTACCCACTCTCTCTGTAATGATGGTTATTACATAAGTATTACCCACTCTCTCTGTAATGATGGTTATTACATAAGTATTACCCACTCTCTCTGTAATGATGGTTATTACATAAGTATTACCCACTCTCTCTGTAATGATGGTTATTACATAAGTATTACCCACTCTCTCTTTAATGATGGTTATTACATAAGTATTACCCACTCTCGCTTTCTAATATTTTGCTTCCTCTTCATACCATTCACTTTTGTATATGTATGTCAACTAAATGAAACGAGAGGTAAAAATGATCTTGATAATGAATCCATGTTTGTAATTGGAAATGCTACTGCTACTACTACTACTACTACTACTACTACTACTACTACTACTAATAATAATAATAATAATAATAATAATAATAATAATAATAATAATAATTGTTCATAGCTAGAATGCAGTCATATAACTAGAGGGGCACTTGGTAGAGCTCATACCTCCGCCTACGCTGGCTGGTTCTTTACCATTAATATCATAGGCCTAAATGTTCTTATAGATATGGGTTCCAGGATATGATCCGGATCGCCTTTAACAATTTATTCACTTCTTCCTTGATGCATACCCTATCTGCTTACCAAATTTCTTGAAAATCTCCAGATTTCCTCTTAAACTGAATCACTTCTTCTTTGGCACATATCCCATCTGCCCACATAATTTCATGAAAATCGAGTCATAACTTTGTTAGATATCCTGTTTAAAGACAAACAAACAAACGAAGGAAATAACATAACCTCCATCCAACTTCATTGGCGGAGGTAATAATGCCTACGACTAATGAATTGATTACTATAGTAGTGCTTCTGCTCAAGGGCTTTACTCCATATTTATTTATTTGAATTCTAGAGGTCCTTCCAAAGCAACCTCAACTACAGGGGCATTTGGTAGAGCGCATACCGCCGCCTACGCTGGCTGGTTCTTTACCATTAATATCATAAGCCAACATTTTCTTCTGGATCAGGGTTTCAGGCTATGATCCGGATCACCTCCTAAATTGAAACACTCACCTTGGCGCATATCCTATCTTCCCACCAAATTTCGTGAAAATCTCTGGATTGCCTCGTAAGTTGAATCTAGAGCGCCCCTGATTCTCTACCATTATTATCATAGGCCTACATTTTCTTCTGGGTTTGGGTTCCAGGATATGATCTGGATTGCTTCCTAAATTGAATCACTTCTTCCTTTGTATGCATATCCTGTATGCCCACCAAATATCTTGAAAATCGGTCCATAACTTTGTCAGACATTGTGTTTACAGACAAGCATACATACATACATACAGACAGACAGACAAACTGAGGCGAAAACTTAGCCTCCGTCCAACTTCATTGGTGGAGGTAATTATGCTGACTATTAAAATGAGAAATCAAATAAAGGCATTTGTTGCAGAATATATAATAAACTAGAGGGGCACTCAGAGAGCTTATGCCTCCGGTTATGCTGGTGGAGGTATGCGCTTCACCGATCCTAAATGGAATAACTTTTTCCTTGGCGCATTTCCAACCCGGCCACGAAATTTCGTGAACATCGGTTCATAACCTTGTGAGCTGCCTACCGGTCATCTTCTAAAGTGAATCAGTTTTTCCTTGGCGCATATCCTATTTGGCCACCAAATTTCGTGAAAATCAGTTCATAACTCTATTAGATATCTTATTTACAGACAAACAGACACACACACGGAGGCAAAAACATAACATCCTCCAACTTGGTTTGGCGGAGATAATAAAGCAATGTTAATATAATTATGCTTCATGCTTTGTTGTTGGGCTAACCTGCAAAATACAAATGCTTGGCCAAGTCAAGAAGATGCCAAATAGCCTATATGCAATAAAGGTACGGTACCGATCGAAAATTGGCGGAAAAAAATCGTACAACTCGTCTTTTACTGTTTTAGCTAGATGACAACCATTTTTGTTTTGCTCTGCCTACCTCTATGCGATTGTTTTTCAATTAGCAAGGACCTGTCAGTGTTATACGGTAAATTTAGATATCACTTGTTCATTCATTCCTTGATATTCTTCCTAAGTTGAGCAAAATCATCTGGCTGCAGCAGTAATAGAGTATAACAAGTGTCGTTTGGTTGTATGGGTTCAAGGGACTGGGGTTGCCGAAAGGGGGCTCCAGTTCTGACGTTACTCATGACCTTTCAGTGTGCTGGCTTAATGATCCAAAAGTGTTGATAGCCTCTGAAGTCCTATTTTAACTATATAGTATGGGTTAAGCGCTACCACACCCTAATATATATATTTTGTTTATCATATTAACCAAAATTTGCTATCATAAAAGAAGGAATTGTTTGATATAAAGTTCTTTCACAAATCAACACTTGAGTTCCTTGGAATGTGTTGGATATTATGGGATTGGCGACACCCTTCCTACTTGTTTAGGAATAGGCTACGGCTCCTTCCAAGACGATAGCTTCATTTTGATTGTATCCTGGCTATCATTTCGGTTTTGGAAATACCTTTAGGAATACGAGTGATAACACTTCTCTCAATTAGTCTTAACCCTCCAACTCGACCAGGTCCTTCCTAGGATAAATAATATTGATTGTTTAATGTTAACCAAAACGAAATAACAAAAAATTGTAATCACTTAAAGGGATTAAATTGACTACGTTCGGCTTGGGAATGGATTGATCAGGGCGAACTAAATATATTTTCAAACGTGTGCTTGTTTTATCAATGTATAGATGTAGGTCTGTGTGTAACTGTATATTGGTTCGTGTATGTGTACGGAACTGTGTGTGCGTGTGATAGTTGTTTACATACTGTACATATTACCGAATGCGTTTGTTTGTTCGGAGCTTAGCTAGACGCAGCTGACCATATGTGCGTGTGTGTGCATTTAATTTCACACACACACACACACACACACACACACTCCTATATGTTGTACAAGTCGTAAAAAGTGGACCATCGGTGTATTGTTATGAGTGAATACAAAGGCATTCCCCAGAATAATATGGCATGTTTACGTGGTAGGTCTCAGTGCTTCCATAGACCTCACTTCCTTCCTTTCAGACTTATAGTATACCCACCCTCCCTTCCTCTTCAGATCTCCTCCTCCTCCTCTTCTTCTTCCAACTATGCCCCTCTTATTATTATTTGTTCTCTTCTTTACTCCCCTCCTCCTCTCCTTTCAACTATCCCCCTTCTTCTTCTTTTCTTTACTCCCTTCCTCCCTCTTCTTCTTCTTCCAACTATCCCCCTTTCTCCTATTTTTATTTTCCTGTCTCTTCTTCTGTCTTTTCCTCCTCTGTCAAGTCCTTTTCTTCTCCAAGTTCCTTCTCCTCATCTTCCTCCCTTTTTCCTGTCTTCTTCCTCCCTCCCCCTCCCTGCTCCTCCTCCTAGTGACGCCCCTGCTTTCACTTAACCCTACCCAAGCCTGAGTACTCCTGCCCTTCCATACCCTATACGTGCCTTTGACCTACCACACTATAAATATATATTATCGTATATCTATCTGGGCTCAAACCTCGGACTTAAAGATTGCTAACTGTAGAACCTAGTTACTCCTCCACCACCATTAAACAATGGCAACCGTATTTCACTAGATCGTCTCAGTGGTTCAGAAGTATATTTTCAAGTAAATTACAATATATAATTTAGTTTACACCATTCCATACGGTGTTTGAGGAAGGCAGACACAGTATGATTCACCCCCCAGCTTACTCGAGATGTCTGAATCCATATATATTTAAGCTTAGTATTTAGTTAACAGTACATAAACTGTATACATGCCGGTTCTAGCAAGGGCCTTATGAAATAATATAGTATGCCAAACCTATCCAAGCGGCCCCCATCCCCCCTCTCCCTACTTTAGCTTACTTCCTGACTCTCTCGTGACCCAAACGCCCACACATCCATCATTCTACACCCCACCCTTCCCATCCCCTTACATACACACACCACACACACACACACACACACACACACACACATTCAAACGTGCTGCCACCCACATTGATTACACACATAGGCATATAGTACATGATTACACACATAGGCATATAGTACATTGATTACACACATAGGCATATAGTACATGATTACACACATAGGCATATAGTACATTGATTACACACATAGGCATATAGTACATGATTACACACATAGGCATATAGTACATGATTACACACATAGGCATATAGTACATGCCCATACTTAAGTACACACACATACTCGCACACACACATACCAGTACACTTGCGCACACTGATGCATGTAAACTCACAGGTAGTACTGTATAAACATGAACTGTATGCGTGTTGTATCTATCCATATCTGTCACCTTGTAATGTAAATGGTAATTATACCCTATACTCCTTGTGTTAGCCTACATTCCTAAACATTATCATGGTGAACCCCTCCCTCTCCTTCACGAGCAGAAGTGACGTACAAATAATTGGGTATGATTAAGAAAGTGGGTGGTCTTTAGTTATCTTTAGACACAATCATGAATCCGTTCCTTAGCCTTCGCTTGATTTAGCCAAGCCATATAGTAGTCTACTGTAGGAGAAACACCACCTTCCACACATGTGTAAGGGGGGGGGGGGGGGTCACCGTTTTTTTTTTAATTTTATCTATTCGGCCCCATTCAGGCAACTGTTTTAATACATTTATCCCTATTCAGGTGTCGATTTCTTCCTGGTGAGCGATAGCGAGTCAGCATTATATGAAGAAATCCGGCTTCGCCGGAGAAATTTTTCTATCGAAAAATGTACAAATTTAGCTTGCTGTCAAACAAAATATATATATACATGCTGGCTCGCTACCGCTCACCAGGAAAAGATTGACACCTGGATGGGGGTAAACGTCTTAAAACAGTAGGCTGAATGGGGCGGAATGGATATAAGCCAAAGAGAGAGGGAGAGAAAGAGAAAAAAAAGCGAGGTGGGCTACCTTAGGAATACTGCTCCATAGTTTATATTTTTTGTTAATATCCTGTTAGCCTTAAATTAGTTATAATCTTTGTATAGCCTATTACTATAACTCCTATATGGTATCTAACTCCATATAACATATTGTCTTGCTTAGTTTATCCCACCCACCAGCTTGTCTGTCATCTTCGCTGCCTTTCCTACCACTCTGTGTTGTACTTCGAAAATGATATCTCTATATTCGTCATTTACATTCACACTTTAACATTTGATTGTTTTCTCACAAGTAAAATATTTCTTAAACAAATTGAAAGAAGCCTGATGTTACTAAAGACAGTTACACCCATAATACTAAATATTTCCTTCCATCAACGAGACTCCTAATTTGTTCCCCATAGTTTGATATGCCTCTGGTATACAACCTATCTTCAAGTATGAAAGTTAGGTGTACGAGCCCTCGTTTGGTGGTCCCTTATGAATGAATAGGGTAAAGCTACGCTAATCCCTATCCATCAAAAAGTATTATCACGTGCGAGTTGTTCGTGGAAAAGAAGAAGGGAGTATTTGGTACTCTGGCAGTTTAGAGGGGCAAAAGTTGTATACTGCCTTTATGGACCTGAAGAAAGTCTATGGCAGAGTTGACAGAGTATGTTTGTGGAAGGTATTGAGAATAGCCTATATGGAGTAGTTGGTAAGTTGCTGAAAGCAGTGAAGAGCATGTATGAGGGTACAAATGTGGCAGTGTGTTTGTGGAAGGTATTGAGAATAGCCTATATGGAGTAGTTGGTAAGTTGCTGAAAACAGTGAAGAGCATGTATGAGGGTACAAAGGTGGCAGTGTGTTTGTGGAAGGTATTGAGAATAGCCTATATGGAGTAGTTGGTAAGTTGCTGAAAGCAGTGAAGAGCATGTATGAGGGTACAAAGGTGGCAGTGTGTTTGTGGAAGGTATTGAGAATAGCCTATATGGAGTAGTTGGTAAGTTGATGAAAGCAGTGAAGAGCATGTATGAGGGTACAAAGGTGGCAGTGTGTTTGTGGAAGGTATTGAGAATAGCCTATATGGAGTAGTTGGTAAGTTGATGAAAGCAGTGAAGAGCATGTATGAGGGTACAAAGGTGGCAGTGTGTTTGTGGAAGGTATTGAGAATAGCCTATATGGAGTAGTTGGTAAGTTGATGAAAGCAGTGAAGAGCATGTATGAGGGTACAAAGGTGGCAGTGTGTTTGTGGAAGGTATTGAGAATAGCCTATATGGAGTAGTTGGTAAGTTGCTGAAAACAGTGAAGAGCATGTATGAGGGTACAAAGGTGGCAGTGTGTTTGTGGAAGGTATTGAGAATAGCCTATATGGAGTAGTTGGTAAGTTGCTGAAAGCAGTGAAGAGCATGTATGAGGGTACAAAGGTGGCAGTGTGTTTGTGGAAGGTATTGAGAATAGCCTATATGGAGTAGTTGGTAAGTTGCTGAAAGCAGTGAAGAGCATGTATGAGGGTACAAAGGTGGCAGTGTGTTTGTGGAAGGTATTGAGAATAGCCTATATGGAGTAGTTGGTAAGTTGATGAAAACAGTGAAGAGCATGTATGAGGGTACAAAGGTGGCAGTGTGTTTGTGGAAGGTATTGAGAATAGCCTATATGGAGTAGTTGGTAAGTTGCTGAAAACAGTGAAGAGCATGTATGAGGGTACAAAGGTGGCAGTGTGTTTGTGGAAGGTATTGAGAATAGCCTATATGGAGTAGTTGGTAAGTTGCTGAAAGCAGTGAAGAGCATGTATGAGGGTACAAAGGTGGCAGTGTGTTTGTGGAAGGTATTGAGAATAGCCTATATGGAGTAGTTGGTAAGTTGCTGAAAGCAGTGAAGAGCATGTATGAGGGTACAAAGGTGGCAGTGTGTTTGAAGAATGAACTGAGCGAATTATTGGATCTGAAATCTGAAAGTTGAGTTAAAGTAAACATGTGTGGTGTCTCATTGGTTGTTCAGTATACAGTATAGGCTATATGGATGGAGTCATGAAACAAATACAAGGAAGAACAGTGGATGATGGTGTACCCCTGATAAGAGAAGTTGCAGGGTCTGGTAAACAATTTTGGAACTGTGTGTGAAAAACGGAATCTGAAGGTAAATGTGGGGAAGAGTAAGGTTGCGGTCTTTGAAAGAGGTGCATTTACAGAGTATGAGGTAAGGTTGAATGGTCAGGTTATGGAGAATGTCAGCTCATTTATGTATTTGGGCAGCGTGATGAGTAAAGATGGGTTTAATGAGGATGAAGTGCAGGAGAGGGTACAACAAGGAAAGAGGATTGTATGAACGCTGAAAGCAGTGACAAGGGATTGTGTGGTGTGCATGGAAGTAAAGAAGTCATTGCATGATATTGTGGTAATCCCCAATATTGATGTCGGGAGTGAAGCGTGGACGTAGTTGGAGAGACATATATCAAAAGTGAGAGGGATGGAAATGATTTACTTGAGAACGTGCATATCGAGTAAAATGATAAATAAACAGACACATTTGGAAGTTTGAAAGCATTGTGGTGTGGATGTCCTGTAGAGTGTAAGAAGAAACACCTTGAGATGGTTCGGTCATGTGGAAAGTATGGGGAGTGAAAGAATAACTTAAAGAGTATACAAGAGTGAGGTGGAAGGGCAGAGAGGAAGAGCAGACCGAGGGTTAGGTGGAAGAATGGAGTTGGGAGGTATATGAGTTAACGTGCTATTGGGTGGGAGGAGGAGCGCCGGCTGACAGAGGACAGAGGTGGATTTAGGCAATACATTTGAGGCCATTTGTTCGGAGATTAATACTGTCTGGCAATAGATAGACAGATAGACTCTTTCAACTTTGGGGGAGACATTTGTTACAGGCAGTTTTGCTTTTTGTCTCCTTCATACAAATAAACAAAATAAAATCATTGCCTACCCACTGGAACAAGGAATTTTATGTACCCTACCCTTAACCATAGGCCATACCCACCCGCCCACTACATAGAGCCCCCCTGCCCATAAGTCTATTGTCCTCCCATCCAGTAACCCCCGCAGCTCCCCCATCCCCCATACAGGCCACCAATCACCCACACAATAACGTCACACCAAGGTAATTAGGGAGAATGGTGTATGTAATAAGAAGGGAAAGAGGCTTTAGGAGTGGGTGGACTGTAGAATATTTGGGCCTCGTGACCGTGACAATAAAGGAGGCATGTGTACACTTTGTAGCCGCCAACAGTTGCAGCTGTTACAGAACTAATTATATTTACGCCGCTTTAGCTAAATATGAGCATAGGAATTATAAAATACAAACACAGACTTTAACAAACCAGATATCACTCCCATCACTTTACCATGCTAACAGCTGTGTCCAGGGGGGGGGGGGGGGGTTATGAGGTAATAAGTCTAAAGCACATAGCATATAATATGTGTAAAACATGTACGAGAACGAGCGGTGGTCGACATCCCCACCCTTCAAACTCTCTCTCATCTATATTTTAAGCCCAACATGCCCTAATTGATGAAGGTATGGTTGAGGTGGCCATGTTGTAAGCAGTATTTTGACCCCAACGTACCTTGAATTTGGCTCTCTGTCACTCTTTTGGCTTTGGGGAAGACATTCATTACAGGCAGCCTGCCTTTTGTCTCCTTCATACACATACGAAAACAAAATGTAATCAGAGATGGGCAGTGATGTATTTAATATATACTTAAATGCGTATGTATAAATATAATTTATGTAAATAATGTATTTATAAATACATTTCTAACATGATATTCAAATACTGTATTTCAATAAATTTTGATATATTTTGTATTTATAAATACAGCTCATAAGCGTTGCACATTTTAAGTAATTATCAACACATGGAGAATATAATATGTATGACATATCCATTATATTAGATATTTGAGTGACTGATATATATTACATTTGCCTGTCCAACCTCAAAGGCATTCAGACGGTATATATCATGTACAACGACGTTATCACACTGTCATCGTCATCGCCCACACACTTAAAGCAAAACGGATAACAGGTAAAATCGGAAGGGGGATACACAACTTCGTCATTAATCGGAGGCAATCAGTAGCAGTAAACCTAGCCGTTATCTGAGCCTTCAGATGTCAAAATGACATGATGCGAAGATGAGACACAGTACAGGGTTTTCTTTGCAGATGATGCAAAACTAAGTATGATAATAAACATACAGAAAAACACAGGCAGGCTGCAGGTGAACATAAATGGGATGTTCCAGTGCACCAAGGAAAACTACATGCAGTTAATGAAGAAAAATTCCAATGAATACGTTACAGAGAGGATAATGTTGTTAAAGGGAACACAAATTTCATAACATAATCTAACTACATTATATAACGTAAAGACAGTGTGAAAGGAACTTGGGGCATTATTATTTGAAAATATGGGATTCAAAGAATATAGGCAGGTCAAAGTTGCAGCTGCGAATCGGCTAACTGGTTGGATTCTACATACATGCAGCATGCGCGGTGAGTTACCAATGATAATGTTCTTCAAATCCCTGGTGCTACCGTGGCTAGAGAACTGTAATGTATTAATATCCTATGCAGCAAACATACTCGGGGGGAGCAACTCTCGCCGAGGCCACTGATGGACGGCCGAAACAACTCCAGGTAGACTCCAGGTAGGTAGGTAGATAGTAGGTGAATCAAATTACTTGAGAGTGTACAAAGAAGCTTCACCTCGCATATAAACTTTGTAAAACATCTACACTAGTGGGAGCATTTAAGATCACTGAAGCTGTACTTGTTGGAGCGTAGAAGGGAAGGATATTTAATAATATACACATGGAACATCGCAGAGGGTATAATACCAAAGCTACACACCCTGATAGATAGGAAATTCAGTGATAGGAGAGGGTGGGAATGCGATATTCCCTGGATGAAAAATCAGCAGGCTATGGGCTCGTTGCAAGAGGCTTGGTCATCACATAGAGGACCACGTCTCTTCAACAAACTACCACGGCAAATACGAGACATGAGGGGTGTCTCATTTGACAACTTAAAGAGGGCCCACAATGTCGAACTTCAAAAGGTGCCAGATGAGCCCATCTTCGCACAGTCTGCTGCACCAAATCACCACCCAGAACGAGGGCAATGCATTCCTCGGTGCCACTAGAAGAGTGGTGAACCCTACAGTATGTGACAATAGGTAGGTAGGATCTCTAGTTGAACGTCCATTTTCTTCTGTAGGAATGATTGGTATATGAACTAGACAGTTTTTCATGAACGAATTGTTATAGTCATGATTATGTAGCAGCAGAGAGCAATGATAACCAATGGTGAGATGAGTGAAATTACAGTAAATATGAGCCCGCTAATATTTATCATAGTGTTTGACTTTCGACTAGGTTGTGAATGCAGGTCTGCATATATTGGGAGAAACTATATGCTGACGATTAAATGTTAACTGTTCAGTCTAGGATCGTTTTGAAAGCTTCCAGTATGTTCCAGAAATAATTGAGTAGCCAATATGGTGTATGTGCCTTGATTATCGAATATGTGTAAGAAACAATTCCCATAGTCATGTTTGGAGAGGCAGAGGAAATATCTCGTACAAAGCAAGGAGTGTTGGCGAGGGGGGGTATCCAAAAAGCAAAGTTATCCAAAAGTTAATGGAATCTACTCAGGTACCGGTACCAAATGAAGGAATTGACCAATATTGATAAAAACCCATTATTTTTTTTCTTAAGGAAATTTGCTTATACATATTCACACTCACACTAAAGCATGAATATTAGTGAAAACAATAATTTGAGCTTCACACCTCCAGTGGGTACGCAGGGTGAATTGTATATAGAAAACATTTCCAATGTACTTAGATACATTGCACAAGTATTGTATTTTGTATTATATTACATCTATGTTTACAGTAGTGTATCTGGTATATAGATACGTTTTTGCCCGGAATTTTGTATAAAATATAAATACATTCTATTGTGTTTATGCCCATCTCTGAATGTAATTCAGACTTCCGGACTCGCAATGCCACAAGTAAGAAAATCCCCGTGTTTAACTTCATATTAATACGATGGAACTAGCATCTGATAACTTGGTTGAGCCCGAGAACTTTCAGTCTTCTATTGTACTTCTCACTTCTCAGCTTGTTCTTTTCTCTGTCCAATTACTCTTCTTTCCTATTTTACTCCAGCCATCTGGTCTGGGTCTGGTGACTGAAAGTTTGACAAGTCCCCCATTCTTATAAAACTTGAATACAGAAGCTACCAAGAAATGTTGCCATAAAAATCGCTCGTGTAACTCCCCCCTCAACAGGTAGACAGGACTGTGAGGCGGAATTAATACATGGCGAGTCCGTTTCCGGGTTACAAAAAATATAACAAATTTGGGATGCGAGATAAGCCAGCTTCCATTATTGGTTATCTGTGAACATCTACCGAAAATATGTCACTACATGGCGTAAAAATATTAGTCAGGTTTTTAAAAGCCTTATCAGTTAGCGAGTCTAGGAAATGTTTTTGTGATCATCTATGGGACATTATAAAGCTGTATATGTATGCTAACTTCCTAATCCTACCACGGACATTAGTTCCAGGGCAGTAGTTCCCTTTCCAATGTTCCCTTACCCCCTCTAAACCACTGTTTGGACACTTGATCCTCAGTGTTTTGGAGGACAAGCAGCCTAGAAGGGTCACTAGACTGTTGTTGCTTGATTTCCTTTGTACTCCTTTGTGTGTACAGTAAAGATCATAAATGGCCCGCACCTATTTGAATCAGCATTGAACGCTAAAACGAGATAATGCCTTGCTTTATTATAACTCATGCTTCAGAACTTGGCTTTTAAAGCTTCAAATACTTTAATTGGTAAAACCGTGTATGTACAGTCGAGGTTAATAAGTGTTGTCAGATATTACACACATTTTCGGACACTGACTAATACTCTGAGGGATAAGCAATAGTTACCCAGTAACTATAAAGATACCAATAACACTTTTTGAGCGAAAACCACTGGAATCTATGACAACACTTAATATCCCCGATTACTCATGACTGTACGATATAATGTGATTGTTAGTGTATTTGTTATATATCCAAGCCTCCCTCTAAACATAAACTGGATTCGATCATTGGACATTATTAAAGCTAGAGATCTTACACTAAGCAATGTATGCATATGGATCGTTGCTCGTTGGCTTTCCATACTATTGGCATTGATCATCTCGGTCTCAAACATTCACATGACACCTAGTGAGCTTCACATTTTATAATCTGCCCGACTATATATTTTGATTATGAGAATATTCATACAATGCTATTATACTGGAAAGAGCAAGGGATTTTTATTTTACGGCGTGTCGGTAAGTATTCTGATGAAGTACTGAAACAAAAATCATCCTGAATTGTTTCCCTTGCCACATCGGGGTTAAGGGAAGACTGGCCGTTTGTTTGGTCTATTAATGAATTTATTCATAGATTTTTTTAGTTTCCTCCCTAGACCTCCATCAAGCTTAGAAGAAAAAAACTAGACCACCCCCCCCTTCAAGATAAATTTATAAATTTTTCGGTAGAAAAATGTCGCGGCCGAAGGCTGCTTCCTCTTAAAATTGCAGGCTCTCTATCGCTCGCCAGGAAAAAATCGACACCTAAATGGTACGAAAGGTCTTAAAATTGACAACGAAATGGGGCAAAAAGTGATAAAATCGCTAAACTAATGGACGTTCAGAACGTCTTATAAACTCAAAACTAGTGGGGCTAAACATTAGGGGGAAGGGGGTCCAGAAAAACGGTCTGCCTCCCCTTAAACTCTGGAACTTGTGGTAACCAGACCACCCGGCCACACCTCCCCGGGTAGTGCACGTGTTTGTATTATGCGTACCGCTATGTATGTGTTTGTAAAATGATATACATGACAGATATCTGTTACAACTAGTAACTTACTCAATCGTTTTGATCGTTATTTTGTTTTGTATTTGTTCACCACTGATTTTTCAGATACGGAAATTAAGCGCAATAACATTATGTGAATGTACTTCCGTAAACAGATTAAATTAAATCAGTATTTATCAGTTCAAATTACTTCTCTGATTAATACAGAAATGATAACCATATCTAGCGATATTCAAATGTATTATCTACACAACATGATATGGATTATCAGCTGTAACATAAATATTTAGAATAATGAAGCAGGCCTATGATAGTTTATATATTAAAACGGAGCAGACAAATTTTGCTTCTATAACATTTAGCATTGTCAATCAGAATATAGTAACCCATAATTTTTTAGTTAAATTACGCCTCTTCTTTATTATGACCAATGTTAGAAGATTTTGTGCAGTTTAAGAAGCACATCTGGTGCTTAAAAGATGAGTCTAGATAGTCTAGATAGTCTAGATAGTCTAGATAGTCTAGATAGTCTAGATAGGTCTAATACAGTATATTTTTAGAAGTTCTTCCTAACATAATACATTGTCTAATGGTTGCTGATTCCCAATTGCTTCAGCTATAGCAATATTTTGCATAGAACTAAAACACATTTTCAAGATTTCCAGAATGGTTATTGCGTACGTAAGATATATAGTTATATACAGTATATATATATATATATATATATATATATATATGTATCTGGTTGTGTGTGTGTGTGTGTGGGCTAATTCGACCGCCTACAGTCAAGACTGCCGGTGGTTCGAGTCCCGGCTGCGAGTAAAAACATCTAGTAGCTCATGTGTATTTGTGAGATATACTGATATACTTCATATATATATATATATATATATATATATATATATATATATATATATATATATATATATATATAGAGAGAGAGAGAGAGAGAGAGAGAGAGAGAGAGAGAGAGTGAGAGTGAGTGAGTGAGCAATATCAAGAATCACATCTCACTAACTTTAATTGTTTTCCTCCACAAAACTAGCAATCGAATTATGATGGTCACTCTGATACCGTAAGCCAGCTCTGATGCCCACATTTTTTCTGTGACTTTTTCTTTCTCTCTTTTTTTATTCATCCTCTCGGTGTGTGATGTGTAGGCCTAAGGTGCGGAGAACTATAGGCATCTAGAATATCAGTCGGCTAAATGTTCTCTCTCTCTCTCTCTCTCTCTCTCTCTTGCGTGTAGAGAAAGCGTGAAATTTAAAAAAAGAGGAAAAATTTGTATGATGAAGCGTGAAAGTAGAATTTGTGTAAGAGGAGGAGAGATAATCGGTAATGTGAGGAGCGTGCCCTACTGCATATTTACGAAGTTAAGGCTAGTATTTTATATATGGCTAAATTAGGACCAATCACGTGGCAACCCTGCTTGTGTGGTTTGCAACGCTAGTTTTGATCAGCTAGGGCTTAACAACGTGGGGTCTGGCCAGTAGTGTATGGGTGACCGTCCAGAACACCATTTTTTTTTTTTTTTTTTTTTTTTTTTTTTTATAGGTCTCACCCCTTTCCCATTCTAAGTAAGCCATTTTAGATTTACAGAAGAGCGACCATTACTTGCATGATTGCATGTCCACGAACTTTCAGTAATGTACCTATGTTTCCTTCTATTTTTGTTTTTGTTTTTATTAAAGTGACAAGTACAAAGTGGTGTACTATCCATCTTATTCTAGTTCCCTTATAGTTTATCTTATTGTACCTCCCTACATTCAACCTAGTTGCTCCCAATTTCGGCTCTCTGCGACGGCCTTTTCAATTTCCAAGTCTCTCACTCTTGTCCTCTGTAGCAGGGAGGACCTTGTACTCCTGAGACACAGGAGTGCAGACCTGAGAAGAGAGAATGAGAGCTGGTATCTCATTCAAGTTATGACTTGGCTTCTATGCTGGCGCTTTTTCTCCGATAATTGTTCACCTAATCTGGCATAGAAGACACTTGCAGAAGGTCCCATTCCTCCCGACGATGAGAAGACCAGAGGAGTAAAGCTTCCTTGATCCCTGTTCAAAATTCTTTCTTCATAAGCGCGTTTCTTCTCACTTACGTTTCTCAAGTATTCCGCCTTGAGTCCTCGCTCATGAGATGTTTGTGCTCTTGGGTTGAAGATTCTGATGTCGAAAAAAGCACGTTGTCCCCTCGTCCAAATACCTCGAGCAGTTACGTCCACTCGTGCTTCATTTGAAGTATTTGCAGTATTGTGGGCCAAGCACTGTCCGTCCATAGGCAGAAGGTCTGGTTTGATTCTGACATCATGGCACACCTCGTCCAGCATTTGTGCAGTGATGTCTCGTACTTCATCATGCCGGATACAGATGAATCCTCCTCTCTTAAGGTCATACAGTGGTCTGAGTTGTTTATTTCACCACATGCACATTTCAGCGGCAGGTTCGAAACTGGCCACCCATACCTCAAAGCAATGACATCATTGAATTCTTGTTTATTTAAACTGAAGCCTTTTTCCTTTATTGGTAATGAAGTGAGCCAATTTGAAGCCCCCGTGTCTTGTGCCATCTCAACTCTCATTTTCAGTTCTTCACTAGATTCACTTTGCTCTTGGCTACGTTTCTGTCTCTCTTCTCTGCTCTTTGTAATTTTATGTCTAGCATTTTGTTGTATATCTTCGTCCACCTCATCATTTTAATTTTGCTCCCATATTTTTTCTGTCGGAGACGTAGTAAGTTTAAGGGAATTTTGGTACTAATAAGGCACAGCCTCCACTGGGTTTTTTATCCCCATACCTCCGAACCTTGGCGGAAGAGCTAATAGATCTCTTAGCTCTTGCGTGATGTCTTGCCTCTCTGTTAAAGCAGGTATGAATGCTTCTCTGATTGCTTCTTCCAGTGGTTGGAGCATCGGTCCAGTGTCAGGCACTGCTCTCATAAGAAAGGTCCATCTCTGCTTTACACCATATGTGAAGGCAGTATATGCAGCATGTGATTCAGAGTTCGCAATGTCTGCCAGGGTTCTCACTTCCTTTACCCCTTCCCTTACTTTTTTTCATACATGGACTCTTGCTGCATTCTTCTGTGCCTACTACTGCTCCCAAATGGCGTTGACCCTCCTTTGTCCCATCAAAAATCTGCACCACTTCTTCATGCAGGTCTTCTTTCACAATTAGTACAGATTTACTAGCATTAGGATGGTACCCAATGACTGAGCCAACCGATTGTACTCTCCACCACCATTCTTTGACATCCCTTATTCTTTCTGCACCTGTGAGGTCATCAGCATACGCCACTTGTTTCACTCGGGTTTCCTCATGTTTTATTTTCTGCTGCAGAATAGATAGTGCCAGAGCGTACATTGCCATTGCCACTGGATCTCCTTGCGTTGTTCCTTCATTTGATTTGAGAGTACACCAAATGTTGTCACACATACATTGGGTGAGTGAAATGTCCTTCGTAGCTACCAGGGTCCAAGTAGCCCATGGAGTGTATCGAGTACTGTTCACGTGTGGGGAGGTTGCCCCCATACCGTACTTCTCGAAAGGGTAGAGTCCAAAGCATTCCATCCTATCAACTCACCACCTCTCACTAATTCCCTAAAATCTCTTTCTACACGCCGCAGTGTTGCATTTGTTTCACTCTTCTATCACTAATGCAACAATCGGTGTTCTTCAGAGCTCTCTCAGTGCATACCCCCTCCCTTACAGCGAGTGGGTGGCACTCGCCTTTCAATTCAATCCCATCCCTATGCTGTCCAGCTCTCCAACCCAAGAATGAATAATTTTTCTCTGTCTTCTTTACTCAACACGTAAGTTCTGGATATCTCTTTCTAAATCAATCTTTCCTTCATCCTGTGACTTTGACTGTTTTAAAGATTGTGTGTCCAGACATTTTGACTTCAACGTTCCTTGATTTTGGCTCTCTATCACTCTTTTGGCTTTGGAAGAGACACTCGTTACAGGCAGCTTTGCCTCTGTCTCCTTCATACACATAGTAAAGAAACGAAAATTAGTTTTTTAGGAAATCGACCAGGCACTAATTGTCCTTTGACCATAGAAACCTATCCGTATGAGCGTTAGTCCTTAATGATCTTGGAAACTAAGATTAGAACAGATACATGAGCTTTGGTGTCCAAGGTTTATTTATCCAATGTGTAGAAATTGCGGTTACAAAATGCATAAATAATTAATACTAAGAGTGCATAAATAGTGAAAGCAAAGGTTACAAAGGTTTATGAATTCAAGCACTCTAAATATTTACATCAAGACAAAAATGAGTCTTTGGCAAAGATTTAACCCTTTCTCTGCGTGCATATTTGGGCTATTTAGGGCATAATCAAGCACTCCTGAATGATTAATCAAGTGTCTGCATGAAATGAAATGTATTCTTCTGAAAACTAGACGGAAATAGCTTCAAAATGACACTAGAATGAGTTTCTTAGCTCACCGGGTTCACCCGCAGCGCTACCATAGACATTGGGGAAAACTCGCTATCTATTAGCAATGTAATGCTTTTTTGGCGTTGGCAGCACTGCTGAGACCCGGGTCTGGGACCTCAGTTTGCCTCAGTGCACGGACGGACGTGCTGACGGTCGGAGGTGGGTCCCTCGCGGTCCCACCCACTGACACTCAATTTCTACGGCTTTTACAGGCTTTTAAAGCCTGTAAATTGCTGTAACTTGCCAAAACGTAGTACTATGTTTCCCGCAGTCAATGGGTTAAAAACAATATTCAAGTTATAATATGATGAGTAGAACCCGCGAGAAGTATGTGTGGTATTTAAGTATACTGTAAATCAGGGCCGAGTATGAATATATAAAATATGTTTAAGGCGGATGTTGTAAGGTAATTAATAAAGAGTCAAGGATACTGCAAAGGTTAGCAATGGAGATGTTTAATAACTTCTAATATCAGTGAATCTTTGTATGACTGTATGATAGCGTGTAATGTCATTGGTAGGCTTCTTTAATATTAAAATAGACGGATACAAATTAACTGATAATACTAGGGCTGAATTAATTATTGTAATTACCAGGGGTATCAGGGAGGTCAAGGTCTCGTTTCGTCTTCTTCTTGCTCGTGGCTGGGGACCTCTGCTCATAATGCTTCTTCTTGGCTTTCTTCATGCTATGTTTCTTAAGCTTGGTAAGAGAGCAAGGATTGCTGAACGCTGTAGGTGCCTCACAGGGGTTACCGAATGAGGTTGAGGCCATGCAAGGGTGGCCGAGAGTTATTACGGTGTTGGTGCGGGGTTGGTACGGTGTTGGTACGGGGTTGCCGAATTCTGACGGAGAACAAAGGTTGCTGAACTCTTGGTGTGCCTCATATGGGTTGACGATTGAGGTTGCGGCCTGCCAAGGGTTGCTAAGGTTGGTTGTTAGGTTTACCTCCCTAGGGTTGCTGACAGGAGTAACTCCTGAAAAAGGGTTGCTGATTTTAGGAGAGGGGGTTAGCCTACCAAACAATCTTTCCTCTTACTCCTTGCTAATTTTTTTGTCTCGGTGTTCTTAAGGGGAGAAAGGGCCTGTGTGGCGGTATTGGGGCGGCTCTTGTGCCATTGCTTCTCTAGCCTGGCATTCTCCTGTCTTTTAACTGTTAGATAGCAGGTGTGGGGGAAGGTGAGCTGCTAGCTGCGCGATGAGTGTCCTTGGTGGGCGGCGCTCGGACGTCACTGGCTCTGTGATTGGCTGTACCTGTTTGTGAGAGGCAGGGGTAAGGAAAACTCTCTTGGAGGGGACACTGTGTTAGTTGTCCGGGTCACAGCTATTCTGTTGGTCGAAGATGAAGCTGGTATTGTCCTTGGTGTTGGGGCTGGTGTATTTCTGCTGGGGACTTCTTGGTTCTCCTGTTTCTTGACTCTGCATAACAGTTGTAATGGGTAAATATAATTTTTTGATGTGAAACACACACACACGAGAAATGAAAAGGTGAGGAAACTGAAGGAAAACATAATTATATTTTGAAATTGAAATAGGGGGAGGTCAGAACAATAAGGGAAAGAAAATGGGATTAAATATATAGGAAAACAAATGGAGGATTAGATGTATGGGGAAAGAAAATTGGAATCAAGACTGTAAGTAGGGACAGGTAAGGGGACTCATTACCTGGGCGTTAACCTGGCTACACCACCACCACCACCATCACCAGGGGAACTACGCCCCCCCCCCCCCTCCCTTAATTACACACACCCCTCCCTCCGTCTTTTGCATAATGACATAAGCATAACGTAACTATAAATGGTACCATAGTTAGGGAAACACCCAGTGAAAGGCCTTTATTATATTATTTAGTATTTTGACATTAAATGTTTGTATGTTACTTAAGTGAGAAGTGAGTATCACCGATGTGTAGTACTAGTACTATCATGTACAGTCGAGGTTAATAAGTGTTGTCTGATATTTCACAAAGTTTCGGACACTGACTAATATTCTGAGGGATAAGCACTTTTTCCAGTAACTATAAAGATACCAATAAAACTTTTTGAGCGAAAACCACTGGAATCTATGACAACACTTAGTACCCCCGATTGTCCAGTATATAATAGCTACCGTATGTTCTTCTTTTGTGTATGGGATAGTTTGTGTGTGTTCCTTTTTTGAAAAGAAACATTACCCTTGAAATATAATTAAAACGTTTACGGAAATATTATTTTATCGTTGTGTAAAATGAATAATTATCATATATAATTTACTATCCTGTTCTTAATATTGTGTAAAATGAATAATTATCATATATAATTTACTATCCTGTTCTTAATATTGTGTAAAATGAATAATTATCATATATAATTTACTATCCTGTTCTTAATATTGTGTAAAATGAATAATTATCATATATAATTTACTATCCTGTTCTTAATATGTGTAAAATGAATAATTATCATATATAATTTACTATCCTGTTCTTAATATTGTGTAAAATGAATAATTATCATATATAATTTACTATCCTGTTCTTAATATTGTTTGTCTTCAGAGATTCGGTAAAATTAGACAGTTTAGCAGGAACAGGGTTAAAACGTTAAAACGAAAAATGTGACCGTGCCTTTGAAATCTTGTTACGGGAACGCACTAGTGCGGCCTGGCCGGGTATCCTTTGATCTCATTTGTCCTCAAGATTCAGCTCAATTTCCCGGAGCAGCTCAGGAAAGCGTGTGTGTGTGTGAATGTGTATTGGGGGTGGGGGGGGGGGGGGGGGAATATTGTCCGGGTTTCACCGTATCCCTCGGGTTGACTCCACTCCTACACTGTACCATTTGGATCTGCATAATATAACACATAGCCATCAACACCTTTTGCATAATATAACATAGCCATCAACACCTTTTGCATAATATAACACATAGCCATCAACACCTTTTGCATAATATAACACATAGCCATCAACACCTTTTGTATAATATAACACATAGCCATCAACACCTTTTGCATAATATAACACATAGCCATCAACACCTTTTGCATAATATAACACATAGCCATCAACACCTTTTGTATAATATAACACATAGCCATCAACACCTTTTGCATAATATAACACATAGCCATCAACACCTTTTGCATAATATAACACATAGCCATCAACACCTTTTGCATAATATAACACATAGCCATCAACACCTTTTGCATAATATAACACATAGCCATCAACACCTTTTGCATAATATAACACATAGCCATCAACACCTTTTGTATTGTTTACTTAATTTAGACAACCTTCCTAATATAAAATTCAATAAAATAACACATTTACAATAGCCATGATTAATGTATGCACATTACCTACAAAATCTGTCTATTTCCAATACAAAATGATTATTTCACACAAATGCTTATGTTCAAGTCTAATATATTTCACAATGCACGCGCGGATCATAGCAGTGTTGCCTTATCTATACTCTTCATCCCTATTGGGTATAAGAAACCTAGCTCTCGGAGTAATTAAATTGCATATGTTTTTATGGTTAGTGGTATGTACTTAGTTTTGAAATTAAGTATGTACTTAGTTTTGAAATTAATTACAGTATATATTTAGAGCGAAAGGTATTGTGGATATCGGTGTTCAGTGTGTGAGCGTGTATGTATTTGTATGTGTGCATGTATGTCTATGTATGTGCCTGTGTGTAAATATGTGTGTGTCTGAGAAGTACGGTGCACAGAGTCCGGAGTATGCTGGGACCAGACAAAAGTACCTGGTAATGGTGGTTGGAGGAACTGAATTGGTATTATGGGGAGATGGGAGGGGAGGGGAGGAGGCCAAGTATGGACAATTATAATAGAGAAAGGAAACACTCTTGAGGAGAGTAGGAGATAAGAATATATATATATATATATATATATATATATATATATATATATATATATATATATATATATATATATATAAATAATACTGTATATATACCGGTATATATATATATATATATATATATATATATATATATATATATATATATATATGTGAGTGAGGAAAGCAAAAGGCAGAACTGCCTGTAGGCGGATTCGAACCACCGACAGTCAGGACGAGTGTCCATTCTTTAATCCACTACACCACGGCGTGATAAAGGATACTTAACCTTTTCCTATTCATATTTAGGAGAAGGGAAATCCTATTTGGAGAATGTATTTCTATTCATAGACAAGTCGTACTATCCATATTCCAGAATACTATATAGGGATTTTTACAAGTACCTTTATGCAACTCGAGTTAAAAGCGATTTCATGTAATTCTCGCCTAGCCAAGCATGAGAGTCATAAATATCAAGTATATCTCACAAATACACGTTAGCTACTAAATTTATTTTACACTCTCAGCCAGACTCGAACCTCCGACAGTCAGGACGAGTGTCCATGCTTTAGCCCATTACTCCACTGAGTGATAAAGGATACTTAACCTTTTTCTTATATATATGAAGGGGAAGGGAAATCCTACTTGGAGAATGTATTTCAATTCATACATAAGTTGCCGGATCCACATTCCAGGATATTATAAAGAGTTTTTTACTCATGTTAAAGTGATCACTTTAACCCGAGTTGCGTGGGGGTACTTGTGAAAATCCCTGTATGGAAAATACCAGACAAGAGGTGGAGAGACGAGATAGAACCAGCAGCTGATCAAGTCGTTTAAGGAGAAGTCATCAAGGATCATCGTCTCAGGAATCGTCCCCCGGCTCGGTGTAGAGAGCCGATTTTACAACATAGCCACCAGCACAAATCGTTGTCTAGCAAACCTCTGCAGGAAGGAGAACGTGGGATTCGTCGACACCTGGGACAATTTCTACTACGATGACTATTTGTTTTCGGATGATGGAGTTCATCTGAACCAGGTGGGAGCAGCGCGTTTTGGGCGTCTTCTCAACGATGCGGTGAAGGATTTTCGGAGAAGAAATCGACTCAGCACAGGACAACCAGGAAGGAGGACCGAAGACAGCGAGGACGGCAATCTACAAAGGAATTAAATACTAATCCGTCAAGAACCGCGAATTTGGATAAAGCTCCACCAACACGACCCAAATTCAAAACCGTCAGGGATAACGACCGAGGACCGAGGACAGCCATGAATGTAAATGTAGATCCGACCAGAACCAAAAATTCGATGAAAGAACGATCTGCGAGTTCTAAAACCGCAACTTTAAAGGTTTTCTATGCAAACGCTCGTAGCATACGCAATAAATTTTCAGATTTAGAGGAACTAGTGTTTACAGAAAATTATGATGTGATTGGCATAACAGAATCTTGGCTCAATACACAAGATAGAGACTTTTTAGCAGAGTATTCACTTCCCGTGTATGTAATGTTTGAGAACAGCCGAATAAATAAAAATGGAGGTGGCGTTTTATTTTATATCAAAGAAAGTCTTAACCCGACCCTCGTGTCAAAACCTCAAATTGTGAACGTCGACACATCTTTTGTGCTAATAAAGAATAATAAAGGTACAAAAATAATACTTGCGTTAATATACAGACCTCCAGCTCAATCAGTGCAAACTGACCGAGAAATTTACGAACAAATTGCAGATGTAAGTAACTCACAAGATACCGTAATTTTTGGCGACTTTAATTTACCTGTGACCAAGTGGGGCGATACTCTTACTTCACACTCCGGACATGACTTGTATACGAACTTGCAAGAGAGTTCGCTTTATCAATTTGTTCGAATGCCGACCCGTGGTAATAACGTTCTTGACATTGTACTTGCAACAAAAGAAGAATTGATAGAGAATTTGAATGTTGGTGATGAATTCAGTAACAGCGACCATCGTACGATAACTTTCACTTTAAAGTTTACTAGTAACGAACCAAATAGTAGCATCGAAAAAGTCCCTAATTTCAAGAAAGCAAACTTCCATAAACTTAGAGCTATGTTTAAAGAAACTGACTGGAGCTTTTTAATTCACAATAACGACATAAATACATCTTGGAAGTTATTCGAAACCACTTACCTAAAAGCAGTGCAAGACTGCATACCATCGAAAATACGGCGTCCAGGCCATAATAATAAGCCCAAATGGTGGAATAAAGATATTTCAAACTGCCTGCTTGCTAAAAAATGTGCTAATGATAGATTAAAATCCTCACAAAATGACGAAGAACGGGTGAAATTTGTAGAGCTACGACGCAAAGCCAAAAAGTTAATTAAGCAAAGTAAAAAGACCTTAGAGTTACATATTGCGAATCAAAGTAAAACAAACCCGAAAGAATTCTATAGTTATATCAGAAAGAAAAAAGTAGTTACTTCAACTGTTGGACCGTTAGTCGATGAAAAAGGAGAATACACCAAAGACGAAGTACAAATGAGTAATGCCCTCAATACCTTCTTTGCATCAGTTTTTACAACAGAAGACCTCAGTGATATCCCTACACCATCGCCGATTCAGATTGATAATTCAGATGTTCTAAGCAATATCACCGTTACAGAGAGAGAAGTATTGAATTGTTTAGATAAACTCAAGGTAAATAAAACGCCAGGACCTGATACAATCTCGCCTAGAGTTCTAAAGGAAGCTAAGAATGAGCTCTCCAAACCACTGACATTACTATTCAATAAATCCTTGCAGTCTGGAACTATGCCTGATCAGTGGAAGCTAGCCAACGTAACACCGATATTCAAAAAAGGCAGCAAATCCCTACCCAGTAACTATCGTCCAATTAGCTTAACCTCAGTTGTATGTAAAATGCTAGAAACGGTCATACGAGACAGACTCGTAAATCACTTGGAGGAAAATAACATACTTAAAGATACTCAACACGGCTTTCGTAAAAAACGTTCCTGTTTAACAAACCTCTTAGACTTCTTCCACGATATCCTCAACCTCTACGATGAGAGTAAAGCTGTAGATATTATATACCTTGATTTTCAAAAGGCCTTTGACAAAGTTCCCCACAAACGTTTACTGCTAAAACTAAAAGCGCATGGAATACAAGACGGTGTGTTGAAATGGATAGAAAATTGGCTCAGCAACAGAAAGCAAAGGGTAGTCATAAACGGTAAGGCATCTAAATGGACCAATGTAAGTAGCGGGGTACCCCAGGGATCGGTACTAGGACCAATTCTCTTTCTAATTTACATCAACGACATAGATGAGGGTCTCACCTGCACAATCTCAAAATTTGCTGACGATACAAAAATTGCAAATAGCGTACTCTCAAAAGAACAAGTTGACGATATGCAACACAATCTAGATAAATTGTCATGTTGGGCCCAAATTTGGCAAATGAGTTTCAATGCGGATAAATGTAAAGTACTACATGTCGGATACCTAAATGAGAAAGCAAACTATTCGATGAATGGCACTCAGCTTAAGAATGTAAACAGAGAAACTGATCTGGGAGTAACAATATCGAGTAACCTAAAACCGAGTCAACAATGTTCAGAAGTTGTTAAGAAGGCAAACAAAATAATTGGCTTTATAGGCAGGTCATTTGAGCATAAATCCAAAGAAGTTATCCTAACCCTTTACAATTCCTTAGTCCGCCCTCTTCTGGAATACTGCGTTCAATCCTGGTGCCCTTATTACCAAAAAGATATAAACAAGCTAGAACGAGTTCAACGTAGAGTTACCAAAATGATACCTAGCCTAAAGAACAAACCATACGAAGAGCGTCTTAGAGAATTAAATCTATTTCCTTTAACCCAGCGCAGATTAAGAGGCGACTTAATTCAAGTGTTCAAAATCATCAAAGGCATCGACAATATGAACTGTAGTAAGTACTTCACTATCGACCAATCTAATTACACGCGGGGAAATGGTTGCAAAATTATTGGTAAATCTTTTAACTCGCACGAATCTAAGAATTTCTTCTTCAATCGAGTTGTCAACTTGTGGAATGGGCTTCCCCGAGACGTTATAGACTGCAGCACCGTT
Source organism: Paralithodes platypus (assembly GCA_032716605.1). Lineage (NCBI taxonomy): Eukaryota > Metazoa > Arthropoda > Malacostraca > Decapoda > Lithodidae > Paralithodes > Paralithodes platypus. Next base: position 2,767,120 of record CM064494.1, read on the forward strand.
GATTCATTTAAATTCCGCCTAGACAAATATCTCGCATCAAACCCGCGACTGACTGCGTTTGTAAATGAATAACTTTATCCTCCCCTCAGTTACTAACCCATATGTCCCCTACTAACTTCCTAGTCCTGCCACGTTAGTGGCAGGGGCAGTAGTTCCCTTTCCAATGTTCCCTTACCCACTCTAAACCACTGTTTGGACACTTGATCCTCAGTGTTTTGGAGGACAAGCAACCTAGAAGGGTCACTAGATCTGTTGTTGCTTGATTTCCTTTGTACTCCTTTGTACTCCCTTTGTAACATGGCAACAACTGGCCAAGTCTTGGGAGTCGTGGAAAAGGTTAAGGGAGGCCTTTGTTCAGCAGCGGACATCTAATGGCTGATGATGATGATGATATATATATACAGGGTGGATTAGGTTTCGACAAATATTCTAAGCATTAAATGTTAAATAACCAAAATTCAAAATTTTGCTTTTTTACCTGTTGTTGTTGTTGTTCCCCAAGCTGCCTGGCCGAACAGCCCCAAGGCCCCGAGCAAGGCCAAGGCCATAATCGAGCGCCCCCACAGAACCCTCCCTGCCGACCACAATAAAGCCTGGGTGACCGAAGCCACTCCATGGCAGGGAGCTGAGGAGGGTGCGGAAACGCCCTGTTGTTGAAAATGGCATTTTCATAAGTATTTCCCCATAAGGCTGTCCTAGCTGTCCTAGAGCTTACCACACCCTCATTAACTGCAATTATTTTACAATGTTATTATCAAGATATTATGTTTATGTAAGTTGTATAATTATTAATGACATATTAGTTCACTTTGGACCTGCTGGAATTTATTTAATGGCAGAGTCCACTACGGTGATGCAGGCGAGGACATTATATAATACCTTCAATACCTCTTTAACAGTTGAGATTTAGAATATTTATTCTAGAACATTTTATATTTCAAATCATCGGTATAATCATATCCTGAAGTTGGCATGTCTAATTTGTATATATGTATATAGTAAAGAGGGGAGATTCGGCGTCTGCATCACTTTGGCTTAGAGATTTGTCTTTTAGTAGTACTGTAGTATATTATCCGGTCCTTTTTCAATTAGTCGATTGGGATTTAGTTAAACTATAGTTAAGTTAGTCTATATGGAATGATTTTATGCATACATTTTATGACTAACTATATATAGTGACATTAAATATGTAATGTTTTATTTCAGGTGAGTGTGCAATAAGGCGTGTGATTATGGCTTCATTACAGTATAGTAAGTACCTGCATACTGTATATTGTCTTCCTTAATATATAGACATATAGTTTATGGCTTCATTACAGTATAGTAAGTACCTGCATACTGTATATTGTCTTCCTTAATATATAGACATATAGTTTCCAACAATGACAATGATTAATCGATATATTTAACTCGGTATGAATTTAGAAGCTGATTGAATTGCATCATAACAGGATAAGTCAGATTACCTTTTGAGGTTTGTCTTCCAGACTGCAATACTACAAGTGTTGAGGTTTGTCTTCCAGACTGCAATACTACAAGTTTTGAGGTTTGTCTTCCAGACTGCAATACTACAAGTTTTGAGGTTTGTCTTCCAGACTGCAATACTACAAGTTTTGTGGTTTGTCTTCCAGACTGTAATACTACAAGTTTTGAGGTTTGGCTTCCAGACTGCAATACTACAAGTTTTGTGGTTTGTCTTCCAGACTGCAATACTACAAGTTTTGAGGTTTGTCTTCCAGACTGCAATACTACAAGTTTTGAGGTTTGTCTTCCAGACTGCAATACTACAAGTTTTGAGGTTTGTCTTCCAGACTGCAATACTACAAGTTTTGAGGTTTGTCTTCCAGACTGCAATACTACAAGTTTTGAGGTTTGTCTTCCAGACTGCAATACTACAAGTTTTGTGAAACTTAGATTAATAAAGGAATGGATTTAGTAGAAACAGTAACACCATGGTGAGTATGAGTAAGGTCTATATTATTTGTGTATACATCTTCCAAACGTTGTGTATTGCCGACACGTTTGGAATAAGATATATACAAGAGTAATAAAGACGTTGTTCATACTTACCCTGGTATTACTGTTTCTACTGAAGCTCTGGTTCTCCACGAACGGTCCTAAATATAATGTAAAACTTGCAAACTAAACAAACCAAACAGGAACGGCACAGTATAAAGACAATATAACTGATCAAAATCACTGTGGAAATACTGATTTAGCAAAATAAATATAATAAGATAACACAAAACCACCACATGGAATGTACCATCGCTAGGCTATATGAGTAAGTGACTTTTGGGTCCCAAGCAAAATAGTCGCGCATATATTAACGTACTCTCGTCGTATTCAAGAAATTATTCAATTTGAGAAGGTTAGGACGTTCTGGTAAATTCTGTTAAATTGTGTATGAATAAGTAAACTACAATTAAAGTAAAAATATTCTATTCAAACAAATTTGTAATTTGACTAGATATTAACAATAGTACAATATGCATATAGCACTCGCAAACGATAGTGCTATCGGGTAGGTACATATGCATGTGTGTGTGTGTGTGTGTGTGTGTGTATGACTATAACGAGTGAGTGTGTATAATTATGTGCGCGCGTGTGTGTATAGGGGGGGGGGGGGGGGCGGGGAGGGGGAGATAACTCACGTATTATGTTAAGGCCAGTTTAATTATCATCCTTTGAAATCGTTACTGTTTATATGTAACAACAGCCTACAAAGTATTGAATATAATTACTTAACAACATTAACACTAATTCAGAAAAACCGATTTATCTATGTTGGGCTTGAGGTTACTTTTAATTATTGTGTCTACTGTAATGGATTATTTGTATAAGTCACCTCTACCTGTCTGTCATATACAATATATCCATATTGTTAATTATTGTGTCTACTGTAATGGATTATTTGTATAAGTCACCTCTACCTGTCTGTCATATACAGTATATCCATATTGTTAATTATTGTGTCTACTGTAATGGATTATTTGTATAAGTCACCTCTACCTGTCTGTCATATACAGTATATCCATATTGTTAATTATTGTGTCTACTGTAATGGATTATTTGTATAAGTCCCTCTACCTGTCTGTCATATACAGTATATCCATATGTTAATTATTGTGTCTACTGTAATGGATTATTTGTATAAGTCACCTCTACCTGTCTGTCATATACAGTATATCCATATTGTTAATTAGTGTTATTGTTGTTAAGTAGTTATATTCAATACTTTGTAGGCTGTTGTTACATATAAACATTTACGATTTCAGAGGATGATAACTAAACTGGCTGTAATATAATACGTGAGTTACCTCCCCCCGCCCCATACACATACACATACACACACGAGCGTGCATATACGCACTCACTCATTATAGTCATACACACACATTCATATACTGTACACACATTCATATACTGTACACACATTCATATACTGCACACACATTCATATACTGTACACACATTCATATACTACACACACATTCATATACTGTACACACATTCATATACTACACACACATTCATATACTGTACACACATTCATATACTGTACACACATTCATATACTGTACACACATTCATATACTGTACACACATTCATATACTGTACACACATTCATACTCTAATACGCACTCACGCACATTTAACACCCCCATTCCACCTCCACACACACACACCTCCCCGTGGCGTAACTGATAGCGCGTCTGGCTCACAACCAGAAGGTCCCGAGTTCGAGACCCGGGCGGGGAAGAGACATTTGGGCAAGTCTCCTAACGGTGTAGCCTCTGTTCACCTAGCAGTATAAATAGGAACCTAGACTAAGTGGACGAAGTTGTGACGTCCCATCTGGGGTTGGTGATCGGTTACAAGGTGAGATGAGTATCGTACTGGTCAACCTAAGCTACTGGTCAACCTAAGCCTTCGGGTGAGACTGGTACCGTAGTGAGAATGGTACCGTACAGATTAACCCTAAGCCTTCGTTTCCAGATGTCACCAATTGGCTAAAATACAGACTACACACACATCCACAACCATTCCAACGATACATAAACACTTAACATGCATTTCACGCAATACATTCCCAGTTAAGGAGGCGCGATAATAATGAGCTTAGCTCGCATTGCGTGGATTCCCCTTGACGAACAAGTGAGTGAATTACACACACACGATATTTTGTTTGTGTTTGTTTTATCTCCGTTTACCTGTCTGTCTGTAAGCAAGATATCTAGACAAGTTATTAACCCATTGTCCTGAACGTTGGTGGGTAGATAGTATATGCGCCAAGGAAAAAGTGATTCAATTTAGGAGGTGATCGGTAGAGCGCATAGCCTAACTCCACATGGAGGCAATTAGAAAATCAGGTATTGACGAATAACACCGGAGAAGCAAATACGAGTGAGCTACTTAAACTCTGCGATTTATTTAGTCTTACACAACACATCGCCGAACCTACACAGGGTAATAATATCTTAGACCTTGTATTCAGACAAATAAGACGAAGAAGCAAACAAGAACGGGAATGAAAGGGATCGTTAAGAAGAAAAAAGTTGCTAACACAACGTCGCACACAACATAATTTACAGGACAAACAAAAGGTCAAGGTAGTTAGAGAAATTGTGGAATTTGAGCAGAAATAAGAATCTCATATGAACTACAGCACATAGAAGATGATAACAATGCTACTGCAGGTGTAACAGAATATTCCAAGTACTTCTTTTCATATGCCAAGCAGTAGTCTAAAACTGTATCAAATGCTAAGGAGAGTGGATGGATCGACAACAAGGAAATGAGCGAACTCTTACGTCTGCAGTATGGAATGGCTGTCAGTGAACCAGACAGAACAAAAACCATTATAGACCAAAATGCGTTCTTCATGAAAACCCCCCTACGGAAACCCCCCATATCATTAATATTGAATTTGGGCCAAAAGATATAGAAGAAGCTATTGCCAATATGCTAGCCCACTCGGCAGCAGACCCAGACTCGTGGAACTCAATCCTATTAAAGAAATGTAAAGAAAACCTCTGGTTTTACTGTGGAGAAGGAGTCTAAACACGGGAGGAATACTGGATAGTTTGAAAAATGCAATAATTGCCCCTCTACGTAAAGGAGGATATAAAGCACTACCCAATTTTTTTTGCCCGGTAGCCCTACCTTCTCACATCATTAACATTTTTGAACAAGTTCTGCTAGGCAAAATCTCACAATTTATGGAAGCAAATGAACTACACAATACTGGTCAACATGTTCCATGTCATCTCAACCAGTAGACCATTTCAACCAGTAGCTCTCAACCAGTGCCAAATTAACCCAGACCAACCAAACCAGTGCCAAAATATAGTACTAACCTAACCTAACCAAACCTAACTTGACCTAACCGTATTGGTTGATTTGGTAGTGGTTGAGAGCTACTGGTTGAAATGGTCTACTGGTTGAGATGACCGGTCACCGTCAACATGGTTTCAGAGCGGGAAGATTGTGTCTCTCATAGTAACTGCTAGAACATTGTGACAACATTCTTGAATCCCTAGAAGAAAAGAAAAATATGGATGTCATATACACCGATTTTGCAAAGGCATTTTATAAGTGTGACCATGGTATAATCGCCCACAAACTAATATTAAAAAAGATAACAGGTAAAATTGGAAGTTGGATATACAACTTCCTGTGAACCATAGGCAATCGGTAGCAGTTAAACAAGTCACATTGGAGGCTTCAGATGTCAAAAGCTCAGTTCCCCAAGGAACAGTGCTAGCTCCCCATCTTTTCCTTATTGTAAGTAATTACATAGATACACACACAATACACAGTACAGTGTCATTATTTGCAGATGACACAAAACTAAGTATGATAGCAAACACACAGGAAGGCGCGGTCCGTCTGCATAAATGCAGTGTTCCAGTGGACCAGTTTGTATACTCGTATAATAATATATAAGCGTCGGTGTGCACTAAATGCAGTGTTCCAGTGGACCAGTTTGTATACTCGTATAATAATATATAAGCGTCGGTGTCCACAAAATGTGTTGTTGAAATACTGAATTTATAGATGTTTGCTTGAGTATACTTCGCCTTCGTGCTGTACTTCGTATTATTTCCTTTATTATATGTGCATTTCTTATGACATAATTCAATAAAAATATCTTTAGCTGAGTCTGTGTTCCATTTATTATCTGTGTTGTAATTGCTTTGTTGACAAAATTTACAATGCATATCACAAGCTTAATCTGTGTTTTTCCTATCTCCAAGTGTTACATTTGCAACCAACGTTTTCTATGTTAATTATCTCTTTGTGTGTTGTACAGGGTGTACTGCTACACTTGGAGGTAGGAAAAACACAGATTAAGCTTGTGATATGAATTGTAAATTTTGTCAACAAAGCAATTACAACACAGATAATAAATGGAACACAGACTCAGCTAAAGATATTTTTATTGAATCATGTCATAAGAAATGCACATATAATAAAGGAAATAATACGAAGTACAGCACGAAGGCGAAGTATACTCAAGCAAACGTCTATAAATTCAGTATTTCAAAAACACATTTTGTGGACACCGACGCATATATATTAGTATACGAGTATACAAAGAAAGAGTAATACGTTATTCCGAAATACTCCAATACCCTTTCTTAGTACTGGAATGTCTTTCTTTTCTTTTCGTTGTATTTGTTTCTTTAATACTCCTTCGCGGTTTGTCTTCTCTGTTTATTTTCCTTTTCTCTTTACTTTTCTTCCTCTTCTCTTTACTTTTCTTCCTCTTCTCTTTACTTTTCTTCCTTTTCTCTTTACTTTTCTACCTTTTCTCTTTACTTTTCTTCCTCTTCTCTTTACTTTTCTTCCTCTTCTCTTTACTTTTCTTCCTTTTCTCTTTACTTCTTTCTTCTCTTACTTTTCTTCTTCCTTTACTCTCTTTTCTCTGTTTATTCCTCTTCTCTTTACTTTTTCCTTTCCTTTACTTTTCTTCCTCTTCTCTTTACTTTTCTTCCTCTTCTCTTTACTTTTCTTCCTTTTCTCTTTACTTTTATTCCTCTTCTCTTTACTTTTCTTCCTCTTCTCTTTACTTTTCTTCCTTTTCTCTTTACTTTTCTTCCTTTTCTCTTTACTTTTCTTCCTTTTCTCTTTACTTTTCTTCCTCTTCTCTTTACTTTTCTTCCTCTTCTCTTTACTTTTCTTCCTTTTCTCTTTACTTTTCTTCTCTTTCTTACTTCTTGCTTTTCTCTTTACTTTTCTTCCTTTTCTCTTTACTTTTCTTCCTTTTCTCTTTACTTTCTTCCTTTTCTCATTACTTTTCTTCCTCTTCTCTTTACTTTCTTCCTCCTCTTTACTTTTCTTCCTCTTCTCTTTACTTTTCTTCCTCTTCTCTTTACTTTTCTTCCTCTTCTCTTTACTTTTCTTCCTTTTCTCTTTACTTTTCTTCCTCTTCTCTTTTATATTTTATTTTGTCCTCTTCCCCTTCTTGTCTCTTTATGTGATACAATACCGAGAGGTAACCTTACCTAAATGAAGCACATTCAAGCGATTTTTTGTGTAGACCTGCCTGACGCAATATTGCGTCGCCAAGTCTAATTGTCCACACAAGAAAGGGCTCCTGCCTTTATGTGACCCTTATGATTTATGGCCAAGCCCCTGGACCTTTCTGAGTTGGTGTTCATGAGAGAGAGAGAGAGAGAGAGAGAGAGAGAGAGAGAGAGAGAGAGAGAGAGAGAGAGAGAGAACAGGGAGAATTGCCTAAATACGACTTCTAATTTCATATATTATGATATATTGAGGTTTTACATCAAATTATTTCATATATTATGATATATTGAGGTTTTACATCAAATTATTTCATATATTATGATATATTGAGGTTTTACATCAATTTACTTCACCCTCGTAATACTAAGGTATTGCCCCAACAATTATAAATAAACTAAAACTAAATAATTACTTGACATATTACTAAATATAATACCGGTATATAAGATTACAATTGCATGCAAAGTTGAGAAATGCTCTTTGCAGAATATGCTTAGTCGCTGGCAATACTCTTTGCAGGAGTAGGATTTTTGCGTGTGTTTGTGTGCGATGTTTTAAAAGTTAAATACTGTCCACCATTATATTTTCTCTATCCTCATCTAGTGTTACCCTGTCCTCTATACTAGAGAATACATTTTAGAGGTGCTCATGACGACATGCCCTGGTGTTTCTTTTGTTTGCTGCCAGGTGTGAATGAGTGTGTGTTTGTGTGTATGTGTGTGTGTGTGTGTGTGTGTATAGCGGAGGGTGATATAATGCGCCACCCCTCTATTCAGAAGGCCTCCTGCTCCTACATAATGCCTCCCTCTCCCCTTCATACCAGTCATGCTCTGTCTCTCATACTTCATCCTCATTGCTTCTCTCCCTCTTACTCCTTCTCTCCCTCTCCCTCCTTCATACTAGTCTTGTTCTGTTTTTCACCCTTCACCCTCACTATTTTTCTCCACATCAGTCCTATTATCCTTCATCTTCCTTCCTTATGTCTCTCTCCCTCCTTCACAATAGTTATGCTCTACCTCCTTATTTCACCCTCCTTCATTTTCCCCTTCATACTAGTCGTGTTTTGTTTCCTTTCTCTCCATCTTAGTTCTCCTATCTTTAACCCTCCTTCCTTCCTTTTCCAGCGCTCCTCAGCCATGCTTTGCTTCCCACTCACCATTCTTCTTATACTCTCCCTCTTTCTCTCTCTCCCATGTACCCTCCTTCTCAACCTTTCCCGCTTCCCCTCCTTTCCTTCCATCCTCCTTCCTTCCATCCTCCTTCCTTCCATCCTCCTTCCTTCCATCCTTCCTTCCTTCCATCCTTCCTCCCTTCCTTCCATCCTCCGTATTTCCCATCCTCCTCCTCTCTCCTTCGTCCATCCCTTCCTTCCATCCTCCTTTCCTTCCTTCCTTCCTTCCTACTCTCTTCCATCTCCTTTCCTTCCATCTCTTCTTCCATCCGCCTCCTTCTCTCCTTCCTTCATTCCTCCTTCTTCCATCCTCCTTCTTCCTCTTTCCTTCCATCCTCTTCCTTCCTCCTTCCTTTCCATCTCCTCTTCTCTTCATCCTCCTTCCTTCAATCCTCCTTCCATTCCTTCTTCCATCCTCTTCCTCTCCTCCTTCCTCTTCATTCAGTCTTCCTTCCTTCTTCTCCCTTCCCTTCCATCTTTCCTTCCATCCTCCGTTCTTCCATCCTCCTTCCTTCATCCTTTCCTCCATCTCCTTCCTTCCATCTCCTTCCTTCATCTCCTGTCCATCTCCTCCTTCTCCTCCTCCTTCTTTTTCCCCTCCTTCCTTCCCTCCTCCGTTCTTCCATCCTCCTTCCTTCATCCTCCTTCTTCTCTCCTTCCTTCCATCCTCCTTCCTTCATCCTCTTCCTTCCATTCCTCCTTCCTTTCATCCTCCTTCCTCCATCCTCCATTCCATCCTCCTCTTCCTTCCTTTCCTTCCATCCTCTTCTTCATACCTTCCTTCCTTCCTTTTCCTTCCATCCTCCTTCCTTCCATCCTCCTTCCTTCCTTCCTCCTTTCCTTGCATCCTCCTTCCCCTTCTATTCCTCCTCTTCCTTCCATTCCTTGTTATCCTTCCCCTTCATTCCATCCTCCTTCTTCCTTTCCCCTTCCACCCTCCTTCCTTCCATCCTCCTTCCTTCCATTCCCCCTTCCTTCTTCCTTCATCCTCCTTCTTCCCTCCTTCCTTCCACCCTCCTTCCTTCCATCCTCTTCTTCCTCCTCCTTCTCCATCTCCTTCTCCTCCTTCCTTCCCATTCTCTCCTTCCATCCTCCTTCCTTCCATCCTCCTTCCTTCCTCCTCTCCTTTCCTTCCCTTCCATCTTCCTTCCTTCTCTCCTTCTTCCATCCTCCTTCCTTCCATCCTCCTTCCTTCCATTCCTCCTTCTTCCATCCCCTCCTTCCTCCTCCTTCCTTCCACCTCCTTCCTCCCTTCCATCACTCCTTCCTTCCTCCCTTCCTTCCTTCCATTCTCCTTCCATCCATCCTCCTCTCCTCTTCCATCCCTTCCATCCTCCTTCCTTCCATCCTCCTTCCTTCCATCCTCCTTCCTTCCATCCTCCTTCCTTCCATCCTCCTTCCTTCCATCCTCCTTCCTTCCATCCTTCTTTCCCTCCGTCCTTCCATCCTCCTTCCTTCCATCCTCCTTCCTTCCATCCTCCTTCCTTCCATCCTCCTTCCTTCCATCCTCCTTCCTTCCATCCTCCTTCCTTCTCACCCCCATAATCCATATGCCTTCTTTACTATCCTTATTGTTTTGTTAAGGGAGCCCATCTCGCTTTTTTTCTCTTTCTCTCCCTCTCTCCTTGGCTTGTATCCATTTGGCCTCATTCAGCGTACTGATTTAAGACGGGAGCGAGCCAGCATATATTTATTTTCATTTTGACAGCAAGCTAAATTTGTATATTTTTCGATATAAAAATTTATCCGGCGAAGCCGGATTTCTCCAAACAATGCTGGCTCGCTATCGCTCGCCAGTAATAAATCGACACCTGAATGGGGATAAACGTCTTAAAACAGTTGGCTGAATGGGGCCGAATGTATATAGGCTACAAGCCAGGGAAAGAGAGAAAAGGAGAGAAAGATAAAACAAAAAACAGTGACCCCCCTTAAGATTTCCTTTTTGCAATCAACCCTGTAGGGATCTACAAATCTGTTATGGTTTGCTCTTTTCTGCTTTTGGGGGCAAAATATTTCTGTAACACTTGTCAGAATTACAATTTTATACGTATTATGATACCTAAAATAACCTACCTTCATTCTAGTCGCTGATTCCCTTGCAGGATGAATCCCAGAATGTTGACATAATTAAATTGAATCCCAGAATGTTGACATAATTAAATTGAATCCCAGAATGTTGACATAATTAAATTGAATCCCAGAATGTTGACATAATTAAATTGAATCCCAGAATGTTGACATAATTAAATTGAATCCCAGAATGTTGACATAATTAAATTGCCGAATCTAGTCTCCAATATTCATGTATATTATTCCCAAAATGTTACCAACAAATATTATCGTGTAAATCCGCCTTGTGAAGTGGATAGAATTTTGTCGAGGCCTTTGAATTTTTCTCTTTGCTCTTTTTTCTTTCCTCTTGTCCCCCTCCCCCCTGTATACTATTAACCCCTTCTGTACCGACGACGTCTTGTCCCCCTCCCCCCTGTATACTATTAACCCCTTCTGTACCGGTGACGTCTTGTCCCCCTCCCCCCTGTATACTATTAACCCCTTCTGTACCGACGACGTCTTGTCCCCCTCCGCCCTGTATACTATTAACCCCTTCTGTACCGGTGACGTCTTGTCCCCCTCCCCCCTGTATACTATTAACCCCTTCTGTACCGTCGACGTCTTGTCCCCCTCCCCCTGTATACTATTAACCCCTTCTGTACCGACGACGTCTTGTCCCCCTCCCCCCTGTATACTATTAACCCCTTCTGTACCGACGACGTCTTGTCCCCCTCCCCCCTGTATACTATTAACCCCTTCTGTACCGGTGACGTCTTGTCCCCCTCCCCCCTGTATACTATTAACCCCTTCTGTACCGACGACGTCTTGTCCCCCTCCCCCCTGTATACTATTAACCCCTTCTGTACCGACGACGTCTTGTCCCCCTCCCCCCTGTATACTATTAACCCCTTCTGTACCGACGACGTCTTGTCCCCCTCCCCCCTGTATACTATTAACCCCTTCTGTACCGACGACGTCTTGTCCCCCTCCCCCCTGTATACTATTAACCCCTTCTGTACCGACGACGTCTTTTTCATTATATTCTGGCAACTATTAGACGATTGTATTCAGTTAAGGAATTAGGCTCTATGGCAATTATAAGGCTTGTAACTATCTCAATCAACCCTTTTAACTACCACAGATCCTTCCTAAGCTGCATAAAACCATCTAAATATAGCTAGAATCAAATATACCAGACGTCGCTGGTACATAAAGGGTTATGACGTGAATGAAAGCGCTTGCCATCTTAAGGGGAGGCAGACCGTTTTTCTGGACCCCCTTCTCCCTCATGTTTAGCACTACTAGTTTTGAGATTATATGACGTTCGGTCCATTAGTTTGGCGATTTTAACACCTTTGGCCCCATTTCGTTGTCAATTTTAAGACCTGTTGTGCCATTTAGGTGTAGATTATATCCTGGCGAGCGATAGCGAGCCTGCAGTTTTAAGAGAAAACGGCCTTCGGCCGGGACATTTTCTACCGAAAAATGTACACATTTATCTTGAAGGGATTCTAAGGGGTGTTTTTCTAAGCTTGATGGAGGTCTAGCGAGGAAGCTAAACAAATATACGAATAAATGAATTAATAAACCAAACAAACGGCCAGCCTCCCCTTAACATTCCTTTGGTCCCCCCTAGTGGACGTGGAGGGAACTTGAAATAACGAAGGTGAAGTTAAGGAGAGTTAGATGAGGCAGCCGAGGGACAAACATTAATAATGGAAATACGCGCGTGGGAACACATTGTAACGTCACATTCCACCGCAAATAATTTATATACTTGTTGAGGAAATATGTTACTTAGAACGACAATTGCCTATATTTACATTGTGGGTAGCACACATATATATACTGTATGTATATATATATATATATATTATATATATATATATATATATATATAAAAATAAAATATATATATATACAGTATATATATATATATATATACAGTATATATATATATATATATATATATATATATATATATATATATATATATATATATAGCACCGGTATATAATATATAGTACATCTCCCTGAATGCACAATTTTGTTTTGAGGGTATTTACTTTTGTTTTAGAGTTATAATAATGCATATTTATTGAGTTTATATTTATCACCAGTGAAAAAACCCATACTCTCTCTCTCTATCCCATTGATCCTTGAGGTTTTACTAATATGTATGGATGGATCTGGAGTTGTTTTATATATTATTATATATATAATTACTAAATTGGATCTCTATCTATCTATATACCCAATCCCCATTTTTTCCTATTTTAATTTTTAGTTTCTATTTCATTCTATTTTATTATTTATTCTATCTCTAAGATGATTTAAACTGAAATCCCACAAGGTCCCCGCCTCCTGTAATTCTAGTGAGATAAAGATGTCAAGGTTTTACTGCCCTTTCCACTGTAGGCTATGGACAGGCATAGATACGGAACTGGACGATCATATGTTACGATGGTTCGGATATGTGTGTGTTTGTGTCTGTATGTATGTGTGTGTGTGTGTTTGTGGGTGAGTAGTTATGTGTCTGTGAGTGGGTAGATGTGTGTCTGTGAGTCGGTAGATGTCTGTCTGTGAGTGGGTAGGGTGTGTCTGTGAGTGGAGAGGTGGGTGTTTGTCTGTTGGTGGGTAGGTGGGTGTTTGTGTGTGAGTGGGCAGGTGTGTCTCTGGGTGGGTAGGTGGGGGGGTTTGTCTGCGGGTGTGTGTTTGTGGGTGCGCCCTTTTGATAGATAGATACAGAAACATCAAATAATAAGTCAGAGTACTACTTTTGGGGATACAAGAAATGGAGAGAGAGAGAGAGAGAGAGAGAGAGAGGGTAAGGATAACCTACCCTGGTGGTCTATAAGAGACAGCTGTAAAGGGGGGGGGGGGGCCTCCTATTCTACCACACAGAATGAGGGTTACCCCACTCACTCTCGGGCTCTCTATATCATTCTATATAGCTAGACATAGATCGTCATAACATACCATTTCACAATGAGTATAAATGAGAGAACAAATCAGTTACAACTCTCATTGGTAAAGCTAAATCTTCATACTACAATAACCATTTACTAACTGTAGAGGTAATACCTCAGCCACATGGAGACTTATTCGGAAAATTGTTCCTAATAAGACGAGTAAATCCAATGAACTATCTTCTGATGAAATGAATGTTAAAGTTGATGAATTTAATACCTATTTCGCTAGTGTGTGTTAAACTACTTATGAAAGAACACAAGAGTATTCTCCATGGTGAAAATGAGACTATAGATCATCATCTAAATGCTACCTTTTTAGATAATGAACATTTTAGACCTCAACCTGTTGACATAAGTACTTTTTTTTTTTTTTTTTTTTAAGAGACAATGAACGGAGGAAGGACAAACACAGATGAAACAAAAAGGTCCATGTGCCTAAAGGCATCCTCCATTCATAAAATGTTTGTAACAACTGGATTTAAACTTTTGTAGATAGTAAGTTTGTGGAAAGCAACTCGAGGGAAGTGAATTCCAAAGAGTAGTAGTTCTGGGGATAAATGAATTTTGATAAGCAGAAGTTCTGCATTGTGGAGGAGAAAGTGTAAATTCATGGGCGCTCTCAGCTGCCCTAGTTCTACGGGGAAAGATGTGGAGAGGCGGCACAATTGAAGCAAGTTCCTCGGAACAATTGCTGTGAAAATATCTGTAGAATAATGCAAGGGATGCAACGTTTCTTCGTATGGATAATGTAGGAAGGTCCTGTGTGATTGCAGGGTTATTGATTAATCTAATAGCTTTATTTTGAATTTTGTCCAACTGCCTCAATGCAACCACTCCCCACTTCCACTCCACAGAGGTGAACAGTAATCCATCTGAGAACGCACTTGACTTTTATATATCACAGCCAGTGAAGAATTCTCGAACTCTGTACAGGAGTCCCAGATTTTTAGAGGCATTCTTAGCAATGCTTCTAACATAATGTGTCCAGCTCAAGTTAGTCGTTAATGTTACACCGAGAATGTCAATACTAGGGGAAGTGGGAATATTTACATCATTAACAAATATATGGGAGTCAGTGAGATTCTGTCGGTTAGAAAATTGAATGTACTTGGTTTTCTGTGCATTAAAGGAAACTAGATTTTTTTGTCCCCATTCATTAATTCTAGAAAGGTCCTGGTTCAGAGAAATTGCAGTGTTTATTTTTGAATTTATAAGATCGGGTTGGGTGAAAGAATTGGTAAATGTGAAGGAACTGTGGAGTGTTGAGTCATCTGCGTAGGAATGTATTGGATTATGAGTGGTAGATAATTATGAGATCATTGATATGAATGACGAACAGAGTTGGGGCCAAAACTGATCCCTGGGGAACACCAGCATTTATTGAGTGAAATAGAGAATAAAGGCCATCTACCATTACACGTATTTTTCTGTTATGAAGATAAGAAGAAATTAGTGGAACTAATGATGCAAGGCCGTAGTGTGACATCTTCGACAATAAGGATTGATGCCAGACTCTATCAAATGCCTTTGATATATCCAGTGCTATTGTATGTGTTTCACCATGTTGGTCTGTAGCGTGGTTGATTTGATGCGTAAGAAGGCAAAGAATGTCTGCAGTTGATCGACATCGTCTAAAACCATATTGCCTATCAATGATTAATTTATTATTCTCCAGATGCTTAATTATGTGATTATTTAATATAATTTCAAAGACTTTACCAAGAGTGGAAGTTATAGCTATTAGTCTGTAGTTTGATGGATCTGAAGAGGCACCTTTTTTAGGAACTGGATAGATGTTTACTTCTTTCCAGGGTACTGGGAAGCATGAGGTATGAGTACACAGACGGAAACATATTGTCAATACAGGAGTGAGCACCAAGGAGCAATTCTTAAGTACTATTGGAGGAATTTCATCTGGACCAGGAGCCTTATCTACTGAGAGATTCTGCAAAATAGTTTTGACATGTCTGGTGTGGATCTTCAGTGAGGGAATTTCAGGCGAATTAAAATTAAGTACAGGGACATCTTGATTTATTTCATCTAAGGTTGAGTTGGTGGAGAAAATATCCGCAAGAAGGTTAGCTTTACCTCGTGGGTCACTTACAAGATTGCCAGTCGGAGATATTAATGGTGGAATGGATGAAGCAGTAGTGAAGTTGGATTTGAATGAGTTAAGAGTAGACCAAAATATTTTGTTATAATTTGGATTATTTAGAAGTTTATTTGCCTGCTTGTGGAGAAAGTTTGATTTAGTTAGGTTTAACCCTTCTTTGGCGGCGCGCAACTTATGTCGTGTGAAATAAATTTGGACTAAGTTGCGGTTCACAACTTATGTCGTGTGCTGCCATTTTCAGCACGTAATGTTGCAGAGAGAGAGAGCTGAGCGGTGTGAGGAGCGTAGTAAGGCTATGACCGCCGCCCACCACCGCGGTGGGCCAACTGAAGTGAAAACCACCCTTCCATCCCCCCTCACACTCGCTACACAGGGAATTATGTAGGGAAAGTACCTAATTACATGGTTTTTGCACTCGTGTTGCGCGATCGTTGCAAGAAAACCAGTGGTCGTACAAGAATGGTTGGGGTGTCATTGGAAAGCTCTGTTTATGCCCTTTCAGGGATAGATACTTGTTTTACGCTCTGGGTCTTATTTAGGCATGAAAATGATCACGTAAACAACCCTATTTAGGGTAAAAACACCCCGCTGGGCGGTACATATAAATTACCGCCTAGGCCGCTGGTAAGGTGTTAATACAGTTTTGGCATGATTTCTGATGTTTCTAAAGTAATTAAAGGCTTCATGTGTTTTTGATCTTGTGTATGCATTGTAGGCTATTGCTTTTTGTTCAGTTACTCTAGCACAATTATGGTCAAACCATTTAGGTGAATTATATCTTTTACTGTACTTTTGATGAGGAATAAAAGTTTCCATTCCAATTTTTACAAAATCTTGTATGTGGCTCAAGGTGGTGTGTGCATCATTAGAAAAGAAAGAGGTCCAGGGAATATCAATACAGAAACCTTGAAGACCCTCCCAGTCTGCCCTATCGTAATGCCATTTAGTCACCAAAACAGGTTCAGAGTGGGAAGGTGTGGTAGGTGATAGGCAGGTGGCCTGTATCAGACAGTGATCAGAAGATCCAAGCGGGGACCTCACTGTAACATCATAATTTTCTGAATTGGTTGTTAAAATAAGTCTAGTAGGTGGGAATTATGATTAGGATTATCTGGTACACGGGTGGGTTGGTTGACTAGTTGAGTGAGATTAAATGAGTCTGCAAATAGCTCACATTCAAGACCAGCATAATCAGTCCTGGCTGAATGAGTGAGCCATTCAACATTATGGACATTAAAATCACCCAACACAGTGATTTCAGAAGAAGCATTTAAGTTGAGGACACTGAGTTGTGAGGACAGAGAATCAAAAAGACTTTGCTCTGGAGGAGTATTTGGGGAACGGTAGATGCAACCTATGTATTTAAATTTACCAGCAGAAATTAATTTGTATATAGAATAATCAAAATAGGGACAATTGAAACTAGTAACCTCCTCCAGGGCAATTTCAGATTTTGCGAAGCAACATACACCGCCTTTAGGTCTGAAATTTTGGAGCAGTTGATAACCTGGAAAATTAAATCTAGACGTGTCAGATGTGGATGTTACTTGTGTCACTGTAAAAAAAAAGGAGAGTAGGGGATTCTGCTTGAAGAAATTGATGTTAGAGTGAAGTCCCCTTATATTGCTATAAAGAAAAAGCTGCACCGACGAGCAGCTTTGGGACGTTGCAATGCTCTTGACACAGTCGCATGATGACGACCGGGAGGGCCCTGGTGTCAATGACCCAACCCTGCCGGGGGTGGATATCCGAGGGACCACCAGGATTGCTCTTAACAATTGTACTGCCATATTTATTTGGTAAAGGTGTATGGTGTTACATGTATGATATGTAGTGGGAAGAGTAGTGTTTTATGGATAGAGGATAGCAATGTAGGGCAATGTCGTGAAGTTGGATGTGTATGTTATATAAAGAGGGTGTCCCTGATACCCCTGATGTGTGAGGCAGAAAGATATGTATCCAGCTACCAAGGCCTGGGAGAGAAAATGGAATTCAGGCTATTCCCTGAGTCTCCCGAAACCTTGGCGGTAGTACTTCCCTGGGCGGGGCTGCCTACCCCTACTACCTAGAATACCTATAATATTAACTGTAAAAGATCTAAATGCCACTAGCTCTGTTGGATTAGACAGCATCCCAATAAGGCTTGTTAAAGATGCACTGACTATAGTAGCACCTTACTTAACTTGTATAGTTAATACCTTCATAGTCACTGGTGAGTTCCCTACTGCCTGGAAGCATGCAATAGTGGTGCCCGTCTATAAAAGTGGGGACATGGACAATGTGAGCAATTTCCGACCAATTTCACTGCTTTCCGTAATTTCCAAAATACTGGAAAAAATAATCGCCAATCAACTCACTCATACTTAGAATCAAGAAACCTCGTATCAAAAAGTCAACATGGCTTTAGGCCTAGATTGTTCACTGAGACTGCTCTCACTGTCACTGCAATTTACAATAATATGGACCATAAGAAAATATCTCTGCTTACTCTATGCGACCTATCAAAAGCCTTTGATAGTGTCAACCATAAAATTCTTCTAAGTAAATGTCTCAAGCTCAAAATTGATTCATTCTGGTTTGACAGTTACTTATGTAATCGAACTTAGTCTGTCCGAATAAATAATTACACTTCTAATAAAGAGGATATACCTTCACCACCCAGCCTCATTAATAAAGAGGATATACCTTCACCACCCAGCCTCATTAATACCCAAGCTATGAGGGTTGCCAAGAACTCACCCGAGAAGGTGTCTGGATCTCCAGAAGCCTCTCTCAAAGACCACTCCACCACCAACGCATACAACAGTCTCTGAATCTCCACCACCACCAGTCAACTCTGCGGGACCAGCCTCAAACTCCACTCCATCACCAGCCACCATTGAAAATCCGGTTGCAGCCTCCTCCTCTGCATCTGATTACTCCGAGTCCACCATGGGAGAAGATGTCGACATGGAGGAGATAGAAGATGATGGAGATGAAGACATCGACTTGGGGGCTACAGCCAGCGAGCTGCAGGAGACCTTCCGGGAGCTGACCGAGGAGATAAAGAAGGCTGTGGCACAATGAAAACGTCCCTCACCAGCGATCCAGAGAAGATTCTCAAAGTGTCTTCTTCAGAGGAGCATCAACAAACTCTAAAAAAAACAGCAATGCAGACTGCCTGCAAGCTTTTACCTACTACTTTACTTCCTTATTTCCCCCACCTATATCTTCTACTAATAGTCTTATACCCTTCACACTTTTTTATCCCAAACACTCATTCATTCAGAGGACATTATATATGGAGTCCCTCAAGGTTCAATCCTGGGCCCAATTTTATTTAATATTTTTGTTAATGACTTATATGAAAGCTTTGAGAACGGTCTATTGGTCCAGTACGCTGATGATACTCAGTTTCTGTGTACCGGTAATGTAGATGAAGTTGCTAGTATCATTCACAATACCGAAGAAGCATTACTGAGAGTCAGGAAGTATTTCCTAAGCAATGGTCTAATGCTAAACTCCAGTAAAACTCAATGCATTTTCATTGGTAACAGACTACTTTTGTCATACATCCCCCCTAATGTAGTTATCAATATTGATGGGGATACTATAACTCCAAGTAATCGTGTTAAACAAATTTAGGCGTGTACATTGATCGATTTATGCTTTTCGACAAACATACTAATGAATTATCTAAAAAAGTTGTTGGTACACTAATGTTTATTAATGGCATAAGTGCCAGTCTCTCGAATAATCGTTGTACAATCCCTAGTACTGAGTATAATAAACTACTGCATCCGGGTATGGGCCACAACAAATGTAACAATAAGTAGCGGTGTACAGAAATTACAGAATTTTGCAGCCAAAGTAGCCATAGGTGGTGCAAAGAAGTACGATCACGTAACACCGATATAATTAAAGAACTTGGGTGGTTAAGAATCAGAGAAAAGCATAGCTTGGACATAATTATGTACTGCTGTTTTTAAGGTGCTAAACGGTTTCTATCCAACATGGTTTAAGACATTTCCTACTGTAAGTGACATAACCAATAGTACAACCAGACAACACAATTGTCTCTATGTACCTAGAACTAGAACAGATGCTGGAGCTAGATGTATGAATGTCATAGGACCAAAGATGTGGAACAACCTGTCTTCTAACATTACAGATGCTTATACTGTATCTGATTTTAAAGGTAAACTTATAAGCCTCCTTTTAAGCAACACATCTATAACATAAGCTACTGTTATTTTAGTACTTTGACACAACTTTATTGGTTTGTGTATAGCTATGTATCTTACCCTTGACTTTGTAATATTTTATGTTAACATATAAATATTTTAATTGAAGCTGTAAAGAATAACCACTTACTAGTGGAAATAAAATTATTTTAATTTGAATATATGGTTCTATGTCTATCTTTCTATGTATCTATTTATCACTGTATTTATTTATGATATTATTTTGTATTTTGTAAACATTATATATACCTATCCAATGCTCAATTCCCATCCCCTCTATGTCACCACCAGCACTACCACTACCACTACCACTGCCCTCATCACCACTAACTGTTATGCCGGGTGATTTTAGGTATGTGTGAAATTGGTTGACTCCCAGCGTTAAACACCATACACCTCAGTGACTACGTACCACCCAAGATTTATATAGACTTTGGTACCACCAATCCAATGTGTTCCTTCAAAAATATTCTTGGCTCACCTGGGGATCGACCGCGGGTCAGGACTTAGTAGGCATACTGTAGCAGTCCAGCCCTCTACCGACTGTACCACTCACAGGAAAACAATTATGAGGAAGCCTTAGTTCTCTTTTGAGATGGAGAACCAGGTAATAGTTTCGCGATGGTACGTACACGTTGGTGAGTTTAATTGATTCCATCAGCGACTATTTTACACCTCCTCAGACGCCAGTTTGGCGCGATGCAGTGGAGGCGATCTTTTCGGATAACTAGCTTCAGGTCAAGATTATTGTCAAGTTCGTTGGCGCTACCTATGCCATCATCATCTCCACGAGTCCACGTCCACCACTATTACCCTCATCACCACCACCTTTACTACTACTACTACTACTACTACTGTCACCATATCATCACCTCCATCATAATTATTTTCATTGACACCAGCCCATTATAACATGCCTACAGTAGTATTTCAAAGTTGCAGCTGCGAAACGGCTAACAGGATAGATTCTACGTACATTTAAAACTCGCGGGGAATTGCCTATGATAACGCTCTTCAAATCCCTGGTGCTACCGCGGCTAGAATACTGTAACGTATTAACATCCCCATACAAAGCAGGTGAAATTAATGACTTAGAAAGTGTACAAAGGAACTTCACCTCACATGTAAACTCAGTAAAACAGTTACACTATTGGGAGCGTTTATAATCACTAAAGCTGTATTCGTTGGAACGTAGAAGGGAACGTTACCTAATAATATATATGTGGAAAATCGCAGAGGGTTTTGTACTGAATCTACATACCCCGATAGAAATGAAGTTCAGTGATAGGAGAGGCTGGGAATGCGATATCCCCAAGAAGAAAAATCAGGTTGCTATAGGCTCTGCGAGAAGGCTGGTTATCATATAGAGGCCCACGCCTCTTCAACAAACTCCTGCGGCGAGTAAGAGACATTAAGGGCGTCTCGTTAGACAGCTTCAAGAGAGCCCTCGATGTTGAACTACAAAAAGTGCCAGACAAGCACATCTTCGCAGGGGAGCGTTCCGCCCCTTAGAACAGTCTGCTGCACCAATTTTCAAACAGCAACGAAGGGCGGTGCGCTCCTCGGTGCCCTTAGCAGTGGAGAATTCAACATAGGTGAACATAGGTAGGTATATAAGTACGATGCAGTCCTATTGGCGGAAAATGTGGAAACTTCAGAGAGTGGGCATGGATTTCGACAGTGTATGCTAATTTGCGAAAAGAGGAAATTAAAGGTCAATGTAGGAAAATGTAAGGTAATGGTGTTTGAGAGAAGAATACTGTATATTAAACTATAAACTTTAAGGTAAAACATAGAATCCAGAAAGAACATAAGAAAAGTTGTAAAATTCATATGAGAAATGAAGAATTGTAAGAGGTTGAAGCTATTAAGTATTTTGGAGCTGTACTGTGCAAATATAGTTAAATGGTGAGTGAGATAAAATAGAGACAAATTCAAGGGGGAAAGGTAATTGAAAAACTTGATTGTTTTCTGAAAGGAAGAATGATTAGTCAAGAAGTGATAAAGTCACTGAGGAACAGTGTGCTGCTCCCAACACTCTCGTATGGAAGTGAAACATGGACAGCAAGTGACAAGGACCTATCCAAACTGAGAACTGTGGAGATGAACTATCTCAAAATGGCAGCTGGTGTGAACAGGCTAGATGGACTAAGTAATAGGGAGGCATATGAGTCTTTTGGAATGGAATAGCATGCCTTGGGCATTGAATGTGGAGTGGTTGAGTGGATAAACAGAAGTACTTTGAGGTGGTTTAGTTGTCTTCAGAGAATGGATGAGGACAGAATGTCAAGAAAGATACATGCAAATCAGGTGAGTGGAGCAACTTGTAGTGGAAGACCACCTAATGAATGGGAAAAGATAGTAGAAAAATATAACGATGAAAAACTTCCCTGTAGTGGAAGGGGCATTGTTGCACGGGCTAACGGAACCATGTCTTCAAAAAGTGTCCTGGAGGTGCTTCTGTCATGGCCATCCTACAGCGGGAGTTTCCCTGGGGGAAACAAGGCGTCGGAGATCATCGCCATCACACATCCCTTCTCTCTTTCTACCCCAAGACCACATTTGCTTCAGGTAAGTGATGCAGGGGAGTGGGGAGGGACTGGTGGTTCATTTGAAAGGAACAGTGACAAAAGTGGTTTCTATGGGGATGAGTTTGGGAACCATTAAGGACAGAAAGAGGGAGAAAGAAAAGGCAAAGAAATTAGTGGAATCTAGCCTACACATAGTATCACCAATGAATCTGCGTATGTACTACGGTGAGAACTTAGGTAGTCACCATCACCAAAGGTCGCATGTGATCTCATAGTAGTAGTTTTAAGGACTGTACCTAGGTTAAGATAAAAACTGACACGACATACATCATCCATGTTCAATTCTGCTGCCCCTACTACCTAAAAGATATTGACAAACTAGAACGAGTTTAACGTAGAGTTGCCAAAATTATACTTAGTCTAAAGAACAAACCATACGAGGAGCGTCTTAGAGAATTAATCCTATTTCCTTTAACACAGCACAGATTTAGATACGACCTAAATTCATCAAAGGCATCGACAGCATGAACTGTAATAAGTACTTTGCGATCGACCAATCATATTTCACGCGGGAAAAATGGTTGCAAAACTATTGTTAAATACTTTAACTCGCATGAGTCTAAAATGTTCTTCAATAGTTGTCACCTTGTGGAATGGGCTTCCTCGAGATGTTATAGACTGCAGCACCGTTGATTTGTTTATATATCGCCTAGACAACCACCTTGCCTTAAACTTGTGACTGACTACATTTTTAAATATGTATACTATTGTTTTCCCTTTTCCTCAGATACATTGAGGATCTCAACATGTATGAATGAATAACTAAGATGATATTCACTTTTCCTCAGATACACGAAGGATCAAAGCTGTGTTATGATATTAACCCAACTTTTCCCCAATACTAACATCTCATAACCCTGTCATGGACATTAATTCTAGGGCAGTACTTCCCTTTCCAATTGGCTGTTACTAACACTAAACCAATGTTGAACACCTTAAGCAGCTGTGATTTAGAGGGCAAGCAACCTCGAGGGGTCGCTAGGACTGTTGTTGCTTGGCTTCCTTTGTACTTACTATCTCTCTCTCTCTCTCTCTCTCTCTCTCTCTCTCTCTCTCTCTCTCTCTCTCTCTCTCTCTCTCTCTCTCTCTCTCTCTCTCTCTCTCTCTCTCTCTCTCTCTCACTCTGGTCCGCAAGGTCTTTGATATGCTAAGTATTCATTGCACATTGCCTGCACAAGTAGCCGATCCACTACTAGATGATAACACTTATAACCTACCATTGCTTGACTCGGGCTTGTGTCTAAAGGGAAGGTTTTGAAATATTACATCAGTGTGTCAGAATTATCCAACATATCTTTTCACTACAAGCTTTGTACTTGTAAAAATACTTGTAAAACACACACACACATACACCGATTATTATTATTATTACACACACACACACACACCTATATGTCTCCCTGTCACCCACTCCACCCACCTGTCACCCTTCTCCAACTTTTTCCACATCCTTATTTAACCGACTCTAGGACAACATTCCCTATCCCAGGTAATAGGTTTTATTCTATTACCGACATATTAACTTACCCTAACGTTACATAGCCTGACCTAACCTTATGGGAACGATTATTTACTAATATAATATTGTGACTTAAGGGGAGGCAGACCGTTTGTTTGGTCTATTAATTCATTTATTCATATATATTTTTAGTTTCCTCCCTATACCTCCATCAAGCTTAAAAAAACATTTGCAAATTTTTCGGTAGAAAAATGGCCTGGCCGAAGGCCGGTTCCTCTTAAAATTGCAGGCTCGCTATCGCCAGGAAAAAATCGACACCTAAATGGCACGAAAAAGTCTTAAAATTGACAACGAAATGGGACGAAAGGTGTTAACATCGCCAAACTAATGTGCTGAACGTCTTATAATCTCAAAACTAGTGGGGCTAAACATTAGGGAGGAGGGGGTCCAGAAAAACGGTCTGCCTCCCCTTAAACTATTGTCTAACATAACTTTATTATCCTAACCTATTTTATACTATTTATCCCATTTTACCCACATTCTTTTATCCTAATCTTACACCCCTATAAAAAAAATCAAAAAATCAAAATCATAGTCATATATTTTGCTTAACCTCTCTTTATATACCCATACCTTACCTCAAATGAACTAACCTGCTCTATTATACTGTATGTTCGCTATGTTTACCTCAAATGAACTAACCTGCTCTATTATACTGTATGTTCGCTATGTTTACCTCAAATGAACTAACCTGCTCTATTATACTGTATGTTCGCTATGTTTACCTCAAATGAACTAACCTGCTCTATTATACTGTATGTTCGCTATGTTTACCTCAAATGAACTAACCTGCTCTATTATACTGTATGTTCGCTATGTTTACCTCAAATGAACTAACCTGCTCTATTATACTGTATGTTCGCTATGTTTTCCTAGTTTTTACTTCTATTGTCGGTATTTTGTTCAAAGAAACAATACAGAAATTAATGATTACATAATTATAAATAATTAATGCACTTTAGCAATTTTGCCTTCACTATTTCATGGACATTTTAGAAACCACAGCATACCACGATAGTTCACTCAAATTGTAAATACCGGTACTGAAATATGTTGTGCTTTGAATATATATATATATATATATATATATATATATATATATATATATATAGCAAGGTTATGGTCTTCGAAAGGGGTGAAGTCACAGAGTGTGAGGTGAAGCTGAACGGTCAGGCTATGGAGATCGTCAACTCTTTTAAGTTTCTGGGCAATGTGTTGAGTGACCAGCATCACCAACGTGGAATTTAAAGAACGGGCCTGGACACAAGCCACCCTTCCTGTCCGCCTCGGGGGCTTGGGCATACGGAGAGCCTCGGATATTGCCTCCCCAGCCTTTATCTCTTCCCTCATCGCGACCAACGACCTCGTATTGTCCATCCTTTATTCTAAACCCGGAATGACACTTAATGGGGACGTAACAGCAGCGATTAACACCTGGAAGGGAAGTACAGGAGTAGAGGAGGAGCCTCAGGGTACCTCCAGGAGCAAGCAGAAAGCGTGGGATACCATCTCGGCGAAGAAAACTCAAGAAAATCTCCTAACCAATGCAGACCAGGTTGCAAAAGCACGCCTCCAGGCAGCCGCCCGTTCGGAGAGTGGCTTGTGGTTACACGCCATCCCCATCCCACCTCTTGGAACTCACTTGGATGCTGAAGCGCTCCGGGTCGCCATCGCGCTCAGAGTGGGTGCGGCAGTTTGTCACCCACACACTTGCAAGTGTGATGGGAGGATGGATGCTCAAGGTCACCATGCCTTGTCATGTAATTACAACGCAGGCCGCCTGCCAAGACACTCTGCACTAAATAATGTCATAAAACGGGCCCTGCAGAGTGCTAACTGTGCATCAATCCTCGAACCACATGGACTTCACAGAGAAGACGGCAAACGGCCAGATGGGATGACCACTTTCCCTTACAAGAATGGCCGGTGCCTCGTGTGGGATGCCACATGTGTTGACACTTTCTCCACAACCAACGCCGCCAGAAACGCCGACGAAGCAGGTGAAGCCGCCCGGATAGCAGAAAATAAAAAGCGAGAAAAATATCAAGCCATCGCCAGAATTCATCAGTTCGAGCCCCTGGCATTCGAAACTTCAGGAGTCTTCGGCCCCACCACCCTTAAGATGGTGAATGAAATAGGCCGTAAAATCAGAGAAGTTTCAGGAGAACCCCGGGAAACCCTCTGGCTCAAGCAAAGACTAGGGATGGCTATCCTCCGGGGCAATGCCACCAGTGTCATGAGCTCAGTTCGACAGGACTGAGTCATGCCACTGCGTGAGGCCCCGGCAGGAGTGGTGTATCCGTAGTCTTTCCACAGTAGGGTAAAACAAAAACATAAACCTTATTTGTATGTAACATGTGTGATGCACATTAATAAAAGGGGATGTGTCGGATGGTTGAAAGCCACAGTTGCTCGCGCGTTTGGGGCTAGCAACACGTATTATGAAAAACATGCATCCTCCTTCATTCACTGTCCCCCCTCTTCACTCACTCAACCCCACAATTTGCCGGAGGATAACAGGTTTTTCACAATACGTAGACGGAGGTCTTTTTAAAAAAAAAAAAAATGTGTTGAGTAGAGATGGGACTATGGATGAAGAAGTGCGGGAGAGGGTACAACGGGGGAAGAGGGTTGTAGGAACGCTAAAAGCAGTAACAAGAAATAGGGTGGTCAGTATGGAAGTGAAGAAGTCCTTGCATGGCAGTGTGGTAATCCCGACACTGACTTACGGAAGCGAAGCATGGACGTTGGTTGAGAGACTCAGACCAAGAGTGAGAGCAGTGGAAATGAATTACTTAAGGAGTGCGTGCGGAGTTACATGGAGGGATAGACAGACTAATGAGGAAGTAAGAAGGAGGTGTGGTGTGGAGGTAGATGTGCTAGAAAGTGTGAAAAGGAACAACTTGAGATGGTTCGGCCATATGGAACGTATGAAAAGCGAGAGAATGACTAAGAGGGTGTACGAGAGCGAGGTGGAGGGACAGAGAGGGAGAGGTAGACCGAATGAGAGGTGGAAGGATGGAGTGATGAAGTACATGAACGAAGGCGGTGCTGGTTGGGGGGAGGGGCGTCGACTGACTGGGGACAGAGGTGAATGGGGGCGGTTCGTTAGTGGCCACCCCTTCGGGAATCACGGCGTCAGGCAATATATATATATATATATATATATATATATATATATATATATATATATATATATAATACACACCTTAGTCCAACTATCGATGTATTTGGAACTATTAGTTTGGAAATACTGGTGGTTTTGTGGACCTAGGGGGTGAAGGGTAAAAATGGCTTTTAGGGTATGTGGTAGAACAGGGAAAAGAAGGCCGAGACAAGGTGAATAGAGGTGGCCATTATTTTATGGTCGGGGGAAGAGAAGTTGAACAAAATGCACAGAAAGGAGAAGGAAGGAGGTATTTTGGTTGGGAAAAAAGAATATATTAAAAATACACAGAGGGAAATGTTACTGGGTATGGAGAAATGTGATCAGTTAGGCTAGAAGAAGAGATATAAAAAATGCGAACAGAACGAAAAGTAGCAAGAGATAAAGGCTGAATGAAGAGAATCCCAACAAATTTAATTTGTAAGAAACGACAGTTGGGGTTTAATTAGTTAACAAATAAAGAAACGGACCAAATTAGATAATAGCAACATAGAAAAGAATAAGTAAATTAAACTATTAGCATACATTATTAATAGACGAGGCATATGTATAGATAGGAAGGAAAATAATAGATTAATAGAAAGATGATGAAACAAGAAGATAAGGAGGAATGAAAACGAGAGAAAGATTTAAGTTGAAAGTCTTGAAACTAATTATGTACAGACGAAAACCAAAGTTCCCTCCCTCTCCGTAAAAGGAAAGCCAGAACCAAAGAATGTTTGACCCACGAAATAACTGCAATCTTTCTACTCTCCTTCTCACCTCAACTATATCAATCTTTCTACTCTCCTTCTCACCTCAACTATATCAATCTTTCTACTCTCCTTCTCACCTCAACTATATCAATCTTTCTACTCTCCTTCTCACCTCAACTATATCAATCTTTCTACTCTCCTTCTCACCTCAACTATATCAATCTTTCTACTCTCCTTCTCACCTCAACTATATCAATCTTTCTACTCTCCTTCTCTCCTCAACTATCAATCTTTCTACTCTCCTTCTCACCTCAACTATATCAATCTTTCTACTCTCCTTCTCACCTCAACTATATCAATCTTTCTACTCTCCTTCTCACCTCAACTATATCAATCTTTCTACTCTCCTATATCAATCTTTCTACTCTCCTTCTCACCTCAACTATATCAATCTTTCTACTCTCCTTCTTACCTCAACTATATCAATCTTTCTACTCTCCTTCTCACCTCAACTATATCAATCTTTCTACTCTCCTTCTCACCTCAACTATATCAATCTTTCTACTCTCCTTCTCACCTCAACTATATCAATCTTTCTACTCTCCTTCTCACCTCAACTATATCAATCTTTCTACTCTCCTTCTCACCTCAACTATATCAATCTTTCTACTCTCCTTCTCACCTCAACTATATCAATGCACTTTTGCAGGCGATTCAGTAACCTTTGCTTTGAATTGACGCAGAACAAAAGTGTAAGAGGAGCTGTCTTTTGACTGTAGTTAACCTTTTCAGTGTGATGACACAGTCGTACATTTTATTCTAGCTGTCGTCAGACGAATTTGTACACATTAGGAAGGACCTGTGGTTATACAAAAATGCTATCATATTTAGCCCTGTGGCTCCCTCAAACATTCCTATCTGAATAAAACAGTTTAATGATAGCCAAAATTAAGTGAGAAGAGGCGTCATCGTATAGTGAAATGGCTAAGGAGCAATTAAAGGTGAACAGTACTATACAACTAGGACAGAAGGCTACATGTTCGCTGACAGGGGCTGTTATTATAGGGTCGACTTACTTTGGGTTGGCTGTTTGTGTACCCAACTAATTACCACCGGATACGGTCGTTCCGTCCTTAGGCCTATGTTATTTCTCACACAAGTAATTTCGCCTGCTGTCACTTCACTTAACAAGTTATTTCACCTTCAGCTGAGCTGAAGCCAAGGAGCAACCCACTTACCTGCAGTCTAGACGAGACTATTGCCCTACACATGACTCCCGGCCAGACCACCCCTGGACGGACGCATTAGTTACTATACATCTCTGTCTTTATGAGATCCTTCTTAGGCTCCAAGCAAAATATAACAAACCACGCTCTATCGTAAATATTTGAAATTCTAAACTTAACTCCAATTACTCCTGAGCGATTCCGCTGTTGTAGTAGGAATATAGGCTTACGATAATGATTTAATGTTGCCTACCACAACACCCGCCTTACAGACATTTTAGCTACACGTCCCTCTACCACACCACCCCATGAGAAATTAACTAACCCTTTCACTCCCGGGGATGCCTGTTGTATTAATTCACCTACATTAAGACGAGTTTATGCAGCTTAGGGAGGATCTGTAGTAGTTAAAAGGGTTATATACTCATAATTGCTACACTTCTGTCCTAAACTGTATAAGATCACCCAATAATATATATATATTTTTTTTAAAAGACCTCCGTCTACGTATTGTGAAAAACCTGTTATCCTCCGGCAAATTGTGGGGTTGAGTGAGTGAAGGGGGGGACAGTGAATGAAGGAGGATGCATGTTTTTCATAATACGTGTTGCTAGCCCCAAACGCGCGAGCAACTGTGGCTTTCAACCATCCGACACATCCCCTTTTATTAATGTGCATCACACATGTTACATACAAATAAAGTTTATGTTTTGTTTTACCCTACTGTGGAAAGACTACGGATACACCACTCCTGCCGGGTCCTCACGCAGTGGCATGACCCAGTCCTGTCGAACTGAGCTCATGACGCTGGTGGCATTGCCCCGGAGGATAGCCATCCCTAGTCTTTGCGATATTTATCCATATTTATCCAATAATTGCCAGAATATAATGAAAAAGACATCACCGGTACTAAATGGGTTAACTTGCCTTTCACATACCGTCTTGTGGAAAACAGCTTGTATACTGTATACATGTTTGGTATCTAACATTATTTGTCCAGGTATTTTTTGTTTTGCTGTACTTAACTTTGTCATCAGATTATTGTTCATGTGATTTGATCAGACTTGGTACCCTCTGTGTCAAAGATGATCTCTCCAACCTATGTAAGTACAGTCGGATACCATAGGCTGTAGCCTACTCAGGAGAATTTGTGGTCCCCCTATATTTTTCTCTATGCAATTATATCTATCTGGATTGAATGTTGGTTATAACTTGCTTTTCAATAAATAGTATATATAATGTTGTAGTTGATTTATATACCATTATATTCATAAATTTGTTTCCAGAGATATGCTTCCATAACTAGAAATAGGTGAAGTCCAGGCATTTGTATGAGTGGGTTAGAGACTATGGTATGCGAGTGTACCAACCTATTTATGTAAACGCTATTATTATGATTCACTACTTTATGTATACATGTTAACCTAATATACTGTGTATTATGTACTTTATGTATACATGTTAACCTAATATACTGTGTATTATGTACTTTATGTATACATGTTAACCTAATATACTGTGTATTATGTACTTTATGTATACATGTTAACCTAATATACTGTGTATTATGTACTTTATGTATACATGTTAACCTAATATACTGTGTATTATGTACTTTATGTATACATGTTAACCTAATATACTGTGTATTATGTACTTTATGTATACATGTTAACCTAATATACTGTGTATTATGTACTTTATGTATACATGTTAACCTAATATACTGTGTATTATGTACTTTATGTATACATGTTAACCTAATATACTGTGTATTATGTACTTTATGTATACATGTTAACCTAATATACTGTGTATTATGTACTTTATGTATACATGTTAACCTAATATACTGTGTATTATGTACTTTATGTATACATGTTAACCTAATATACTGTGTATTATGTACTCATCTGACCTACCCAGTTTAAGCCTAACTTTAAGTCACATTTACATGACGTGACATAGCATACGATAATTTGGCGTATCATATCGTAATCTAAAACATATTCTACAAAACATATACTATGCAAACTATATAACTTCAACCATCTTCTATTTTGTCAATTATAACCAACATTAAGTTATATCTATATATATATATATATATATATTCTGACATACGGAGCCCTGTATGTTAATTTAAGAGTTAGAATTAGAGTTGAAGGAGTGTCAAACTACCCAAGCGGCGAAGCAGACCAGCGAGCGGGAAACCAGCTCGTCCGCATACCAGCAAACAAGCCTTCACACCTGCGTGCGTCATAGGGGACCCTGCAAACTACTTCGATGACCCGACGCTATGACGTATGATCGACGCCAGGAGCCCCCATTGGACCACGCAACTCGAGGAGCTATGATAGGGGCGCGCACCATCACTCGCCTCCTGATTCGTTCCTACACCATCATTGTTTAGTATATAAGACCCGAGTAGTGGGCATTCAAATCAGTCTCATATGGAGTTGGGGAAGGTGAACTTGCAGCTGGAGGAAGACGGGGTGAAGTATTATAATGGGTTTGTGACTGTCAGTCAGATTATATAAGTGTGTGTTAAGTGTGTTCGGTGTAAACACTTACGTTATGTTGGTTAGTGAGATATGTGATTGGGAATTAACGTTAACGCTATTATTATGTACTTAACTATTTTAGTTGACTAACTTGTGGACTAAAGCAACTCTTTAAGTAATTGGGTTATGATGAAAGTAATACTATTGTTTTATATAAATACTTACGAGTTATTTCATTTTCTTTTAATTAAGCTTACATTGCTTAACGGTGCTTAGTACGGTAGTACGGTGATCCTATTGTCTCATATTAGTAATATCGCCTTAGACTAACATGGCTGTTTTAATGTTACTTCTAGTGATTTCCTAAGCTGAAGAAAATTCTTTTAGCTTCAAAATATTATTTTTGCTTTTCATATTATTTGAGTGAGACCTGAATCGAATCTATGAAGCGATCCTGTAACTTAATTTACTCATAATCAAACCTCAATGTTACGTGGTTAAGAAATACATTTAACTAATTATTAAATATATATCTAACTTTTTATGTGACTTTGATATTAATACTGATGATAATAATAATATAATACTATTAACGTAAGACAAGAACCAAGAATAATTACATTAAATATAAATAAAAGGACATATAAGAAAACTATCTATTCATTTCAAAAAGGGTAAGAGACAGAAATATTCTTACTTTAATATTTATCTTTCAAGACTTTTTATACAATTAATAGTCCTTCTTTAGATCAAACTTATTCGGTTCATAACCATAGCCTACTAAGCTTCGGTTAAATAATAATTCTTTATAAATACTACATGACTTTAATTAGTTTCAGTATTTTTCATAATTAAAGAGTATCAGTCAATAAAGGATACCAAGTCCTAAGATCCAAAAGGAAAGGAAGCAACAACAGGAAATAATTTTATTAGATTTTACTTTTGTTTTGCCTTCAGCTGACTGATACCTTAATATATATCTCTGTGCTATCTAGATTCATCAAGTTAACCACTTGAGGATCAAGATACGTAACAATATATATATACCGTATATATATATATACTGTATATTATGACAACATGCAAACATATAATTTTAACAAGTACAGTAATTAGAATGTTACAAAAACCCAATATGCTGGGCTTATCGTAAATTGGTGTTTCTTTTCTTCTGGCCTTTCTTGGAAAGATCATATTACCACTCTTGTTAAAATAGCTTCACAGAAGTTGAGTGTACTCAACCGTCTCTGTGGGTTCTTCACCCCCACAGTGCTATCTTGCTCTGTATAGGAACACAGGAGAATAGGGGGCACCCGGCTTTCAACACACACCCACCCCTATTCTGTCCAACTCTCAAACCCAAGATTGAACTAATGTACCCAGTCTCTCTTCTACTCAACAAGCAAGCTTTGGAACTCTCTCTCTCTCAATCTGTCTGTCCCTCATCCGTTGACTTAAACTGCTTCAAGCTCCGTGTGTCCAGACATTTTGACTCTAACCAAGGTTTATAGAACGTATCTATTGACCTTGACTCTAACGTACCTTGATTTGGCTGCCTGTCACTTGTTACAAGCAACTTTACCTTTTGTCTCCTTCATTCACATAGAAAAACAAAATACAAACAATTTGCATAATGGCACAAGTATTTTGACAAAAAGGCCAATATGCTGGATCTTTTATAAAAAGGCCAAACATTAGTGTAATTTTGCAAAAAGGCTAGGTTATTGGTCATCTTGCAAATAGACTGGTCAGTTTGCAAATAGACCTATTTTACAAAAAGGCCGTAACATACAGTATATACCACATATATATATATATATATATATATATATATATATACACACACCAATAATGTTATTATATAATTTAATCACTCATTCTTGATGGCAAAACTGAAGGAGTAATATTGATGTTGCAAGAAATGTTATGTCGTTATGGTCAATTTTACCATGTGTGTTCATACTCCAAAATAGGACTCATGATTACATGATATCCGTGCGGTATTTTAAGAAAAATCGGTTGGTAACTAATTGCTAGGTTATTTTCTTTACTTATATTTATTTGTTGTGCTTGTCTTTTTAATGTCCAAATAATAATTTCGTAATATTTAATGGTTCACCCTTAAGCCGGTATCACACGAGAGGTTTGATAGTCAACATTTATCCTCAACACTGGTCTGGCAGCTTATGAGGTCAACATTTGAAATATTTTGGTCACCTAAATGTATCTACCATCAGTCTAGTTTCCGATACCAGTGTAAAATATTCAATACATGTTGCCAGAAAAATGTTGATTATCGAATGTTGACTATAAAAGCTCTCGTGTGATACTGGCTTTACTGTAGTATATCTCCACTCTTCATTGTTGCTGTGTGTGTGTGTTTTCGTTTCCAATGAATAATTATTCTCCCTTACATTTTCTTATTTATATTAGTTTATACTTGTTTTAGCCTTTAGGTATTCTATCTTCGTTGTTGCAGTTACTAGGTATAATCTATTTGTATTTATATTTCACCTATAATATATTTCACCTATAATATATTTCACCTATAATATATTTCACCTATAATATATTTCTTTCTCGCTCATAATTCAATCTTCTCCCTGGTTTTCCTAACAGTCTTGTTGTTCCTGTCATTCTTCACTAATCACTTCACCACTTACCTGTTCCCTAACTGCCCCCCCCCCCCTCTCTCTCTCTCTCTCTCTCTCTCTCATATTTGTTCTACATTATACAGAATCTACTGTACATTAGCCTCTTGTCCCAGGTGTGTGTGTGTGTGTGTATAGTTGAGAGGCCTGAGACTAGACCTACAGCTAGCCTGAGAGGAGTGAATGGGCCTCCGTTTCTACCCTATACCCTCCTACCCGCTCCCCCCTTTCATTCATTCATGCATAAATCCATACATTCATTCTTTCATTCATTTATTTCCTTCATGATATTTTCGCCCCTTTTCTCGAGATCTGCTTTACTGTGCTATGATATTATTATTATCATTATCATTATTATTAATAATAATTTTGTCGAATCCTCACTTTAACATACCATACTTCTCCCAACATCGATATTTACCCTTTTCGATGGTATTAAATATTTGTTTTATATATATATATATATATATATATATATATATATATATATATATATATATATATATTAGAATTAGTTTCCAAGCTAACCAGATAGAAATGTGCAAATCGTTGCCTATATTAGGCAACGAAGCACTTAATCATGTTAAGATCAATAAATATCCAAGCATCACTTGCTATACTAGGAACAACATTTATCTGTAGACTAAAACTGTTACTCTTTCCTTTTGTATAATCTTTTTTTTAGCTTCGATTTCATATTCTTTGTATTAAAAATACCGATGCACACAAACACACACAGAGAGAGAGAGAGAGAGAGAGAGAGAGAGAGAGAGAGAGAGAGAGAGAGAGAGAGAGAGAGAGAGAGAGAGAGAGAAGATGTAGGGAAAGAGAAGATGTAGGGAAAGAGATGGAGGTAGAGAGAGAGAGAGAGAGAGAGAGAGAGAAGATGTAGGGAAAGAGATGGAGGTAGAGAGAGAGAGAGAGAGAGAGAGAGGAAGGGGGGGGGGGGGGGGGGTCAAAATTCCATCCCACTATACCTCGGCTCTAACCGTCTTTCCCCGCCATTACCGAGTACTCTCACTACACTGTAACATTTCAGTGTGTATAATGGTACACAACAATGTAACAGAATGAGGGGCGGCGCGCTCCTAGGTGCCGCTAGAGGTGTGGCGAACTCATCACAAGGTAAAACAGGTAGTGGCTCATTACATTATGTCCGATGTTAGCTGTCTGTCCAAATTTACATTATTGCACCTGTATTGTACAGTTGGCTACATTATTGCACCTGTATTGTACAGTTGGCTACATTATTGCACCTGTATTGTACAGTTGGCTACATTATTGCACCTGTATTGTACAGTTGGCTACATTATTGCACCTGTATTGTACAGTTGGCTACATTATTGCACCTGTATTGTACAGTTGGCTACATTATTGCACCTGTATTGTACAGTTGGCTACATTATTGCACCTGTATTGTACAGTTGGCTACATTATTGCACCTGTATTGTACAGTTGGCTACATTTTTGCACCTGTATTGTACAGTTGGCTACATTATTGCACCTGTATTGTACAGTTGGCTACATTATTGCACCTGTATTGTACAGTTGGCTACATTATTGCACCTGTATTGTACAGTTGGCTACATTATTGCACCTGTATTGTACAGTTGGCTACATTATTGCACCTGTATTGTACAGTCACCTGTATTGTACAGTTGGCTACATTATTGCACCTGTATTGTACAGTTGGCTACATTATTGCACCTGTATTGTACAGTTGGCTACATTATTGCACCTGTATTGTACAGTTGGCTACATTATTGCACCTGTATTGTACAGTTGGCTACATTATTGCACCTGTATTGTACAGTTGGCTACATTATTGCACCTGTATTGTACAGTTGGCTACATTATTGCACCTGTATTGTACAGTTGGCTACATTATTGCACCTGTATTGTACAGTTGGCTACATTATTGCACCTGTATTGTACAGTTGGCTACATTATTGCACCTGTATTGTACAGTTGGCTACATTATTGCACCTGTATTGTACAGTTGGCTACATTATTGCACCTGTATTGTACAGTTGGCTACATTATTGCACCTGTATTGTACAGTTGGCTACATTATTGCACCTGTATTGTACAGTTGGCTACATTATTGCACCTGTATTGTACAGTTGGCTACATTATTGCACCTGTATTGTACAGTTGGCTACATTATTGCACCTGTATTGTACAGTTGGCTACATTATTGCACCTGTATTGTACAGTTGGCTACATTATTGCACCTGTATTGTACAGTTGGCTACATTATTGCACCTGTATTGTACAGTTGGCTACATTATTGCACCTGTATTGTACAGTTGGCTACATTATTGCACCTGTATTGTACAGTTGGCTACATTATTGCACCTGTATTGTACAGTTGGCTACATTATTGCACCTGTATTGTACAGTTGGCTACATTATTGCACCTGTATTGTACAGTTGGCTACATTATTGCACCTGTATTGTACAGTTGGCTACATTATTGCACCTGTATTGTACAGTTGGCTACATTTGCACCTGTATTGTACAGTTGGCTACATTATTGCACCTGTATTGTACAGTTGGCTACATTATTGCACCTGTATTGTACAGTTGGCTACATTATTGCACCTGTATTGTACAGTTGGCTACATTATTGCACCTGTATTGTACAGTTGGCTACATTATTGCACCTGTATTGTACAGTTGGCTACATTGGCACCTGTATTGTACAGTTGGCTACATTATTGCACCTGTATTGTACAGTTGGCTACATTATTGCACCTGTATTGTACAGTTGGCTACATTATTGCACCTGTATTGTACAGTTGGCTACATTATTGCACCTGTATTGTACAGTTGGCTACATTATTGCACCTGTATTGTACAGTTGGCTACATTATTGCACCTGTATTGTACAGTTGGCTACATTATTGCACCTGTATTGTACAGTTGGCTACATTATTGCACCTGTATTGTACAGTTGGCTACATTATTGCACCTGTATTGTACAGTTGGCTACATTATTGCACCTGTATTGTACAGTTGGCTACATTATTGCACCTGTATTGTACAGTTGGCTACATTATTGCACCTGTATTGTACAGTTGGCTACATTATTGCACCTGTATTGTACAGTTGGCTACATTATTGCACCTGTATTGTACAGTTGGCTACATTATTGCACCTGTATTGTACAGTTGGCTACATTATTGCACCTGTATTGTACAGTTGGCTACATTATTGCACCTGTATTGTACAGTTGGCTACATTATTGCACCTGTATTGTACAGTTGGCTACATTATTGCACCTGTATTGTACAGTTGGCTACATTATTGCACCTGTATTGTACAGTTGGCTACATTATTGCACCTGTATTGTACAGTTGGCTACATTATTGCACCTGTATTGTACAGTTGGCTACATTATTGCACCTGTATTGTACAGTTGGCTACATTATTGCACCTGTATTGTACAGTTGGCTACATTATTGCACCTGTATTGTACAGTTGGCTACATTATTGCACCTGTATTGTACAGTTGGCTACATTATTGCACCTGTATTGTACAGTTGGCTACATTATTGCACCTGTATTGTACAGTTGGCTACATTATTGCACCTGTATTGTACAGTTGGCTACATTATTGCACCTGTATTGTACAGTTGGCTACATTATTGCACCTGTATTGTACAGTTGGCTACATTATTGCACCTGTATTGTACAGTTGGCTACATTATTGCACCTGTATTGTACAGTTGGCTACATTATTGCACCTGTATTGTACAGTTGGCTACATTATTGCACCTGTATTGTACAGTTGGCTACATTATTGCACCTGTATTGTACAGTTGGCTACATTATTGCACCTGTATTGTACAGTTGGCTACATTATTGCACCTGTATTGTACAGTTGGCTACATTATTGCACCTGTATTGTACAGTTGGCTACATTATTGCACCTGTATTGTACAGTTGGCTACATTATTGCACCTGTATTGTACAGTTGGCTACATTATTGCACCTGTATTGTACAGTTGGCTACATTATTGCACCTGTATTGTACAGTTGGCTACATTATTGCACCTGTATTGTACAGTTGGCTACATTATTGCACCTGTATTGTACAGTTGGCTACATTATTGCACCTGTATTGTACAGTTGGCTACATTATTGCACCTGTATTGTACAGTTGGCTACATTATTGCACCTGTATTGTACAGTTGGCTACATTATTGCACCTGTATTGTACAGTTGGCTACATTATTGCACCTGTATTGTACAGTTGGCTACATTATTGCACCTGTATTGTACAGTTGGCTACATTATTGCACCTGTATTGTACAGTTGGCTACATTATTGTACCTGTATTGTACAGTTGGCTACATTATTGCACCTGTATTGTACAGTTGGCTACATTATTGTACCTGTATTGTACAGTTGGCTACATTATTGCACCTGTATTGTACAGTTGGCTACATTATTGCACCTGTATTGTACAGTTGGCTACATTATTGCACCTGTATTGTACAGTTGGCTACATTATTGCACCTGTATTGTACAGTTGGCTACATTATTGCACCTGTATTGTACAGTTGGCTACATTATTGCACCTGTATTGTACAGTTGGCTACATTATTGCACCTGTATTGTACAGTTGGCTACATTATTGTACCTGTATTGTACAGTTGGCTACATTATTGCACCTGTATTGTACAGTTGGCTACATTATTGCACCTGTATTGTACAGTTGGCTACATTATTGCACCTGTATTGTACAGTTGGCTACATTATTGCACCTGTATTGTACAGTTGGCTACATTATTGCACCTGTATTGTACAGTTGGCTACATTATTGTACCTGTATTGTACAGTTGGCTACATTATTGCACCTGTATTGTACAGTTGGCTACATTATTGCACCTGTATTGTACAGTTGGCTACATTATTGTACCTGTATTGTACAGTTGGCTACATTATTGCACCTGTATTGTACAGTTGGCTACATTATTGCACCTGTATTGTACAGTTGGCTACATTATTGCACCTGTATTGTACAGTTGGCTACATTATTGCACCTGTATTGTACAGTTGGCTACATTATTGCACCTGTATTGTACAGTTGGCTACATTATTGTACCTGTATTGTACAGTTGGCTACATTATTGCACCTGTATTGTACAGTTGGCTACATTATTGCACCTGTATTGTACAGTTGGCTACATTATTGCACCTGTATTGTACAGTTGGCTACATTATTGCACCTGTATTGTACAGTTGGCTACATTATTGCACCTGTATTGTACAGTTGGCTACATTATTGCACCTGTATTGTACAGTTGGCTACATTATTGCACCTGTATTGTACAGTTGGCTACATTATTGTACCTGTATTGTACAGTTGGCTACATTATTGCACCTTATAATACTGAACAAGTTACAATATGATGAATAGAACCTGAGAGAATGTATCCGCTCTGGCTTTTGCTTATGCATGAAAGTGAGTAGGGAATGAAGGTAATTTTGGGCCATTATGCCCACTCGTATGGGGTTAATATCAAAATAAGGACACTGACAGACAGACACAATTTAATTCAAAGTATTAAAGGTATGAACGAATATTTTCCCAGGTGTATCAGGGATGTCAGGTTCACATCTCGTCTTTTGCTTGTCTTGTGACCTCTGCTCGTTATGCTTCTGCTTCCTCTTGGATTTTGTCTTCTTCTTCTTAGATTTGGTGAGAGAGAAAGGGTTGCTGATTGCTGATCACTCCAAATGCCTCACAGGGGTTGGCGAATGAGGTTGTGGCCACACAAGGGTTGCTGAGGGTGGTCACAGGGTTTGGCATAGAACAGGGGCTGCCGAATTCTGTTCGACAGCAAGGGTTGCTGAACTCTAGGTGTGCCTCATAGGGGTTGCTGAATGAAGTTGCGGTCTACCAAAGGTTGCTGAGGTCGGTTGCTAGGATTACCTCCCAAGGGTTGCTAAGAGAGGTAGATCATAAAAAGGGGTTGCTGATCATAGGAGGGGGATGAAGCTGCCAAGCAATTTTTCCTCTCACTCCTTGGTCATTTTTCTTGTCTCCCTGCTCTTGGTCTCCTTGAGGGAAGAAAGGGCTTTTGTATTGGGGTTGGGGTGGCTCTGGTGCCCTTGTTATTCTGGCCCTGCCTTCTCCTGTCTTTTCCTCGCCCAGGTAGCCGGTGAGGGGGAAGGTACGCTGCCAGCTGCAAAATGAGTGTCTTTGTTGGGCGCCACTCTGATGTCACAGGCTCGGTGATTGGCTTTACCTGTTGGTGAGAAAGAGAACAGGGTAGCAGGGGTTAGATAAAACAGCCTTGGAGGGGGCACTGCATTATTGGTCTGGATAACAGCTATTCTGTTGTTTGAAGTTGCAGTTGGTGTTGTCTTTAGCGTTGGGGCTGGTGTAGTGCAGTTGCAAATGCCTCTAATATTGAGAATGATAAATATATTTCCGGATGTCTGGAAATTTACCAACACAAGGAAATGTCTAGTTAGAATTGTGTGTATGTAATCACTAACTATATTTTAAACATGCTGATTTATTGATGTGTTCTAAGAACTTTTTAATCTTTTAACTTATGGTAATAACACTTTTGAGAACAGCTGTACAACGAATAGAAATCTAAAAAAAATACTAAAAAGGAGTCATACAGAGAGCCAGATGTGCAGGAAGTAAATCAATGAATTAAATCTACTCCCTTCTTTTTATGGGGTCATTCATCCCCACGTGTTTGTCCATTAGAATCACCGTGGGCCTGGAGTTGGTCTTTTATACCACTTCTGTATTCTCTCACGCCTTCCTCTCCTTTCGGTTCATTCATACGAAATCTCTCTCTCTCTCTCTCTCTCTCTCTCTCTCTCTCTCTCTCTCTCTCTCTGAGAGCTAATCATTTTACTTAATAATGATTGACATTATTGTCTGTGATCGTCATAGGTCCAGGATCATGATATATAACTTAAAGACATGATATTGTATATTATCACCGTGTATTGTTCCTTGTATTTATAATACCCATTCTCTTTTGTTATGAACTAATTTTATGTATATCTGACCCTTCTCTTTGAGTTATCCAGCTGAACATCCAATAACCCAGGTCTTACAATAATTACATAATATATATATATATATATATATATATATATATATATATATATATATATATATATATATATATATATATATATATATATATATATATATATATACCACAAATGCACGTGAGCTACTAAATGTTTTTAGGCTCCCTGCCGGACTCGAATCACCGAAAGTCAGGACTAGTGTCGATGCTTTAACCCACTACACCACGGCGTGATAAAGGCAACTTAACCTTTTCCGAATTATATTGAAGATAAGGGAAATCCTACTTGGAGAATGTATTTCAAGTTATACACAAGTTGTAGAATTCATATTCCAGGATACCATACAGGGATTTTTAAAAGTTTCCCACGAGTATTTGTGAGATATTCTTGATATTAATAACTCCGGTTTGGCTGGGCGAGAATTAAATAAAGTTAAACCATTATCTTCGGTCATTCTCTGGGGATCGTGCACCATTTTTGTCTGGTATACAACTTGACAATGAAGTATAAGGTAATATTATTATGTAATTAAAGAACAGTGCAATACTGAATACACTTAATGTGAGATGACTCTAAGTGCCTGTATAATATATTATGTATTCCTGTTATTGTAAGTGCCTGTATAATGTATTATGTATTCCTGTTATTGTAAGTGCCTGTATAATGTATTATGTATTCCTGTTATTGTAAGTGCCTGTATAATGTATTATGTATTCCTGTTATTGTAAGTGCCTGTATAATGTATTATGTATTCCTGTTATTGTAAGTGCCTGTATAATGTATTATGTATTCCTGTTATTGTAAGTGCCTGTATAATGTATTATGTATTCCTGTTATTGTAAGTGCCTGTATAATGTATTATGTATTCCTGTTATTGTTCATTCATTGGTCAGCTCCGGCTATCCCAAGAAGGACAGGAGAAGGATGAAGGGGGTCTGAGAAGGTTAACCCACTGAGTAAAGGTGTCCTGTGGTCACCCACACTGTAAATACTAGTTTGAAAATAATGGAGAGAGAGAGAGAAAAAAAGATAGAGAGAGAGAGAGAGAGGAACTTGAAAATAATAATAATAATAAATACTTAACACATATAATAGAGATAATATAGGAGGGATCAAACAAGGAAATGAAGAAGGAAATAATGATGCTAACGATTTTTGAAAAATAGGATAGAATACATGAAAGAAGTGTGATATAAGTAAAAGCAAGATGAAAGAAGTGTGATATAAGTAAAAGCAAGATGAAAGAAGTGTGATATAAGTAAAAGCAAGATGAAAGAAGTGTGATATAAGTAAAAGCAAGATGAAAGAAGTGTGATATAAGTAAAAGCAAGATGGTGAAGGAGAGGGAAACGTAAATAGAGAAGATATTATAGGTAGCGCCAACAAACTTGACAATAATCTTGATCCCGGACCTCTCTGTAACTCAAAAGGGCCTAGACCCTAGAGCAAACTGGCTTTAAATATCCACACCTATTTCCTGATGGACTCTTCCCAAATAGAAACGTCAGCCCGATTGCTTTCATTAATTTCGAGTTATAAGAAGTTAAGGGGTCAAGATAATTGTCAAGTTCGCTGGCGCTACCTATAGTGATGTTGATGATGAAAAAGAAGTCAAAGAAAGAAGAAAAGGAAGAGGAAGAGAAAGGTTTCCTGCGGTGGCCCACATTGTAAACCCGAGAACCACGAGCATAACGTATAGATAGATATAGGTAAAGGAAAAGGTAAATTGACATGTGAGAGAGGACGCAGAAGGAACACTGCCATTAATGTTGGGTTTAAGGGGAGACTGACCGTTTGTTTGGTCTATTAATTCATGTATTCATATATTATTTTAGTTTCCTCCCTAGACCTCCATCAAGCTTAGAAAAACACCCCCTAGACCCTCCTTCAAGATACATGTGTACATTTTTCGGTAGAAAAATGTCCTGGCCGAAGGCCAAATCCTCTTAAAATTGCAG
Organism: Paralithodes platypus; assembly: GCA_032716605.1. Classification (NCBI taxonomy): domain Eukaryota; kingdom Metazoa; phylum Arthropoda; class Malacostraca; order Decapoda; family Lithodidae; genus Paralithodes; species Paralithodes platypus. The sequence goes on from CM064494.1 coordinate 2,810,569, forward strand.
GCTCGCTTTCGCTCGCCAAGAAAAAATCGACACCTAAATTACACGAAAGGTCTTAAAATTGACAACGAAATGGGGCGAAAGGTGTTAAAATCTCCAAACTAATGGGCCGAACGTCTTATAATCTCTAAACTAGTGGGGCTAAACATGAGGGAGAAGGGGGTCCAGAAAAACGGTCTGCCTCCCCTTAAGATGGTATAAAAAGGGGTATTAAAGACGTCCATAATAATATTATGCCCTTATAAAGGTATATCTGTATTAGTGAACCAATTGTATTTAAGGTTATAAAGGTTAATCACTATCCTTACAGTATACCAAATGATTGTATATACAGGGTGTCTCAAAATAGATGCAACCCATTAACATTATAATAATTTATTACTCAGACAAGAAACTCCAAAAAAGATTACATTTTCTAGAAACTGATATCATAACAATTACAAAACTAAAGATTTGAGGTCTCTAGCTCAAAGGATACATCCATTAGAGCACATGTTCCAAATGACTACCGTTGCGTTGCGCTGCAGACACATTTGAAGCCGACGACGAGCAAAGTTGTCAATCACTCTGACACACTCTTCCTTCCTGATGGCACGAATCTGCACTCTGTGAAATGCACAGCCTGGGTGGCTATCTCAAAACATGGCATAATCGGACCATTTTGGTGATGTCATTTGGAACATGTGCTCTAATGGATGTATCCTTTGAGCTAGAGACCTCAAATCTTTAGTTTTTTAATTGTTATAATATCAGCTTCTAGAAAATGTAATCTTTTTTGGAGTTTCTTGTCTGAGTAATAAATTATTATAATGTTAATGGGTTGCATCTATTTTGAGACACCCTGTAGGCTACCTGTTGTGTCCTTGCTGATTATTATGACTAATAAGCGATGGTGTGTAGCGTGAATGTAGACAGTCTGGCTTCTAATTTGGTATTGTGTGCCATCTATATAAGAACAAAGGTGGTTGCGACGGACAGCCTTCCCAACGCCACCTTTTGATTGCCCTTCAGACTTCGTTGTCCTCCAGACATCGAATCACTGACCTGAACTATACTGTCACTGTAATGTTTCAGGTCAATGCACCAAATCCACAGGCTAGGATATACAGTATGTCTGCAGTTGATGTATAGGGGAAAGAAGAGGTAGAGCAAGACAAAACATAAAGCATACTTGTATAACGGAAGATAGAAGAGAGGTAAAGAAAGAATATGACCATCAGTGTTTTGGAGGGCAAGCAGCCTTGAGGGGTCGCTAGATCTGTTGTTGCTTGATTTTCTTTGTACTCCCTTTGTACTAAAGAATAACAACAAAAGCAACAAATACAGAAGAAGTAAAAGAATAGCGGAGCAAGAAAATCACAACATAAACATCATGAAGTAGAAGAAGAGGAGGAGGAAGAAGAAGAAGAAGAAGAAGAAGAAGAAGAAGAAGAAGAAGGAGGAAGAGGCGGTCAGTAAAGAGGAAGACCTAAAAGACTACACGTCTGCGTTGTAAATGCCTACGCCAAGACAGCATGAGTGGACACAGAATTAACCTCCTGGGAGAGTTGACCTTCTACAATTTTGTTTATATTATATTCTTTGGGAGGAGATAGTTAGAAAGGAGAGGAGAGGAGGGGGGAGAGAAGAGGTAGAGGAAGAAGAACGATTAGAATAACAAAGCAACAAGAGGGGGAAGAGGAGGATGGAGAGAGAGATTTGATTTATATATTACCTCGAGTTTAATGAGCAGCGCCCTTCATCTTGTGAAGGGACAACCAATAGTAAAGCAGTACATACTGCTCAAAGAGCCATTATTCCACTGAAACAACAGCATCGTCGTCTGGTTACATTCATATTTGTGATTAATGTAAAAACAACACAATCACGTGTAGAACACCGGTCTTATGCTTGATTACATCCATGGTAATTAAGGTCCAGGTCAGCTGAATATACACAGGGGATAAGCATACATAATCATAGTAAAATAACATTTATTAAGACCTAATTAAGCTAATTATTTGTGACTGATATAATGCAAAACAGTTGAAAGAGAGAGAGAGAGAGAGAGAGAGAGAGAGAGAGAGAGAGAGAGAGAGAGAGAGAGAGAGAGAGGTTGCAGAAGGATGAGGAAGCAAAATTATTTATGCAATAACATTGTTTTTCTAACTGACTAATATGTTTGACAGTCAGGTAATATGTTTGACAGTCAGGTAATATGTTTGACAGTCAGGTAATATGTTTGACAGTCAGGTAATATGTTTGACAGTCAGGTAATATGTTTGACAGTCAGGTAATATGTTTGACAGTCAGGTATTATGTTTGACAGTCAGGTAATATGTTTGACAGTCAGGTAATATGTTTGACAGTCAGGTATTATGTTTGACAGTCAGGTATTATGTTTGACAGTCAGGTATTATGTTTGACAGTCAGGTAATGTTTGACAGTCAGGTAATATGTTTGACAGTCAGGTAATATGTTTGACAGTCAGGTATTATGTTTGACAGTCAGGTATTATGTTTGACAGTCAGGTATTATGTTTGACAGTCAGGTAATATGTTTGACAGTCAGGTAATATGTTTGACAGTCAGGTAATATGTTTGACAGTCAGGTATTATGTTTGACAGTCAGGTATTATGTTTGACAGTCAGGTAATATGTTTGACAGTCAGGTAATATGTTTGACAGTCAGGTATTATGTTTGACAGTCAGGTATTATGTTTGACAGTCAGGTATTATGTTTGACAGTCAGGTAATATGTTTGACAGTCAGGTATTATGTTTGACAGTCAGGTATTATGTTTGACAGTCAGGTATTATGTTTGACAGTCAGGTATTATGTTTGACAGTCAGGTAATATGTTTGACAGTCAGGTATTATGTTTGACAGTCAGGTATTATGTTTGACAGTCAGGTATTATGTTTGACAGTCAGGTATTATGTTTGACAGTCAGGTAATATGTTTGACAGTCAGGTAATATGTTTGACAGTCAGGTATTATGTTTGACAGTCAGGTATTATGTTTGACAGTCAGGTAATATGTTTGACAGTCAGGTATTATGTTTGACAGTCAGGTAATATGTTTGACAGTCAGGTATTATGTTTGACAGTCAGGTAATATGTTTGACAGTCAGGTATTATGTTTGACAGTCAGGTAATATGTTTGACAGTCAGGTAATATGTTTGACAGTCAGGTATTATGTTTGACAGTCAGGTATTATGTTTGACAGTCAGGTATTATGTTTGACAGTCAGGTATTATGTTTGACAGTCAGGTAATATGTTTGACAGTCAGGTAATATGTTTGACAGTCAGGTATTATGTTTGACAGTCAGGTATTATGTTTGACAGTCAGGTAATATGTTTGACAGTCAGGTAATATGTTTGACAGTCAGGTATTTAGTAAATTACAGGATTTACTCAATGATATCGAAATAGCAGGATGACAAAACATAACAATTTAGTTTTGAGATTGGAATGCTTGTGAGAAAGTACGGTAGAAAGTACGGTAGAAAGTACGGTAGAAGACTAACTTGGAATTGATATGGTTTGGCCAATTTAGCACTTTCCAAGGCATAATAAGGACAGAGAGGCATAATTTAAAATATTACACATTTGAGAATAATAGCTAAGTGGAAGGGACTTAATTATATATACAAAAATACTTTGGGTAGTTTTTCATTTGCCAGCCTGCTATTTGGGACCCAATCAGGACAATAACACATCAGCAATGGATAAGGTTAATATTAGTGGTGACACCACAGGAGTGCAACTGTTCTTATAGTATGTAATTAGGTATATTGCAATGGCCATGCAGTAATTATGAGAGAGAGAGAGAGAGAGAGAGAGAGAGAGAGAGAGAGAGAGAGAGAGAGAGAGAGAGAGAGAGAGAGAGAGAGAGAGAGAGAGAGAGAGAGAGAGAGAGAGAGAGAGAGAATAATAATTCCTTTGTTCCATGAAAAGTACATTGGTAGTCTCGTACAGATACACATTTTAAAATATAAATGCACAAGCAGAATATGAAATTTCATACAATATGGTTAAAATCTAACCGTAAGTCATTTTTAAAAGACTTGATAGTAGTTACATCACTTGGATGTACTGGTAGTTTATTCCACTGGAATGGATCTTCATAATCTCGATATTTGCATCTTGGCTATCTTTCCTTGGTAAATATATGTTGCTGTTTTTGTCTTGTGTCCCTAGTATGTACACATCGATGACATTGGAAGCTTTAATTAGCCACGCAGGTTATACTTAATTTATTAATTTGTACATAAAAACATTTATATCATAAATTATAGTGCTTTCTATCTTGAGTCAGTTTAATTTGTATAAAAAGGGAGTTGCTGAGAAACTCTTTTTACAATATCCTAATGATACTTTCGCTGCAAAGTTTTGGAGTTTTGGGAGTTTTGCTATATAAGTTATATTTCCCTTCCCCCATCGACTAGAACAGTAGAATAATTTGCTCATAACTAGAGATTGAACTTTTAGTGTCCTTGTCCTTTTTTTAAGATTGCACTTATTTTAAGAAGGTAGGCTACGTACTAGAAGATTCCAATTATCTTTTTTATAAACTGTATATGCATGCACACTAAAGGTAATTGTGGAATCCATGTTTACCCCTAAGTTCTCCACATAATCTGATGGACTTACTGTATATGATCATCACCAAACTTAATCATCGTATTATCTGAGATTTGTTATATGAAACTTGTTGTAGATAAACATGCATTTAGTTTTCCTTGTTGTAGATAAACATGCATTTAGTTTTCCTGGCGTTGATCATTAAACCGTAAGTGTCGTGTCAAAGTATTGCTTTGCCTTCTCTAAAGTATTTCCTACATTATGTTATTAGGATATCAAAGTTGGAGAGGGTGCCAGTATGAAGACACTGGGTGTCGTCTGCGTATTGCACTAGAATACAACTATCTGAAATGTTATCTAGATCATTAATTAATACATTAACTTCTACTGTACCAGCGACGTCCTCTTAATTATATTCTAACTATATTTAGACGAGTTTATGTAGTTTAAGAAGGATCTGTGGTAGTAAAAAGGGTTAGTGAGATAGTGCGAAGCCTGTTAATTGCTGGAGGCTATTTTGTAATTGTATATAATCGTCTAATAGTAGCCAGAATAAAGTTAAAAGGATGGCACCGGTACTGAGGGGGTTAAAGAGTACCAGGCCAACACTACATACCCATGAGAGAGAGAGAGAGAGAGAGAGAGAGAGAGAGAGAGAGAGAGAGTTACACGGACTGCATAGACCGTGCGATCCCTACTGGGCAATCCAGACTTAATTCTAACATAGAATTTGCTACAAAGTGGAAGGTAAGGAAAGCAAAGCAGAAGGCAATCTCACCTGACCCACCTGAGAGAGAGAGAGAGAGAGGGGGAGAGAGAATGAGAGTAGGTGAGTGAGTCTATGCCATAAATCCGTAGGCCACAACAGCCGTGGAACAGCCCAATGGACAGACAATTCGTCCTGTGGGAGAGTTGGGTTTCAACAGGAGGTTGTATTATTTCTACAGAGAGTAAAGGAGAGAGAAGAAAGAGGTGGAGAAGGGGAAGATGAGAAGAGAAGAAGAGGGGGAGATGAAAGTAAATAGAAGAAGAGATGAAAAAGGAGAAAATATGAGGAGGAAAAATGGTGGACAAAGAATGGGAGAGGGAAGAGCAGAATAGAGGAGAAGAAGGAATAGATATGGAGCTGGAATGAAAAGAAGAAACTAGAAGGGAGTAGAGAGAATGTAACCAAATACAACGAGAACCACAGGACATATCCTTCCCAAACCCTGACCATCTCAACTATTAGTCTTGAAGAGCAGCAGAGGACGCGAGAGAAAAGAAGACTTGAAAATATGGGTTGGAGAGGAAAAGGAAACAGGAGAAGAAGGAATAAGGCAGGATATGAAGAACACAAAGGGGAAGAGGAGAACGAAAGGTAGAGGGAGGAGATGGAAGAAATTGATGAAGGGAGAAGCAAGAAAAAACTAGCAGTTGAACTATTGAGAAAGACGTTAAAGAAGTACAGTATATAGTTTGATTTATCCTAAAATTGTACGGGCTTTGTGGTGATGCACTTATACTAAGTACGTCACGAATTCCATCCCAAAAATATCTTCCCATAGACACATCAGGATTAAAACCCGGAACCTTAAGATTACCAGTCCAGTAGCAAGACCACTCCACCACACCTTCCCTTTGGTTATATTTTAGTAGGAAAGCGAGAAGAGAAAGAGAGGAGAGAGGGAGGTGTGGCGGAGTGGTCTTGCCACTGGACTGGTAATCCAATGGACCCAGGTTCGAATCCCAATATGTCAATGGGAAGATATTATTGGGATGGAATTGTGCTGTACCTAGTATCAGTGAATTACCACAGCACACCGAAATGCCAAATAAATACCCTCATTGTTCCCTGTTTAAGTAGCATTGTATGAATATTCCCATATTCAAAAATATGCTACAGGGGGGCAATGCCTAGTGAGTTAATTGCTCAATAGGTGGCGTTCTGAGTGAGGGTCCGAGCCTGGGGGTGTGACTGTGAAGCACAGAGGCGGAGCAGCTTCAGAGATGGAGTTGCTTCGAGCCGTGAAGCTTCGCATGTCTCACTCCCTAGACTGGAGCAAGACCTCACGGGCCTCACCGTGTTCAGCGGTAGAGTGTAAAGGTTATCAGCCTATGCCCGAGAGGGAGTAGTTGGAATATATAATAATATTATAAAAAAAAAAAAAATGGGAGATAATATTAGTAAGGAGAGAGAATGAAAAAGTAATTGAGTTTCGTGTTTCGCAGTTAGGAAGGAAATCCTTACCTAAGTTGATGAGCAGAGCAGACCAAGAAGAGATAACCTCGAGATAACCTCACCATGTCAGTACTATTTTTTCTAATGCCCGGTCTAAGCTGGATGGATATAGCTATCGAGTGTTAGCCGTAATGAAATTAATATGAAATAGGTGCGTGAGAGAGAGAGAGAGAGAGAGAGAGAGAGAGAGAGAGAGAGAGAGAGAGAGAGAGAGAGAGAGAGAGAGAGAGTTATAATGAGAGATCAACTGAGTGAAAGACACCTCCCAAGGGCCCCACTTCAAAAAGAGTCCCTGAGAATATATATATATATATATATATGGTTGAGAGAGAGAGAAAGTGAGAGAGAGTGAGAGTGAGAATGAGAATACAAGGAGTGGTTTAGGGAGGAGGGGGAAAGTTGAGGGTCATGCGAGTCTTGTGAGAGGCCTCTCACTACCCTTGTGCTGGCCAGTAAATACCTTGTGTTTGTACTTCACCGACAATGTAACAGACCTCTCCCCTCTTCCCTACCCCCTTCCCCATGTTTCTTGCAATTCTAACCACACCCCCTGCCCCTACCATACTACTACCACACCTATCCCTTCATTACTACCACTACCACTACCACACCCCCTGCCCCTACCATACTACTACCACACCTATCCCTTCATTACTACCACTACCACTACCACACCCCCTGCCCCTACCATACTACTACCACACCTATCCCTTCATTACTACCACTACCACTACCACACCCCCTGCCCCTACCATACTACTACCACACCTATCCCTTCATTACTACCACTACCACTACCACACCCCCTGCCCCTACCATACTACTACCACACCTATCCCTTCATTACTACCACTACCACTACCACACCCCCTGCCCCTACCATACTACTACCACACCTATCCCTTCATTACTACCACTACCACTACCACACCCCCTGCCCCTACCATACTACTACCACACCTATCCCTTCATTACTACCACTACCACTACCACACCCCCTGCCCCTACCATACTACTACCACACCTATCCCTTCATTACTACCACTACCACTACCACACCCCCTGCCCCTACCATACTACTACCACACCTATCCCTTCATTACTACCACTACCACAACTCCTCCACACCACCCTTAGTTTACCATCATTATCACCATCATCACTACTACTACAACACTCTCATCACTATTACCACCACTATCACTTCTACCAACTCCTCCCTCCATCATTACCACTGCCACAACAACAACAACTCCTCCACACCATTAGTATTACTAACCTACAAATACATTACCGATACCACAACTATTAGACTCTTCCTCCACTAATTCTACCACCAGAACTACTCCACACCTACCATACCTACCACTACACTACCTACTGTACTATTAAAACATCCAATTCATCCACTGTAACACTATAGTCTGTTTCTTTTTAACTGACGGTAAATTGCAAAGTTCCCATCAAGATTGATCAGTTATTTTGTAGGTTTTGTAGGGAAATATGGTGCTAAGTATATAGCCATGGTATCAATATGATGCAGAGACATGGGAGTTTAATAATTCCTTCATAAAGTATCGAAATATTCGCTGCTAAGGGATTTCAATGTTTCGTCAGTTGAAAAGAAACAGAGTATAGTCCTCTACCATTGGCTATCCTTGTAACTTCCACTACAATCACCACTATCACCACACTTAACAGGCAGTTTTGGGCGCGGTCGGCCACCCCTACATTGGTGCCGGCTCTTAATATCGCTCTCTTATCTCCCTCCCTCCCTCCCACCAAAGGTCAATTGACCTTGCCTCGCACCACCTCCCCTGTGTATGAGTGAGGAGGGGAACGCACTCATCAGCTTACTACTGTGTATCAAACGTGAATGCATAAATAATTAGTATTGTTATAATAAATTATATTACTATTTAATATATAGCTCTCTCTCTCTCTCTCTCTCTCTCTCTCTCTCTCTCTCTCTCTCTCTCTCTCTCTCTCTCTCTCTCTCTCTCTCATATTGGTGAACGTTATATGCCATCTCTTTTGCCTGACTATGCAGATGTGTGGGGCGATTTGGAGAGGCTTCCATTGTGGCTGCTGGCACAGTCAGGAATGAACTGAAGTGACGAATGGATTTAGTTTACACGTGACGGTACTAATTTTGTGATCCTGGGAGAGCGCCATCACGTGATGTTTGTTCTGTTTATCAGGTGTGAGTGTGAGTGAGTGTTTTGCCTACCGTACCCTGACCTGATAAGTCGCAGTAGCTCCTCTGCCAAGTTGCGTACAATGTCTGTTGTATTTACTAACAAGATAATTAATTATAAAAACAATACAAACAATTTGTACATGTAGAAATAGCCTGAGCATTTCAATCCGACTTAAAGTACTTAATACCGAAAATAATATATTTTCGTTGTAAAGAATTATACATGTGGCACCAATGTAAAGTCGTTAACCGCTGGTAGGACTGCCTGTTAAGAGTTGTAGAAGTATACCACCACCTCTACCAACTACTACCAAAACACGTCGATACCAATACCACATCCCTCTTACTACATTATACTATACCCCATTCATCCCCACTTCTACCACCACAACCTCTCCATGCTACCACTATGATTGTATACAACTGATATATCTACAAATATCACACCTACCATTCCAACTAGCCTGGAACCAACCACTACCACATATATATTTAGGACTCTGAACAACAACAACTACACAAACGATGACAACAGCAACAACACCATTATATATATTTAGGACTCTGAACAACAACAACTACACAAACGATGACAACAGCAACAACACCATTTCTCTCTAGCCTCCGTTCCAAGATTTGATAGCACTGTAATAGCCAAGCGAGATGAACACCCATCTCCTTCCTCAAGGGAGATAGTACCAACCTGGGCTAATGACAGTATATTATCCCAAGAAGGCAAGTGCGACATAAGTTAAGTAAAATTCTCAAGGGGGTGTAGTAGCGGGATGCATAACTAAAGCGTCTGTAAGGCGGGTTTTGTGGGAGGCAAATTATTTAATTATCGTCAACTTATATTCTTACAACAAGAACGGAGTCGTTCAGGAGTAATAGAAGTTAAGTATAGGATTGGCGAAGAATTATAATAGAGTGCAGTGTGTTTATATTTGTATTCTAAGAGCCTAGGAAGCGTCTCTAAAAGATAGATACAATGTAGTTATTGTGTCCGTCCAGAGTTAGTCTGGCTGGGTGTCGTGTGTAGGGCAATCGTTTCGTCTTGGACTGCAGGTAATTATGTTGTGGCTCCTTCACTGTACTTTGTATGGTGACTGGCAGCGATGAGGTGACTGAGTTACTCATATCTTTGCTGATATAATCAGGGGTAACATGAAGGAGCTACTAAACAAAAATGGGGGTTGATTGACTCCAACTGAAAGTTGACAGAGTTGCTCCTGTCATTGCTGATATGCTCAAGAATGACCAGAATGTACTACTCCAATCAAGGGTGACAGATTTGCTCGCGCCTGTGGCCGATATGCTCAGGCCTGCAACCAACAGGTTTCATGGAGCTACTCAAATCAATGTTGATATACTCAGGCATGACACGAATGAGTTACTCAAATCGGGGCTTAGGTGACTTGTAACCCTAGTGACCGAGTTGCTCACGTCTTGCGGTCGATATGCTCAGAACTTAACCCTCTCCGACATATGAAGCGATTTTGAGCCTATTAGGGATACTTTAAAGCCTTTGTTACCATCAGGGGTATTTAGAAACATTTAGTTTAGTTACTTCAACCTCTGCAGTTGTCTTTGAGTTAGCTGTGGGCAGAAAACTAATTTTGGAGAGGTAATTATAAGAGAGAGAACTCTATTTATTATTGCTAATCTGGCAACCTCTGCGTCATATGTGCGTGAAAGGGTTAACTTCACGTTTTTACCAGAGAAGGACCTATTGCGTTAGGCAGGCAGGCTGCCGCATGTACTGATCATCCAACAAAACCATCCCTTTAAGATCAAAGGTTGGAAAGGTTAAGTAGAATTAAGGAGGATAACAGAATAATCACAAAAATAAAATATGCACTATACAGTATGGCAGAACTGGTCTATGTTTCCGAATAAGGAATGTCCACACTTTTGTAAATATATGTGAGCCCATCCAATCTCTGTTAGTCTCTCTGAAGATGGGTTGTCCATAGCCTGAAATGTTACAGAATATGGAATCAAAGCTCTTTCCTGTGTTTTCCCCCATCCAATCCATATACCTGTCAGTGTGAATCATCCATATATATATATATATATATATATATATATATATATATATATATATATATATATATATATATATATATATATATATATATATATATATATATATATATACATTTATATATATAATATATATATATATATATATATATATATATATATACCGGTATATATATATATATATACTGTATATATATATATATATATATATATCATGACTAATTTCACAATAACAACGCCAACAACACCAACCACTGCTACTTAGATTAGATAGTGTAGTTCTAGCATATCGACCAGTACCCGTGTGAGCCAGTAGGTTTCCCGTTATCTACTCTGTAATCCTATGTATATAATCCCTCACTTTCCCTATACTTGTACCATTATTCTTACCACTCCTACCATAACTACTACCACAACAACTCAGTCACCCCTACCACACTACCTGAACCATTACTAACCCTACCATAACCACGAACCAGTACCACGCTACCACATCCTCTTCCACAACAACTACCACCTCACCCAACACCAATTTGCTGACCAGTCATCAAACACCAGAAATTTCACAAACGGAGTCCCTGAGGGATCCGTCTTGTCATCAACACTCTTCAACCTACAGTATACATGCACGACCTACCCATATCCCACACACTCCAGATACACACAGCATCTTATGCATATGACATAAGACTCTCATTTACACATCAAGATGGAAACACAGCCACACAACTCCTCCAACCGTACCTCAACACTCTACACTACTGGTCCACCAGAACCAAACTCACACTAGCCCCAGCCAAATCTACAGTGACCCTTCTCACAAACTGGACAGCAGTCCACTGTCATATCCCTCACTTCACCTTAAACAACATCCCCATAACACACAGGCACACACATACACAAAATCCTTGGTGCGACATACAATACATCAATATCATTTAAATAAAATAATTACAAGCATCAAAACAAACTGATACCAAGACAAACCACCCTCAAGTCACTTGCCCATACAACATTCGGACCTAACAAAGTAACTATCACCACAGAATACAAACAATATATACATTCAGTGATGGAATATGCTAGCCTTGCTTAAGCTTCTAACCTCACTGAAACATATCACAACACCCTACAGACTATACAGAACAAAGCCTTCAAAATAATCACTGGCTGCACAGCTACCACACCCACATACCACCAATACCAAGAAACTAAAGTCCTCGAAATCAAGGATCACCTTGATATGAGAGGCACACAAATTCTGGCCGCAGCCTCTCCACTACATGGCAGAACATCCACACACACCAAAGAAACATCAAAACAAATATTGTCTTCACTTCCCCCCCTCGTCCATCCCAAGCCAGCCTCCAGAAGTATACCCATACTCATATCACCCACCGATCCATCCAGCCAAACAAAGACAACATTCAGCTACATGCACTGCCCCCTGAAGTTCATCCCTCAGACTCCTTTACCGAGAGGACAGAGGACAGCTGGCTAGGCTGCGATGTGGGCACAATCCAGCCCTTCTGAGTTATCAGAAGAGGCTGGCTGACTCCGTCCAGGATACCTGTCCGGGCTGTAACACAACACCGCACACTATCAAACATATTATGGAAGACTGCATACTACACAACCACTTATGCCAACAACACAATATACATTCCTTGAGAGCTTTGTGGGAAAACCCGGTCTCGGCCGTGGCCTTTGTTAGGAGGTCGGGGCTGTTCTGCCAGGCATCCTAGGGAATGACTACTACTACACTACTACACCAATAATATAACTACTACAACTCTTATCAAAACTACTACCATCCCTACCACAATAACTACCACCACTTCCTCAACCACTACCACATCTACTACGGTACCATTGTCACAACCACCATCATCCATAAATGATCACAACCCACACATACACTGGGACAATCACATACAGTAAGACAAACAATCCTTCTGAAACCACCACCCAAACCACCCTTATCAGCTACCACATCCACTACCACCAAAACACCATAAACACCAAAACATGAAGCTAGTGTTATGGTGCTATAATATGTATTTGGTGCACTTATAAACGGCCTGACCTCACTGGGAACCTACGGTAAATATTGTCATGCAGATAATTTAGTCAGGCGAATGTATAAAGATTAAGACACATACTGTACTGTTTATTTGATGACAAATATAATAGCTAGGGCTAGGATTCGAACCTATGCAGGCAGGAGGTCTGTCACCAGTATAACTACGAAGACTAAAAGGAAGAATCTGGTACTTCTACCTGTGTTCCTCCCCAACCTCCACTCGAGTGGGGGGTACTGACAGTCTTTTAATCGAAATCCAGCTTCCCTAAGATGTTTATTTGATGACAAATATAATAGCTAGGGCTAGACTTCGAACCTAAGGCAGCCTCGCAGAAGCTGGGTGTGCTCAACCGCCTCAAGGGGTTCTTTACCCCTGCGCAGCTTCTTGCTCTGTACAGGGGCACAGTGCGTCCTTGTGTTGAGTATTGTTCACATGTGTGAGGAGGATCCTCTCACACTGCACTCCTAGACAAAGTAGAAAGGAAAGCCTTTAGTATCATTGACTCCCGCCCACTCACCAACTCTCTGCAAACTCTCTCTTCGCCGCAATGTTGCATCTCTCTCGCTATTCTATCGCTACTACAATAATCAGTGCTCCTCAGAGCTCTCCCAGTGTATACCACCTCCTCTTTGTAGGGTACGTGGTACCCATCTTGCAACACAATCCCACCCCTACTCTGTGCAACTCTCCAACCCAAGAGTGAAACGTTACTCTCAGTCTTTCTTCTATTCAACAGCTGAGCTCTGGAACTCTCTCCCAGAATCAGTCTGTCCCTCCTCC
>CM064494.1:2829458-2846958 GCA_032716605.1 Paralithodes platypus
TCAAGTCAGGTAAGGCAAAACAAACAACTCCTGATAAGCCATATTCTAGTATGGTGAAAGAGCAGGTAAGGCATAAGAACCGAAACTTAAGGCGGTGTCACAAGAGCGATTTTTCCGTCAATTTTTACGAGCAATTGTTGTCTGACAGCCACAAAATTTAAGTCTCGAATAAATTAAACCACCTACAATAATCTACCTTCAATCTAGTTTCCGATTCCAATGCGAACAAGCCTCAAAATAGTTCGAGAAAAAACTTGCTCATGGAAATTTGACGGAAAAAGCGCTGGTGTGACACTGCCATTAGTATAACACGTATCTCATCATAATTAGTATTCTAGGATAGTTATGTAATCAAATGAGGTACCAAAGAACTCCTAATAAAACATAATCTAGGATAGGTACACTCGGATACCATAGTCTCTAGCCCACTCATAAGAATTCGTGGACCCCCTATGTTTTTCTGTATGCAATTATATCTATCTGAAATTATTTTAGGATATAACTTGCTTGTCAATAAATAGCATATATAGATTTGTAGTTGATTTATAGAAAACTATAAACATAAATTAGTTTCCAGAGATATATTTCCATAATTAGAAATAGGTGAAATCCACGTATTTGTATGAGTGGGTTAGAGACTATGGTATCCGACTGTACAAGAACAAATAACACATAATAACTATATGTATCCCACTCGCGTACGGGTGTATGTCGGCAGGATAACAATAATTATTCTAGGATATGTGACCGGGCATGGTATTAAGGGGGGTCATCGTTTTTTGTTTGTTTTATCTTTCTCTCCTTTTCTCTCTTTCCCTGGCTTGTATCCATTCGGCCCCATTCAGCCAATTGTTTTAAGACGATTATCCCCATCTAGATGTTGATTTCTTCCTGGCGAGCGATAGCGAGCCAGCATTGTATGGAGAAATCCGGCTTCGCCGGAGAAATTGTTCTATCGAAAAATGTACAAATTTAGCTTGCTGTAAAAAAAAATATATATATATATATATATGCTGGCTCGCTACCGCTCGCCAGGGAAATGTTGACACCTGAATGGGGGTAAACGTCTTAAAACAGTAGAGTGAATGGGGCCGAATGGATACAAGCCAAAAAGAGAGGGAGGGAAAGAGAAAAACAAGCGAGGTGGGTTCCCTTAAAAGTAACTCTGTATACCTAAGAGATCAGGCAGCGTATAAGATATAACCTTTGAAAAGCTAAAATGTTAGGGTAGGTGTAAGAACAATAAAAGCTAAAATGTTAGGGTAGGTGTAAGAACAATAAAAGCTAAAATGTTAGGGTAGGTGTAAGAACAATAAAAGCTAAAATGTTAGGGTAGGTGTAAGAACAATAAAAGCTAAAATGTTAGGGTAGGTGTAAGAACAATAAAAGCTAAAACAAATAAAAGCCAGATAGGCCTAGGCCTAAAGTAAAATAAAATAATTGTTTGATAAACAATATTCTAGTGTAACCATAAGAAATATAATATCAGGTATAAGGTTAAACAAATAACTACTGATAAACAGATAAACCAAATTAGTGTAGCCATAAGAAATATAATATCAGGTATAAGGTTAAACAAATAACTACTGATAAACAGATAAACCAAATTAGTGTAGCCATAAGAAATATAATATCAGGTATAAGGTTAAACAAATAACTACTGATAAACAGATAAACCAAATTAGTGTAGCCATAAGAAATATAATATCAGGTATAAGGTTAAACAAATAACTACTGATAAACAGATAAACCAAATTAGTGTAGCCATAAGAAATATAATATCAGGTATAAGGTTAAACAAATAACTACTGATAAACAGATAAACCAAATTAGTGTAGCCATAAGAAATATAATATCAGGTATAAGGTTAAACAAATAACTACTGATAAACAGATAAACCAAATTAGTGTAGCCATAAGAAATATAATATCAGGTATAAGGTTAAACAAATAACTACTGAGAAACAGATAAACCAAATTAGTGTAGCCATAAGAAATATAATATCAGGTATAAGGTTAAACAAATAACTACTGATAAACAGATAAACCAAATTAGTGTAGCCATAAGAAATATAATATCAGGTATAAGGTTAAACAAATAACTACTGATAAACAGATAAACCAAATTAGTTGTAGCCATAAGAAATATAATATCAGGTATAAGGTTAAACAAATAACTACTGATAAACAGATAAACCAAATTAGTGTAGCCATAAGAAATATAATATCAGGTATAAGGTTAAACAAATAACTACTGATAAACAGATAAACCAAATTAGTGTAGCCATAAGAAATATATAATATCAGGTATAAGGTTAAACAAATAACTACTGATAAACAGATAAACCAAATTAGTGTAGCCATAAGAAATATAATATCAGGTATAAGGTTAAACAAATAACTACTGATAAACAGATAAACCAAATTAGTGTAGCCATAAGAAATATAATATCAGGTATAAGGTTAAACAAATAACTACTGATAAACAGATAAACCAAATTAGTGTAGCCATAAGAAATATAATATCAGGTATAAGGTTAAACAAATAACTACTGATAAACAGATAAACCAAATTAGTGTAGCCATAAGAAATATAATATCAGGTATAAGGTTAAACAAATAACTACTGAGAAACAGATAAACCAAATTAGTGTAGCCATAAGAAATATAATATCAGGTATAAGGTTAAACAAATAACTACTGATAAACAGATAAACCAAATTAGTGTAGCCATAAGAAATATAAGAAGAACATAAGAACATAAGAAAATGGGAGTCTGCAGAAAGCCGATTGGCCTAAGCAAGGCAGATCCCTGTCCCACACAACCCCAATTCATTACAAAGCCCAATTATAGGCTCCACACTCTAATACCCTGAGGATCATCTTACCAAAACGGTTAGAGATTAACGCAGGATTATGGAGGTCTGCAGAGCGCTGATTGGCCCAACCCGGCTGATCCCCCTTCACACCCAACCCTTCTCGTCCATATGCTTATCCAATTTTATCTTAAAGCTCCCTACAGTTTTAGATCCACTATAGCACTTGGTATTCCATTCCACCCGTCTACAACTCTGTTACCAAACCAATACTTGCCTATATCTTTTCTGAAACGAAATTTATCTAATTTGAAACCATTGGTACGAGTTCTTTCGCTATCACTGAGCTTTAGTACATTTGCCATGTCCCCTTTGTTAATCCCACTAACCCACTTGAACACCTCTATCATATCCCCTCTAACTCTGCGTCTCTCTAACGAATGTAAACCTAATTTCTTCAACCTTTCTTCATACGAAAGATTTCTAATATTATGGATCATTTTTGTCATTCTACGCTGTACTCTCTCCAATGAATCTATGTCCATTCTGTAATAAGGACACCAAAATTGGACAGCATAATCCATATGGGGTCTCACTAATGACAAGTAAAGTTTTAAGATAACATCAGCAGTTCTGTTACTCACACTCCTAGAGATGAACCCGAGAATCCTGTTTGCCTTATTACGAACGCTTATACACTGTTTTCTAGGCTTCAAATCATTGCTAACAAACACACCTAGATCTTTCTCGCAGTCTGAATTTTCTAATTCTAAATTAGCTAGTTTATATTTAACATTTGTTTGCATCTTCCCTATCTTTAATACCTTGCATTTGTCAATGTTAAACTTCATCTGCCAATTTACTGACCATTCATGTAAGGTATCTAGATCCCTTTGGAGGCACTCTATATCGCTATCTGAATCAATTGATCTCCCTATTTTAGTATCGTCTGCGAATTTACTTATCCTACTAGTTATACCTAAATCTAGGTCATTTATGTATATAAGAAACAACAGGGGACCTAATACCGATCCCTGGGGGACACCACTTTTGACTGCTCCCCATTCTGACTTGGTACCATTTATGCTGACTCTCTGCTTCCTACCAATTAGCCATGACCTAATCCATCCTAACAACGCCCCACCTATTCCATGTGCCTCAACCTTTCTCATCAATCTCTCATGAGGGACTCTGTCGAAAGCTTTACTGAAATCTAAATATATAATATCATATGACTTGTCATTATCTACTGCTTCATATACCTCTGAGAAAAAACTAAGCAAATTAGTATAGCAAATTATATCAGGTATAAGGTTAAACAAATAACTACTGATAAACAGATAAACCAAATTAGTGTAGCCATAAGAAATATAATATCAGGTATAAGGTTTTAAACAAATAACTACTGATAAACAGATAAACCAAATTAGTGTAGCCATAAGAAATATAATATCAGGTATAAGGTTAAACAAATAACTACTGATAAACAGATAAACCAAATTAGTGTAGCCATAAGAAATATAATATCAGGTATAAGGTTAAACAAATAACTACTGAGAAACAGATAAACCAAATTAGTGTAGCCATAAGAAATATAATATCAGGTATAAGGTTAAACAAATAACTACTGATAAACAGATAAACCAAATTAGTGTAGCCATAAGAAATATAATATCAGGTATAAGGTTAAACAAATAACTACTGATAAACAGATAAACCAAATTAGTGTAGCCATAAGAAATATAATATCAGGTATAAGGTTAAACAAATAACTACTGATAAACAGATAAACCAAATTAGTGTAGCCATAAGAAATATAATATCAGGTATAAGGTTAAACAAATAACTACTGATAAACAGATAAACTAAATAATAATAATAATAATAATAATAATAATAATATTGAATATTTGGGTTTAAAAGTTGCCAGTTAAATTAAGGATAGTCCAATAAGGCCTATTAGGCGTATTTCCATTGGGGTCCTGTACTATACTATATAGGCTATATTACCGGATTCCTTTGCTCAAGGGGGATGGTAACGACTTAGTGTTTGTGAGAAACCTTTAAGGGGGGTCGCCTGCTTTGTTTTTTATCTTTCTCTCCTTTTCTCTCTTTCTCTGGCTTGTATCCATTCAGTCCCATTCAGCCAACTGTTTTAAGACGTTTATCCCGATCCAGGTGTCGATTTCTTCCTGGCGAGCGACAGCGAGCCAGCTTTGTATGTAGAAATTCGACTTCGCCGGCGAAATTTTTCTATCGACAAATGTACAAATTTAGCTTGTTGTCAAAACAAAAATATATATATGCTGGCTCACTACTGCTCGCCAAGAAAATATTGACACGTGGATGGAGGTAAGTCTTAAACCAGTAGGCTGAATGGGGCCGATTGGATGCAAGCCAAAGAGAGAGGGAGATAAAGAGAAAAAAAGCAAGGTGGGCCCATTTTAATGCCATATTCTAGGATACGTATAAGAACAAGTGTGTCAAAAGAACTGTTTCTCTCCCACTGGTGTACGGATGTATGTTGGGAGGATAGTGTAACCGGTCTGTGAGGTGTGTGTGTGTGTGTGTGTGTGTGTGGGTTGAGGTGCCGTGGGTGGTTAGGAAAGTAGGGTTACAGGGAACTAGGTGACGGGGTTGTCACCTCTATCCTTTGGTAGTGGGGGACTTTCACACTTGTATTATTAAATACAAAATCCCTGTGCAACGCCGTTTGTGGACTAAATTATATTTAAAAATACGTTACATGTAGAAATGGGAATGCTGACACTCATTTCCACAGTAATTGTTCGGTACCAACCGCTGCAAATGGATAACATAGTTTAAGGATACAAGATATAATCTCTTGACTACGGGAGACCTTTGCTAGGCATGATAAAATCATTTTGTGTTAGCCAGAATAACAACAATAAAGGTTTCAGTTCAGACCAGCCTCATTATACACGGCCACAACTAGGACGAACACCTTCTAATCTAGCGTGACAAATACCAACCTAATTTAACTTAATCTAACGTAACAGTCATAATCTAACCTAACCAAACTTGGTTTCATCTTACCTAACTTAACCTCGGCAGCTAAGGATTTTGGACTTTTTGGTTGTGGCTGTTATGACCAGCTTCTGACCCCACCACTGTTCATGCTAACTTGCACTGGGAATCTCTTGTTAACATTGTGAGTCTACAAGTTTAAAATCAATAATATTAAGATTTTCAAGTTTTAGGAGAAATAATATTACCATGTCACAACCGGCCTTCCATCCATTGAGAACTACGGAAAACATTTCCCTCATCTGGTGATTTAACCCTTTCAGTACTTGATGGCGCTTATTTTCTAACATTAGACTATTATGTCAATATAAAAAAAGTACTATGGATTGAATGGGATGCAAATTATCTCAAATAACCCTTTAACATCCTTAGATCAGTCCTAAAACCTTTAAAATCTTATAGTTTCTTATTCATCCCAGTAAAATGGTATAATGTAATCCATAATAATTATGAATGTGTCACAATACTGAAAAGGTTAAACGTCCTCCATTGTAGCACCCCCCCACCCCATGTCCAAACTAAACATTATAATCCACGACATACAGTATACAAGAGCCTCATTATGCTAACCCACACTACACCCTCACAACATTATAATCCACGACATACAGTATACAAGAGCCTCATTATGCTAACCCACACTACACCCTCACAACATTATAATCCACGACATACAGTATACAAGAACCTCATTATGCTAACCCACACTACACCCTCACAACATTATAATCCACGACATACAGTATACAAGAGCCTCATTATGCTAACCCACACTACACCCTCACAACATTATAATCCACGACATACAGTATACAAGAGCCTCATTATGCTAACCCCCACTACACCCTCACAACATTATAATCCACGACATACAGTATACAAGAACCTCATTATGCTAACCCACACTACACCCTCACTACATTATAATCCACGACATACAGTATACAAGAGCCTCATTATGCTAACCCACACTACACCCTCACTACATTATAATCCACGACATACAGTATACAAGAGCCTCATTATGCTAACCCACACTACACCCTCACTACATTATAATCCACGACATACAGTATACAAGAGCCTCATTATGCTAACCCACACTACACCCTCACTACATTATAATCCACGACATACAGTATACAAGAACCTCATTATGCTAACCCACACTACACCCTCACTACATTATAATCCACGACATACAGTATACAAGAGCCTCATTATGCTAACCCACACTACACCCTCACTACATTATAATCCACGACATACAGTATACAAGAACCTCATTATGCTAACCCTCACTACACCCTCACTACATTATAATCCACGACATACAGTATACAAGAGCCTCATTATGCTAACCCACACTACACCCTCACATTATAATCCACGACATACAGTATACAAGAACCTCATTATGCTAACCCACACTACACCCTCACAACATTATAATCCACGACATACAGTATACAAGAGCCTCATTATGCTAACCCACACTACACCCTCACAACATTATAATCCACGACATACAGTATACAAGAACCTCATTATGCTAACCCACACTACACCCTCACTACATTATAATCCACGACATACAGTATACAAGAACCTCATTATGCTAACCCACACTACACCCTCACTACATTATAATCCACGACATACAGTATACAAGAACCTCATTATGCTAACCCACACTACACCCTCACTACATTATAATCCACGACATACAGTATACAAGAACCTCATTATGCTAACCCACACTACACCCTCACTACATTATAATCCACGACATACAGTATACAAGAACCTCATTATGCTAACCCACACTACACCCTCACTACATTATAATCCACGACATACAGTATACAAGAACCTCATTATGCTAACCCACACTACACCCTCACTACATTATAATCCACGACATACAGTATACAAGAACCTCATTATGCTAACCCACACTACACCCTCACTACATTATAATCCATGACATACAGTATACAAGAACCTCATTATGCTAACCCACACTACACCCTCACAACATTATAATCCACGACATACAGTATACAAGAGCCTCATTATGCTAACCCACACTACACCCTCACTACATTATAATCCACGACATACAGTATACAAGAACCTCATTATGCTAACCCACACTACACCCTCACTACATTATAATCCACGACATACAGTATACAAGAACCTCATTATGCTAACCCACACTACACCCTCACTACATTATAATCCACGACATACAGTATACAAGAGCCTCATTATGCTAACCCACACTACACCCTCACAACATTATAATCCACGACATACAGTATACAAGAGCCTCATTATGCTAACCCACACTACACCCTCACAACATTATAGGTATGAATAGGGTATATACACGGTCCATAACAGTCAACCAATATAAAGGTATATTGGCGGTAATAAATCCATCCCATACCTAGTGGAAAGGTAAATCACTATCAATTTACCCAATGATCTTATGTACTACAGTATACATTTTTCTTACCCTTTTTATACCCTTGATATTTACAGTGTAGCCGAATTTACTAAACCTAACTCGGGATTTATCTGAATATTTAAGTGATCGGTACTTGTAACCAAATTCAGGAAAACAAAGTTGAGAGAGAGAGAGAGAGAGAGAGAGAGAGAGAGAGAGAGAGAGAGAGAGAGAGAGAGAGAGAGAGAGAGACTTACGCAGTATGGGTGAAGAGTATATGAAGGATGGGGATAGTTGCGTCTATTTATTCACTAGAGCAACACTGAAAAAACATGTGTGCTCATTATAGCTACTCTAAAATGTTGAACTGTAAATGGGTCTACGTCAAATTGTGAAAGTAAATACACATATATTTACTTTTTGTTAGTCCGAAATGACGTTTTTGCAAACAATTTCAACAATCAAGAAAATTGTTAGATGTTCCTCATCGATTCTCATGATGATCCAAGTAACTCTGAAATTCTGAATGTGGCATTTACGAATAGAACATGTATAATCGTAAATGCTATATTAAAATGACTAGACTATTATATGAAAATCACGTGGGAAACGTCTTTCAACTCTATGAATGTCGATATTCAATGACAAAACGTCATATCGGACTGACTAAATGAATATTACAAAGTAGAAAGGAGTGTTTCAACTTAGCTATTGGCATTAGAAAGGACCTCGATTTGAGAAGGTATATTGGATACAAGTGTGAGTAATATGAGATAAATTTTGCTTTTCCTTACGATATGGTCACTGGTATAATGTATATAAATAACTATTTATATATGGACATAATTGTTATCCATTTGCGAGGCTAGGTGGGAAGTTTATTAGAAGGTATGATTTTGATACGATAGTGAAATTAACGCATAACTAGCATTAAAGTCCTTCAGTCTCGATTACGCATTTATCTTTTATACTGGGTATGTTTTGACGAGTTCATTTACGAATAGGTGTTAGAGTCAGAGTTAATTGGGATTTGTTTATCTCCTTGATTACTAAAGTCTATTTACTATAATAAGTCCAGAAATCCTGACCACTAACCTACTGCAACTTGAAAAGGACTATATCAAACGGGTTGTAAATTTCCACGTTTATTCCCTGATAAACACTTCTAACCAGATATTTTGTTTAGCTTGATTGCTCTAGTTCTTGTTATTCATAAGAGGTTAGTGTTCAAGCTTTCTGGTCTAATTATATCGAATAGACTATATAGGTTGATAATAAGACACTGTTATGAAGATATACCTTTGTTAATTAATTTCATTGGGGGTGTGGTGGTGAGATTAATAAAAATAATATTATTAGTAGGTTTAGGGATATTTCTTCGAGAGGCCGGTCTATATGATCTGTGCCCCATGAATATTCTTTCCTCTCACTTAAACAGTAGGCTACCATAGTGCGGTTGGGAATATGAACATGATTAGATTAATATCCAGTATTCGAGAATGGATAATATGTCGTAGGCGTGTGCATAAACCTTTAACCGTCTTGGTGGTGTAATGGTTAAGGTGGCAAAAATATGTGTGTGATAACCCGGGTTCGAATCCCGGTGGATCATATATACTTTAATTAATTTCATTGGGGGTGTGGTGGTGAGATTAATAAAAATAATATTGTAGTGGATAACGTTTCGCTTAAACAAGCTTTAATTAAGTCAAAGCGAAGCGTTGCGCCCTTCTCATCACTGTTTGGCTTCGTCAGTTGACTTTAGTACTATTTTAACACACTCTATAGAGAGGTCCTTAACCCAGCTATATAAAATGATCTAATGTTGGCTGGAATAGAGTTAATGTTGGCTGGAATAGAGTTAATGTTGGCTGGAATAGAGTTAATGTTGGCTGGAATAGAGTTAATGTTGGCTGGAATAGAGTTAATGTTGGCTGGAATAGAGTTAATGTTGGCTGGAATAGAGTTAATGTTGGCTGGAATAGAGTTAATGTTGGCCGGAATAGAGTTAATGTTGGCTGGAATAGAGTTAATGTTGGCTGGAATAGAGTTAATGTTGGTGGAATAGAGTTAATGTTGGCCGGAATAGAGTTAATGTTGGCTGGAATAGAGTTAATGTTGGCTGGAATAGAGTTAATGTTGGCTGGAATAGAGTTAATGTTGGCCGGAATAGAGTTAATGTTGGCTGGAATAGAGTTAATGTTGGCCGGAATAGAGTTAATGTTGGCTGGAATAGAGTTAATGTTGGCTGGAATAGAGTTAATGTTGGCTGGAATAGAGTTAATGTTGGCTGGAATAGAGTTAATGTTGGCTGGAATAGAGTTAATGTTGGCTGGAATAGAGTTAATGTTGGCCGGGATAGAGGTAATGTTGGCTGGAATAGAGTTAATGTGGCCGGAATAGAGTAAGTTGGCTGGAATAGAGTTAATGTTGGCTGGAATAGAGTTAATGTTGGCTGGAATAGAGTTAATGTTGGCTGGAATAGAGTTAATGTTGGCTGGAATAGAGTTAATGTTGGCTGGAATAGAGTTAATGTTGGCCGGAATAGAGTTAATGTTGGCTGGAATAGAGTTAATGTTGGCTGGAATAGAGTTAATGTTGGCCGGAATAGAGTTAATGTTGGCTGGAATAGAGTTAATGTTGGCTGGAATAGAGTTAATGTTGGCTGGAATAGAGTTAATGTTGGCTGGAATAGAGTTTAAAGGACACCATGGTACTGAATGGGGCTGTGTGTGAATGGCAATATAGATGGTGATGAAGATTTAGATGTGGGTTAAGGGTGGGTGTGGGTTAAGATTATGGGTGTGGATGTGGGCGTGGCGGCGAGCTTGGCGGGAGAGCCAGCGAGAGTGGCCGTACAGAGATGCCAATTCAGCAGAGCTAGTGCTATGCCCCTCCATCTAGCGGAAAAAGTGGCAACACGAAATAGGATGTGAGGTTCTGTAAAAGTCGGAATCACACGAGCCGTTTTTCGAGCAATTTTTACGGGCAATTATGGTCTGGCAGCTTCAAATATTACACTTTATTAGAATTCAGCCGCCTAACATACTCTACATTCAGACTAGTTACCGATACCAATGCAAAAAAGTCCCTAAATATAACGAGAACAAACTTGCTCATGGAAAATTGACGGACAAATTGCACGTGTGACAGCGGCTTAACTTTTGGCCGTTTTGTGTGATATTCTAGATATAATTTTGTTTATCCGATGGAAATTTTCAGTTTAATGATAAAACAGGAGAGATAACCCACCCTGGCAGACGAAACTATGAATTCCAAACACTTTTGGTGACAGCTGTCACTGAAAGTGTTTGGAATACATATTTAAAATTGGCCAGTGTGGATTTTCTCTCCTGTTATGATCATAATGCTAGTGTCATGAATGCCTTAATAACACACATTTATTGCAACGATCTAGTGATATTTGTTTAGCTACATAACTGCGGGCCTACGTTTGATTTCCGTCATTCAGCCAACTTAGCCACCCACCATACCTAGCCTGACACATATGTACCCAAGTAATACTGGATAATATCTCTTACTGGATAATATCTCTTACTGGATAATATCTCTTACTGGATAATATCTCTTACTGGATAATATCTCTTACTGGATAATATCTCTTACTGGATAATATCTCTTACTGGATAATATCTCTTACTGGATAATATCTCTTACTGGATAATATCTCTTCTGGATAATATCTTACTGGATAATATCTCTTACTGGATAATATCTCTTACTGGATAATATCTCTTACTGGATAATATCTCTTACTGGATAATATCTCTTACTGGATAATATCTCTACTGGATAATATCTCTTACTGGATAATCTCTTACTGGATAATATCTCTTACTGGATAATATCTCTTACTGGATAATATCTCTTACTGGATAATATCTCTTACTGGATAATATCTCTTACTGGATAATATCTCTTACTGGATAATATCTCTTACTGGATAATATCTCTTACGGCCATTTGTTTAAACCTCACTTACGCGAGGCCCTAAACCTTCATAAACGAAAACTCAGTAACAAATAGTGATCTTTCTGAAATTGAAAGGGATTTAAGCCTTTATCATATAATTAGCACTCTGTTATTGTATATAATTAGCACTCTGTTATTGTATATAATTAGCACTCTGTTATTGTATCTTCGTTCGATATAGGGTTGATAGCACCCTCCTCAGTTTTTCCATAATACGGGGATTAGCCCTTGGGCTAATCTCAACTAACCCAAGTTCCAAATGTCGAGGACAGAGATGATCGCTGCGGAAAAGCGCAGCCTAGTGAACGTGCATCCCCCCCCCCCCTCTCTCTCTCTCGTAAACTCACAGGCCTATGCAAGTATACACCCATTTGCAGATTTGAACCTCAAATCCCAAACTCTGAGGCATTTTGAGATATTATAGAGCACTGTATTTGAAAGCATTGGGTTCGATACAGATTCAAGTGGATTGTAAGCTTATTGTGGCTCGTGACTGTGGCTGTGCATACTTATTTTACCTGACCTTTAACAACTTGAGAATATTTGCAGAAGACCTACTGACCTATACTAGGCCAATCCCAGAATCACTATCACTGGTAGGGGAGATTTCCACTCGAGGGATTTTTTTTCTGGATCCCTTTCTACCTCATGTTTAGCCCCATTGATTTTGAAATTTTAAGACGTTTTCCGCATTAGTTTGACGATTTTAAGAACTTTCGCCCCATTTATATCACTTTTAAGATCTTTCGTGCCATTTAGGTGTCGATTTTTTCCTAGCGAGCGATAGCGAGCCTGTAATTTAAGAGGAAACGGCCTTTGGCCGGGAAATATTTCTACTGAAAAATGTACAAATTTATCTTGAAAGGAGGTCAAGGGGGTGTAATTTCAAGCTTTATGGAAGTCTAGGAAACGCACTAAAAACCTCCCCTTAACTGGAGGTACCACATTATATCTACCCCTCTTGGGGGTAAGGGTTCAGAATATTCCTCACGTGCCTTCTGCGTGTGTCGTAAGAGGCGACTAAAGAGGTTGGGTGGTTGGGCTTGCGACCCTCTCTTTGAAACAAATATTCAGCAATGACAAAACGAAAGAAAAGCCTCTGACCCGGCTCGATTAATGACGACCATCGACCGGCTAGCGACCTGGAATGTAAGAGGAGTGAAAGATGGAACGAAAGAGATAGCGGTCTGGGATACTAGTTAATGCCAGGCTGGACTAACTGATACCAAATGGAAGGATACTGTTTGAAAAAATGGGTCTGTGTGCTGGAATGAATAAGGATTAATGAGCGAAAGGTGGTGTATGTTTGGTTTAAGGGAGTAATCTGTGAGTTCAAATATTGTGTGGGTAAGAATGAAAGTGGGAATGCAGACATGCGTGGTTGTGTGCGTGTTGTACACCGACAGGATAAAGCAGAAAGATTAAAAGACAAGAGTGGAAAGGTTACAGGAGGAATTTAGGGAAGAGTTTAACAAAATAGTAGGAAGACGACTAGGTAGCTTACTGTAGGTTTGTCTTGGAACAAATGGAGGAAGTGGAAGAGGTGAGCAGAGCGTCTAAAGAGCAAAGCACACTCAAAATAATTTCCTCTTTTTGTCACTCTGCAAAGCTTGTTAATTTGACAAATAATGCATATGTGTTTTGATTTAATATAAATATTACTCTTAAATAGTAAACAAATCCATACAAAATACTTCAATGTTAAGGGGGTAATGACGTTATGACAGGACGCTCTCGGGATACAGCGCCAATACCAAGACCAGTCTTCAAGAAAATTGGATGTGGTCAACACACTAACTAATGCTAAACACAGTGCTACATGTGCAACGTTTGGTGAGTGAGAATATGACTAACTAAAATAGTATACGAGAGTCAGGTGGAAAGGCAGAGGAAGAGAAACCGAGAGTGAGGCGGAAGGATGGAGCTGAGAGGTATATTAAACCCTTCAGTCCCGGCAACGTCTTTATAATTGTATTCTAGCTGTATTCAGACGATTTTTGGACAGTTTAAGAAGGATGTGCGGTATTATAGAGGGTTAAGTGAGATAGTTCGAAGCCTGTTAATTGCCGGAGGCCCTTTATAAACTGAATGATATCATCTAAGAGTAGCCAGAATAAAGTTAAAAGGACGTCATCGGTACAGAAGGGGTTAATGAGAGTGGTATTGAGTGGGAGAAGGGGCGCCAGTTGAGAGGTGCATGGAGGCGATTTATTCGTGGCCAACCCTTCGGGGATCAAGGCGTCTAGCAATAGGTACAGTAGATATAGCTAAACTTGAATCCCACCCACCATGAGCTAGTAGAGTTAACCCTCCCCACTATTAGCTACATCCATCACACCTTAATATATATAGGTACAGTAGATATAGCTAAACTTGAATCCCACCCACCATGAGCTAGTAGAGTTAACCCTCCCCACTATTAGCTACATCCATCACACCTTAATATATATAGGTACAGTAGATATAGCTAAACTTGAATCCCACCCACCATGAGCTAGTAGAGTTAACCCTCCCCACTATTAGCTACATCCATCACACCTTAATATATATAGGTACAGTAGATATAGCTAAACTTGAATCCCACCCACCATGAGCTAGTAGAGTTAACCCTCCCCACTATTAGCTACATCCATCACACCTTAATATATATAGGTACAGTAGATATAGCTAAACTTGAATCCCACCCACCATGAGCTAGTAGAGTTAACCCTCCCCACTATTAGCTACATCCATCACACCTTAATATATATAGGTACAGTAGATATAGCTAAACTTGAATCCCACCCACCATGAGCTAGTAGAGTTAACCCTCCCCACTATTAGCTACATCCATCACACCTTAATATATATAGGTACAGTAGATATAGCTAAACTTGAATCCCACCCACCATGAGCTAGTAGAGTTAACCCTCCCCACTATTAGCTACATCCATCACACCTTAATATATATAGGTACAGTAGATATAGCTAAACTTGAATCCCACCCACCATGAGCTAGTAGAGTTAACCCTCCCCACTATTAGCTACATCCATCACACCTTAATATATATAGGTACAGTAGATATAGCTAAACTTGAATCCCACCCACCATGAGCTAGTAGAGTTAACCCTCCCCACTATTAGCTACATCCATCACACCTTAATATATATAGGTACAGTAGATATAGCTAAACTTGAATCCCACCCACCATGAGCTAGTAGAGTTAACCCTCCCCACTATTAGCTACATCCATCACACCTTAATATATATAGGTACAGTAGATATAGCTAAACTTGAATCCCACCCACCATGAGCTAGTAGAGTTAACCCTCCCCACTATTAGCTACATCCATCACACCTTAATATATATAGGTACAGTAGATATAGCTAAACTTGAATCCCACCCACCATGAGCTAGTAGAGTTAACCCTCCCCACTATTAGCTACATCCATCACACCTTAATATATATAGGTACAGTAGATATAGCTAAACTTGAATCCCACCCACCATGAGCTAGTAGAGTTAACCCTCCCCACTATTAGCTACATCCATCACACCTTAATATATATAGGTACAGTAGATATAGCTAAACTTGAATCCCACCCACCATGAGCTAGTAGAGTTAACCCTCCCCACTATTAGCTACATCCATCACACCTTAATATATATAGGTACAGTAGATATAGCTAAACTTGAATCCCACCCACCATGAGCTAGTAGAGTTAACCCTCCCCACTATTAGCTACATCCATCACACCTTAATATATATAGGTACAGTAGATATAGCTAAACTTGAATCCCACCCACCATGAGCTAGTAGAGTTAACCCTCCCCACTATTAGCTACATCCATCACACCTTAATATATAGGTACAGTAGATATAGCTAAACTTGAATCCCACCCACCATGAGCTAGTAGAGTTAACCCTCCCCACTATTAGCTACATCCATCACACCTTAATATATATAGGTACAGTAGATATAGCTAAACTTGAATCCCACCCACCATGAGCTAGTAGAGTTAACCCTCCCCACTATTAGCTACATCCATCACACCTTAATATATATAGGTACAGTAGATATAGCTAAACTTGAATCCCACCCACCATGAGCTAGTAGAGTTAACCCTCCCCACTATTAGCTACATCCATCACACCTTAATATATATAGGTACAGTAGATATAGCTAAACTTGAATCCCACCCACCATGAGCTAGTAGAGTTAACCCTCCCCACTATTAGCTACATCCATCACACCTTAATATATATAGGTACAGTAGATATAGCTAAACTTGAATCCCACCCACCATGAGCTAGTAGAGTTAACCCTCCCCACTATTAGCTACATCCATCACACCTTAATATATAGGTACAGTAGATATAGCTAAACTTGAATCCCACCCACCATGAGCTAGTAGAGTTAACCCTCCCCACTATTAGCTACATCCATCACACCTTAATACATAGGTACAGTAGATATAGCTAAACTTGAATCCCACCCACCATGAGCTAGTAGAGTTAACCCTCCCCACTATTAGCTACATCCATCACACCTTAATATATATAGGTACAGTAGATATAGCTAAACTTGAATCCCACCCACCATGAGCTAGTAGAGTTAACCCTCCCCACTATTAGCTACATCCATCACACCTTAATATATATAGGTACAGTAGATATAGCTAAACTTGAATCCCACCCACCATGAGCTAGTAGAGTTAACCCTCCCCACTATTAGCTACATCCATCACACCTTAATATATATAGGTACAGTAGATATAGCTAAACTTGAATCCCACCCACCATGAGCTAGTAGAGTTAACCCTCCCCACTATTAGCTACATCCATCACACCTTAATATATATAGGTACAGTAGATATAGCTAAACTTGAATCCCACCCACCATGAGCTAGTAGAGTTAACCCTCCCCACTATTAGCTACATCCATCACACCTTAATATATATAGGTACAGTAGATATAGCTAAACTTGAATCCCACCCACCATGAGCTAGTAGAGTTAACCCTCCCCACTATTAGCTACATCCATCACACCTTAATATATAGGTACAGTAGATATAGCTAAACTTGAATCCCACCCACCATGAGCTAGTAGAGTTAACCCTCCCCACTATTAGCTACATCCATCACACCTTAATATATATAGGTACAGTAGATATAGCTAAACTTGAATCCCACCCACCATGAGCTA
>CM064494.1:2851958-3078020 GCA_032716605.1 Paralithodes platypus
AACGTTCAGTTCATGCACCACTGATCACTAGAAGGATGTGTACGTGTATATATGTGTCTGTCGGTCTGTGTGTCTGTCTCAGGATGTGTGTGTATGTGTATTTTTAGTCAAAGTGTGTATATTTATCCTAGCGTCACGCGTGTGTGTCTGTGTGTCTTTGTCGTCCTTGTGTGTGCTTGTGTACAGTTGGGTATGTGCTTTTTGCCATTGTTTGTGTGTCTTTGTTTCCGAAGGGTGTCAAACATGGATAATTTGGTTTCACGACTAGAATAAATAGACACAAAGAGGGCATGTTATTTAATTGTGTTGACCATTTTATCACTTCCAAAAGCATATTATCGAGTTTAATTCATATCTTTAAATGTGTATATTGATAATAATAACCAAAACAAATAGGATTAGATTTTATGAGTGATTTCGAATATTTCCTATTGTGTACCGTATGTTGTCTACAGTATGTTGTCTACAGTATGTTGTCTACAGTATGTTGTCTACAGTATGTGTGTTTTGGCATTACTTGTATGTGTGTGTTTGTCAATGTTTGCATATGTCTGGATGTCGTTGAATGTGTTTGCCATTATTTGATTATGTCTGGATGCTATTGTATTTGTATATTTGTCTGTCTGTTTGCATATGTCTTTGTATGTGTGTTTGTCATTGTTTGCATATGTCTGTACCGATATGTCGTATTTGTATGATTGTCATATGTCTGTATGGCATTGTATGTGTGTGTTTGTCATTGTTTGCTTATATCTGTATGTCGTATGTGTATGATTGTCATATGTCTGCATGGCATTGTATGTGTATGTGGCATGTGTGTGTCATTGTGTTCATATATTTGTATGCCGTATGGGTATGATTGTCATATGTCTGTATGTCATTGTATGTGTGTGTTTGTCATTGTTTGCATATATCTGTATGGCGTATGTGTATGATTGGCATATGTCTGTATGGCATTGTATGTGTGTGTGGCATGTGTTTGTCATTGTTTGCATAGTTCTGTAATAATAATAAAAGGTGTATTGATAATTGCAGTCGTAGGCTGAAAATGCAGAGGAATAATTTACAAATTAACTCTAACTAATGTTAACATTTATTTAGAACCAAGCTAACAAAGCATGAAATTATCTGTATGTCGTTGTATGTGTATGTTTGCTTGTCGTTGTTTGCAAATGTCTGCATATGCCATTATATGTCATATGTCATTATTCGTATGTGAGGGGCGTCGACTGACTGGGGACAGAGGTGCATGGGGCCGTTTCGTTCGTGGCCACCCCTTCGGGGATCGCGGCGTCCGGCAATAGATAGATAGATAGTTTGTATGTCCGTGTTATGTGCGTTGAGAATGATCACCTGTTGCCAAGCTACACATCCATAGACTTACAAGATAATTATATTACTGTGATCAGTGAGGGCAATCGGTACTAAATAGGACAAGAATTGCTCACAAGGTGATACAAGCATAACACTTTCCACAATAGTTCACAAAGACCTATTTTACAATTTCAGGGCAGGAGCCACCGAGATTTCAGTGTTGCATAGCAACGGTTGCTAGGCAAATCATTTTCCTTAGCAACCGGCAGCAACAATGCAGTTTCTGGAAAACTGTGAGGTGCTATGGTTTTTTCTCAACTCCTTGTTCTAAAAAACATGTAGCATTGCATTTGGAGATCATATACAAGAATGATGTGTCATAAAATACAATTTAGGGCAAATCAGGCTATAAAAATGCCACTCCTAAAGCTTCAGACACTGTTGTCACAGTCACTTTTGCATTTGCAGTAGGCTGTGCATTTTAGATGCGCATCAACACATTTGCAGTCTGTGCATCCTCCTCGGCAAGAACACTTCAGTAGTTCTGGGCAGGTTGCACTGGCTTCGGGCAAGTTAGACCACAGAGGCCTCCACTTTTCTGGGCAAGTCCATCCCCACTCACTTGGAGAGGGCAACTGTCGGATTTGTGGATTTCTCACAGAATCCCTGCGTCTCTTGATGCTGTTGTACACCAACAGCTGAGCAATGGATAGTATTGGTTGGCTGATAGTTGTGTTGGATGTTTGATCTGTGATGTTTGAACCATTGATAAGCATGCTGACCAGTGACAAAAGGGACCGTGGAACAGACTCCACTTGGCTGTTATGGCCAAACGATCCAGAGAATGTTATTTTGTGTGCGAAGATGTCCTGTCGGATCATTTCAGCAATTTGGGTCATCATGACACTCTGCTCGTCTCGATCAGTCTGGTATCCTTCTCGGAGAATAGAGCCAATATCTTCTTCACAAGCCATGAACACATCTCGTCCTTCTTTGTAAGCTTTCATCCTTGGGAGATGCATGAGAATGCGGTCTTTCAGATGCTTACTGTTTACTCGTGCAGTAACATCCACTCCAAGTTGATTTAGCCTGTCAGTGTAGAGCTTCACAAGATCTGCAAGTCTGAACACCTTCACATCCTCATCTTGCCTCTTCTCCTCAATGTAGGAAATCAGCTGAGCCAAAGCAATTCCTTTACATGTCTGGTCATCTGAGGCATCCTGATCCTGTGATACCTTTGCACGTGCTCTATTGTACAGGTTTGTAAGGCAGTTTGCATGATACTTTGCCTCCTGGGCAATAAGGTCTCCTGCACTTAATTTTGCAAGAAGATTTTCATCTTGTAGATCATGTGCGCATTTCCTCACACGAAAATCTAGTTGAAATGTACAGACTTCGCGGAGGTTCTCCTTTGTTTGCTGCTGGGAACAAAAGAAGCATTTGGGACAATTGCTGCCAACTGTTCCACTTGAGGCAGTATCACCACCACTGCTAGTGCTACGTGTGAAAATTCGTTTTGAAGCAGTCCCATCTTCCTCAGACTTGTGCTTTCGTTTTGCGCGTTCCAGTTTGGTATGTGAAAACTTCTGATAACAAGATTTGTGCCACTTTGCATTCTGTTCTTTCTATGTTAATTGAATACCATTCCCATGGTCAAGTCGTGCCAGATTGATTTTGATTGGCATTGAGTCAAGGTTACTAAACTGTGTGATGTTGTCTACTATGGTTTCATAGCCTCTGTCAGTTGGTGATATGAGAGACTCTTTGGTGTCCAGTTGACAAAAAACACAGATAGTCCAATCAGTTGCTTGAACAGATGAAGATGAGGCACTGGCCATTTCTGTGAATATTCAGTAGTCTTGACTATCACTGTGCGCAGATCAAATATATCAAACTTGCTGAAACTGGAAACAAAATATGATTAAGGCCGAGGGTTTATCCTTTTACCACCTTTATCAAATACATCTGTTGCACACATTCCTTTATGGGATACAACTAGGTTCAGTTTCCCTACACCTAGCCCGATCGTTCATCCAGTGCCATTTAAGTCCCGTGCGATCTGTACACCTTCCGGGTAATTCTTAAGCCCCGTTACCCTTGGCTCGGCTCTCCCGCGCTGGCACATCCTGTCAATTCAGGCGCGGCTATCTAACTACATCTACCAACTACAAACTACAGTTTAGTACCTAGTGGATTTGGGGCTGTTAGATAGCATTTGGGACACTGATCTAGATATACTAGTACTTATTAAAGTACTAGTATATCTAGATCAGCTGGCACTGAACCCCATGCTGAGTTACACAGCAGTGATGTCACCAGTGTGCCCTGGTTGTGTGCTGACATTCACTCTATTATATAGATATATAAGAACATAAGAAACATAAGAAAATGGGAGTCTGCAGAAAGCCGATTGGCCTATGCAAGGCAGATCCCTGTCCCACACAACCCCAAATCAATTACAAAGCCCAATTATAGGCTCAACACTCTAATACCCTGAGGATCATCTTACCAAAACGGTTAGAGATTAACGCAGGATTATGGGGGTCTGCAGAGCGCTGATTGGCCCAACCCGGCTGATATGCTTTTATATATGCTTTTATACATCTTTTGAACCATTTTAGGAGTGAATATAGGAAAATAAATAAAAGTACAAAGTCATAACACTTCATAGTAGTTCAGAAACTGCATCGTTGCTGCCGGTTGCTAAGGAAAATGCTTTGCCTAGCAACCGTTGCTATGCAATACAGAAATCTCGGTGGCTCCTGCTCTGAAATTTTAAAGTAGGTCCTTGTGAACATTTCCGGGAAGTTTCATGCTTGTATCACCTTGTGAGCAATTCTTGCACCCATTTCCTTGACTTCAATGGGATTTAAAAGAATGTCTACACTAAATCAATTCCTAAGTCATGTAGTTTTGAATATATTGATTATATTACCATTTAGGCTATATGATTATATACAGTATATACCGGTATATATATACAGTATATATATATATATATATATATATATATATATATACGGTATATATATATATATATCTATATATATGTTTATATATATATATATATCTATATATATATATAATTATATATATATATATATATATATATATATATATATATATATATATATACCGGTATCGGTATATATATATTATAAATGCCTAACAGTAGATGAGGTCCTAAAAGTGTTTTGAATGACTGTATTACAACGGTGCAGCCCCTATGCAAACAAGAGTAAATGCCAGGAAATTATTAAGACTTGGGGTAGACAAATAAAAGATATGCGGGCCACATCCGGTCTACTCATTGAATTAGTTGCTCCCAGGAAGATACCGGTAATAATTATATATAGATAGATACTGGTACCGGTACAGTACATACATAACGTAATAAATACATATCCACTCCGTAAGCATATTTGTAGTGCAAGCTGACAAAGTGACAATGAAGCAACTTGGTTGAGCCCGAGAACTTCCAGTCTTCTATTGTACTTCTCACTTCTCAGCTTGTTCTTCCTCTGTCCAATTGCTCTTCTTTCCTACTTTACTCCAGCCATCTGCCTACATCAGATGATCCTCACCAAACAAACAATGGAGCAACTTTATTGAGCCCCAGTACTTTTATCTTTTATTGTACTTCCCATTTCTCAACTTATTCTTCCTCTGTCCAAAACTCTCTACTCTCCTACCGGTACTTTCCCATAGCCATCTGATCTGATCTGATATATTGGTACTAATGTTTAACAAGGGTTATTGTGCGTTGTATAATGTATTTTGTATCATACTTATCTACGGGTCTTATTGTTACTCAGCTACCGGTACTGGTACTTTAAATTCTGCTAGTGTAGCTATATATAAAGCTGGCATCATGCTAGCACCTGTATCCGATGATCTGTATCCGAGTCTGGTATCTGCAGTAATATATTTTATGTTTTATTTTTTATTTTTTAGTATTTGTAATTTATTCGTATTTTAAAGTAGGCCCTATGTGTTCCTGATTTTAAGCTACAAACTTTAAAAAAACTCAAAATGGAAATATCGTTGATCGAATAACAATAATTTCTCTAGTACCGGTATGTTATTTCAATCTGAACAAAATTACTCCAAGCCTATAGTCCATTCATTATAAGTAGGCGAGAGATCTTAACTTCTATTCTCTGTAACTCAAAACGGGCTAGAACAAAGTGGCTGTAAATTTCCACATCTATTCCTTTTCTGACTCTTCCCAAATGGTAGAAATATTATTAGCTCAATTACTCTAGTCGTTTTTGAGTTACAGAGGATAGAGGCCAACATTTATCGCCTACTTACAGCGAATAGACTATAGTACCGGTATTGGATACATGCCCTTGTGTGACGCCGGGTTACGCTTAGTAATAGCCAGCATTACTGACTAGAATGGAAGAGTAGGTTAAGGCTGTGTATACCGTACCGCATTGAAGGTCACTATTATAATCTAGTTAAATATGAACTATATATTTGTATCTATCTCACTCTCACTCACTTACTCTCACCCACTCTCTCTCTCTCTCTCTCTCTCTCTCTCTCTCTCTCTCTCTCTCTCTCTCTCTCTCTCTCTCTCTCTCTCTCTCCCCGTATGCATGTATGTTCGTATAATATATTATTTATCGTTATGAAACTCGATATGACTTACCGGTATATAACATACAAATAATACTATAACTGTTTGACCGTCTTCGTGGCCAAAGTTGTAGACCGGACTGGGAGCAATTGGTTTAAATTAGTGGAATTAAGGCGCTGAATTAAATAATGGTCCCGCTAAGTGAGAATGGTCGTGACGGTAGTTTAAGTCTGCTTAACTTAAAGTGACCTGTTTTTGTTCTGTCCTTTTCTATCTTTCTCTGGCTTGTATCCATTTGGCCTCATTCAGCCTACTGTTTTAAGACGTTCATCCCCATCCAGGTGTCAATTTCTTACTGGTGAGCGGTAGCGAGCCAGCATATTTTATATTTTTGTTAGACAGCAGGCTAAATTTGTACATTTTTCGATAGAAAATTGTCTCCGGCGAAGCCGGATTTCTTCATATAATGCTGGCTCGCTATCGCTCGCCAGGAAGAAATCAACACCTAGATGGGGATAAACGTCTTAAAATAATTGGCTGAATGGGGCCGAATGGATACAAGCCAGAGAAAGAGAGAAAAGGACAGAAATAACAAAAAGCAGGTCTCCCCCCTTAAGGGGACACTGCCGTTTGGCCTATTAATTATTATTTTTTGTTTTCGTTTCCTCCCTATACCTCCATCCATCTTAGACAAATAAACCCTAGACCCCCCTTCAAGATAGATTTGTACATTTTTCGGTAGAAAAATGTCCGGGCCAAAGGCCGATTCCTCCTAAAATTACAGGCTCGCTATCGCTCACCAGGAAAAAAACGACACCTAAATGGCACGAAAGGTCCTAATATTGACAAAGAAATGGGGTGAAAGGTCATAAAATCCCCAAACTAATGGAACCAACATCTTAAAATTTCAAAACTAGTGGGGCTAAACATTAGGGAGAAGGGGGTCCAGAAAAACGGTCTGCCTCCCCTTAAGTACC
Source organism: Paralithodes platypus (assembly GCA_032716605.1). Taxonomy (NCBI): domain Eukaryota; kingdom Metazoa; phylum Arthropoda; class Malacostraca; order Decapoda; family Lithodidae; genus Paralithodes; species Paralithodes platypus. The sequence continues at coordinate 2,858,835 of CM064494.1, forward strand.
GGTAACCCAAGATGGAGCCGCTATGTCTGTCTCAATGTAGAGTCGTTTCTTTCATTATTTATTTCGCACACAGCCACGTCGTATTTAATAAACCCATCCTCATTGAACCATCCTATCCCAACTAACCTCACTTTAACCCAACCTCATTTAACCAACTTTCAGTACTCTAATCTAACCTAACCTTTAACAACATAACAATAACAATAGCCTAACCTAACCTTTAACAACATAACAATAACAATAGCCTAACCTAACCTTTAACAACATAACAATAACAATAGCCTAACCTAACCTTTAACAACATAACAATAACAATAGCCTAACCTAACCTTTAACAACATAACAATAACAATAGCCTAACCTAACCTAACCTTTAACAACATAACAATAACAATAGCCTAACCTAACCTTTAACAACATAACAATAACAATAGCCTAACCTAACCTTTAACAACATAACAATAACAATAGCCTAACCTAACCTTTAACAACATAACAATAACAATAGCCTAACCTAACCTTTAACAACATAACAATAACAATAGCCTAACCTAACCTTTAACAACATAACAATAACAATAGCCTAACCTAACCTTTAACAACATAACAATAACAATAGCCTAACCTAACCTTTAACAACATAACAATAACAATAGCCTAACCTAACCTTTAACAACATAACAATAACAATAGCCTAACCTAACCTTTAACAACATAACAATAACAATAGCCTAACCTAACCTTTAACAACATAACAATAACAATAGCCTAACCTAACCTTTAACAACATAACAATAACAATAGCCTAACCTAACCTTTAACAACATAACAATAACAATAGCCTAACCTAACCTTTACAACATAACAATAACAAATAGCCTAACCTAACCTTTAACAACATAACAATAACAATAGCCTAACCTAACCTTTAACAACATAACAATAACAATAGCCTAACCTAACCTTACTTGCAAGTATTAAATATGTGTCTACAATCAAACACAAGGCAAGTTATATAATAGGTACTGGCACACAATAACACTGATTTATACACAAAAGTAAAATGTGGAATCACACAAAAGAGTTACAACACCGGCAACACATTAAATAATAGTTACACATTATTCACAATAATAATGATAATATACTTTTACTTGAGTTATAACTTAATATAAAAAATACCAAAATCGCGAAGTGGGAGTGAAATGATAAATTACTTGAGTTATAGGGAAAATGCGCGTTCTTCTAGTCACGTGCTCCAGTACAGTAGTTGCTTGGTGCACGGGGTTGAATGTATTTATGTAATTATTTTATTAGGCTGGTTCTTAGTTTCAACAAACTATAACTTTTAGTTAGGTGTGATTATATATGATATTTTAATACTCATGGACATGGTAAAATCTTGTCTTGAGAATATATATATCAGAGTCGAGTTTTAGCGAAGCTAGTCTTATTTATATACGGTATCTCACGATTTCACGTTTTCTGTAGGCTATACTGTATCTGTTGACTATATTTTCTACAATGAATTAATCATAAAATAATATTTACTCTTTGTAAATTACTTAAAATAAAAGGTGTGCGTGAGCGGGTGTTGGGGTGTTTTCGCAATTAATTCTCAACTGTTTAGCTTTCTATATTACGCCGAACTAGAATGCCCATTCATAATAATAAGAAAATTAACTAGGGAAACACAATGATAGGAGATGTGTGTTTTGTTTTCCCAGAAGGTGAGAAAGTATGAAAAGCAACAAGGGACTCGAAAAGTTAGAAACACACTACTATTTATTATACGTTAATGATTTCCTTGGTGTCAGAGGGGGAGTTAGTGATTATTATTCTCATGGGTGGCGTACTGGACTTTTATCTCTACCTTCATTTGTTTGGGTCTGGCTTTGCCTGGACTTTGTTTTACTGGGACTTCCTGTATTCTGTTGTTGCTCTGATTGTAGGCTAGGTCTCGTACGGTACCACTAGCTGTGCACGGTTTTGGACCACATGCTTAAAGAAGGGTAGAGGTGTGTCTCGAATGCATATATTCTAGTCGGTGACCTAGAAAGTGAGCATCAAGGCCTACGTTTTCGCAATCTTGCTCACTGGTTGGTCTCTAAACCAACTTGTCTGTCCTTGGACCAGACTGGATAATCTCGTACGTAGCAGGCTCAGTAAAACACCGTTTACCAACAACACAAGCCACCAGTCTTTTGACCTGGCATCTAGTTTCGAACCTAGAATGCCCCATCTTGTTCTTAGGATAGTTCCAGTCTTTAGATCTGGAGAACCTAATATCGTACTGCTTCTGCCAGTTTGGTTTATGTAGTCTCTCCTATCTTTGCATATGCTGGTTTCAATCCTGTGCGAGCTAGAAAGGCATGACTCAGTGTTGTTGTTTACATGCCCTCCAGTGGCATTCTTGTTTGCCGTTTGGTCACGTGGGAGCGCCTGCACTCATGAAGGGTACACTGGTCCTCTCTCCCTGGTGTTTTTGTGTCCTTGTGGCGCGATACTGTTGGTGGTGTGTAGGCATATGGCAGCAATTCACATTGTGGGCATACCACGTAACCAATAGCCCCTTCTAGAATATGCTGTGCAGGTGTATTTTCCAGCACTTGCGAAAGATTTGAAGCAACTTCGAGTTACAGCTTTGGCTACGCAACATATTTCATCCCTTAGATGACTGAGCATTGAGGGCCGGTCGAGAGCTCTTGGCATTTGTGAGTTGGAAATGCGTAGACTGCGGTACAAAAACTAAATAAATTATTTAAAATATTATGTAGATGTAACAATGGGAATTATAACATGTTTAACTGCAATATGAATACCAGGGGACATTTAGTATTTTACACTCCTAGCAAAGCTTGGTCTGCTCTATACAATAAATTTTCTTCTAAATTACGATATCTCGCTGGTATGGACTGCAAGGTCTCTCGAGATGAACATTGTAACCCCCCCCACCCACCCACCCACCCACACACACTCACTCTCTCTCTTTCTCTCTCGACGTTTATGTCTAAATTTGGCAGTCAATATATTTTTGTTGTTGCATTGCTAACTGTTTTCCGTGTTTACGTTTATCCCAGGATTGTATGTCTCTTGTAAACCAGTCTCACATTCTTACAGAGAGAGAGAGAGAGAGAGAGTGAGAGATACTGTATATATATATATATATATATATATATATATATATATATATATATATATAGGTATATTATGATGCAAACAAAAATATTATGTGGGGTGGAAAAAAGATTATCTTTTTCCGTTATTTTTATGACTTCTCGTAGATGTTCCTTTTTGAGTCGCCTGCTATGCAAGATATTTTAATATATTTTATAGCTTAAAATGAATACTGTAACATTTTGGAGTGTTATTGGTGTTAAGAACGATGTTAAAAAAAATACAGATTTTTTTTAGGCTAAATAATTATTGTCACCTAAGGTTGTGATTACCACTCTTTTGGTGGCAACGAGGAGCGTGTTGCCCCTCGTTCTGGTTGGTGATTTGGTGCAACAGATTGTTTGAAGGGGCAGGACGATTCCCTGCGAAGATGGGCTCGTCTGGCACTGTTTGCAGTTTGACATCGAGGGCTCTCTTGAAGGTGTCTTGTCTCTTACTCGCCGTGGGAGTTTGTTGAAGAGACGTGGTCCTCTGTGTGGTAAACAACCCTCTCGCAGAGAGCCCATAGCGCCCCGGTTATTCATCCGGGGGATATCACATTCCCAGCCTCTCCTATCACTGAATTTCATGACTATCGGGGTATGTAGGTTTGGTACTAAACCCTCTGCGATTTTCCATGTGTATATTATTAGGTACGGTACCGTAATGTTCTCTTCTACGCTCTAACGAGTACAGTTTCAGTGATCTTAAGCTCTCCCAATAGTGTAAGTGTATTACCGAGTTTAGCCTATATGAAATTCCTTTGTACACTCTCTTAATAATTTTGTTTTCGCCTGTTTTGTATGGGAATGGTAATATGTTACAGTATTCTAGCCGCGGTAACACTAGAGATGTGAAGAGCGTTATCATGGGCAATTCACCGCGTGTTTTAAATGTATGCAGAATCCAACCTGTTAGACATTTCGCAGCTGCAACTTTCACCTGGTTATGTTCTTTGAATCCCATATTTTCAGACAATAACACCCCAAGGTCTTTGACACTGTCTTCACATGTTATTCTGTGGTTGAATTCTGTTATGTAATTTGATTTATCTTTAATGACATTATCATCTCGTATTGTATCGTATTAATTGGAATGTGTCTTCATTGAACTGCATGTTGTTTTCTCTGGTCCACTGGAACACTACATTTATGTCTCCCTGCATCCAGCCCTTACCTTATGATACCTTATGATGTGTTCGCCACTCTTCTAGCGGCACCAAGGAGCGCGACGCCCCTCGTTTTGGGTGGTGATTTGGTGCAGTAGACTGTTTGAAGCGACAGCTCGCTCCCTTGCGAGGATGGGCTCGTCTGGCACCTTTTGCAGTTCGACATCCAGGGCTCTCTTGATGCTGTCTAACGAGACGTCCCTTATGTCTCTTACTCGCCGTGGGAGTTTGTTGAAGAGACGTGGGCCTCTGTGTGATAACCAGCCCTCTCGCAGAGAGCCCATAGCACCCCTGTTATTCATCCGGGGGATATCGCATTCCCAGCCTATCACTGAATTTCATGACTATCGGAGTATGTAGGTTTGGTACTAAACCCTCTGCGATTTTCCACGTGTATATTATTAGGTAACGTTCTCTTCTACGTTCCAGTGAGTACAGATTCAGTGCTCTTAAACGCTCCCAATAGTGTAGCTGTTTTATCGAACTTATATGCGAAGTGAAATTTCTTTGTACACTCTCTACGTCATTTATTTCACCTGCTTTGTATGGGGATGTTAATACGCTACAATATTCAAGCCGCGGTAGCACTAGAGATTTGAAGAGCGTTATCATAGGTACTTCACCGCGTGTTTTAAAAGTACGCAGAATCCAACCCGTTAGACGTTTCGCAGCCGCCACTTTGACCTGGTTATGTACTTTGAAACCATATTTTAAGACATTAATACCCCAAGGTCTTTCACACTGTCTTTCCGTTCTATTATGTGGTTAGATTCTGTTAAGTAATTTGTAATTTCTTTAACACCATTATTATCTCCGTACCGTATTAATTGGAATTTTTCCTCATTGAATTGCATGTTGTTTTCCCTGGTCCACTGGAACACTACATTCATGTCTTCCTGCAGTCGGCCCGTGTCTTCTTGTGTGTTTACTATCTTGCTTAATTTTGTGTCATCAGCAAAAGACGACACCGTACTGTGTCTGGTGTTGGTATCTATGTCGCAAATTAGTATGAGGAACAGAAGGGGCGCTAGCACGTGTCCTCCTGTGTGTTTACTATCATGCTTAGTTTTGTGTAATCAGCTAAAGAAGACACTGTACTGTGTCTTGTGTTGGCATCTATGTCATTAATTAGAATGAGGACAAAAAAGGTGCGCTAAAACTGTTCCTTGGGGAACTGAGCTTCTGACATCCGAAGGCTCAGATGTGATTTGGTTTGCTGCTACTAATTGCTACCGGTTTATGAGGAAGTTGTATATCCACCGTCAGATTTTCCCTGTTATACATTTTGCTTTAAGTTTGTGGGCTATTATACCATGGTCACATTTATCAAATGCCTTGGCAAAGTCGGTGTAAATGACACCCACGTTTTTCTTTTCTTCTAGCGATTTAAGAATTTTGTCATAATGTTCCAAAAGTTGTGAGAGACACGATCTTCCCGCTCTGAACCCATGTTGACAGGTGTTGTTTAGTTCATATGCCTCCATTAATGTTGAAATTTTGACTCACAGGATTCGCTCGAAAACTTTAATGATGTGGGAAGTTACAGTTAAAACTACCGGGCGGTTATTTTATGGTAGTGCTTTATGCAGAGGGACAATTATTGCATTTTTCAAGCTATCTGGTATTTCATCATGTCATCGACATGTTGCATACCTGCAATTGTTGGCTTAGTACCGTACCCAGTTCATTGCCATATTACATGTTTAACTACCTATCTATTGCCGGATGCCTTACTCCCTTATATTAACGTGGTCATACACAAAACGCCCCCAAGCGGACCCGTCCCTTGGGAGAAGGACAACCCGAGCCAGTTTATTTAAGGACTTACAGGATTGACCACTCAACTTAGCCTTAGACTCCGAGACCCTCTGTATCTTTTAGTCCGGTACTATTGTTCAACAGTGGTGGGTGGCTAGTCCATCCACAGCATACAGTATATAAGTACTTATGGCATACATCATAATATATATGATATAACTGTTAACGAAGTCTGTTTACGTATTGATTTTATCACCTTAATATCATAAAAAACACAAATAACTTACTTTTCTATTATTCACACATTCTATACGAAAAACAAAGATTACCTTTTTTTGTTTAGGAAGTAACCGGTCTGTTCCACCGGGATAAACCCCCATTTACATCACTAGCGGTACGGTAACCCGTGGAAGTGACACAGGACATTGGAAATTGACTGGACCGAATAATGACAACACTATTTCTTTGCGCCTACTATATAAATGGTCTATACTCCGTCCATGACAACTTGGCGGGAATACAGTATGTCAAGTCCCCGCTTTGACTGCTAACCTGTCACTGTGTTAAGGGGAGATGGATTTTTGTGTTCTATTTATTCAGTTATTCATATCATTTTTAGTTTCCTCTAAAAAAACACCCCCTAGACCCCCCTTCAAGATAAATTTGTACATTTTTCGGTAGAAAAATGTCCCGTCCGAAGGCCGATTCCTCTTAAAATTACAGGCTCGCTATCGCTCGCCAGAAAAAAATCGACACCTATATAGCACGAATGATCTTCAAATTGGCAACGAAATGGGGCGAAAGGTATTCAAATCGTCAATCTATTGGGCCGAACGTCTTAAAACCTCAAAACTAATGGGGCTAAACACGAGGGAGAAAGTGGTCCAGAAAACCGGCCCATCTCCCCTTAAGTAATGAAATACGTATTATGGACTCTATTGAAAATATATTTGTATTATATTTGTTTTCTGTCTTTCAATATATATAATTGAGCTTCACACGGAGGACAAATGTTCACCTACATAATTATAGTGACCAATTTAGTTACCGGTAACTTGTTGTTGACTAACTTAACCTCTTCACTAGAGATCTTTACTAGCATACTAATATCGCAGCATACGGAGAAATCAAGGCATGCCTACCTACCTACCTATGGTTACCTATATATGTTGAGTTTGCCACTCTGCTAGTGGCACCGAGGAGCGTTGTTGTTTGAAAAAGTCTCTGAATAGTTTTTAACATATTTGATTATAACATATCCCTCTTAACCCCAAATATTAGGTGTTATTAAACCGTTTAAGAAGGATTTATGTTTTTCAGATTATTTATTGAGATACTAAGCTATTTAGCCCTCTGAGTCCAAGAGGTAAACCAGATTGCGACTAAAATTACGACATCAGCTAGTAATATTCAAAATTGTATTGAAATACACACGACTGAGGTATTTTATGGGAATTAGAGCGAAAAGGAAGTCTTGGCAGTCGGTCTCGTGAGTGGAAGCGTCCAATTAGTGGAGTATTTTGGAAGAGACTGGCGGTGAGAAGGGTATGGTAGAAATGTGGCGTTAATGGGGAGGGTAGGTCTGTCTGTATGTCTGTTGGTTTGTGTGTGTGTGTGTGTTTGTATGCGTGTGTTAAATATAAATATGTATAGCTAAAGGATGATGAAGATAAGAAAATGAAGTGAAGAGGAGAGAGAGAGAGAGTTAGAGAAAAAGTTGAGTACGTACGTATCTATCTTGTGTTTCCGTGTGGTTCAATGTGTGCGTGTTTGTGTGCGTGTTAGAAACATGAATACGGTAACTAGAGGCAGATAGTTGTATAATTTTATTTATTTATTTCATAAAGATATTACAGGGGAGTGAGAGTTACAAAGACCTTGCGGTCCACTCCAGGACACTGAAATGGACAGAAAGAGATTGTGTAGTGCACTACACCCATTGGACAGAAAGAGATTGTGTAGTGCACTACACCCATTGGACAGAAAGAGATTGTGTAGTGCACTACACCCATTGGACAGAAAGAGATTGTGTAGTGCACTACACCCATTGGACAGAAAGAGATTGTGTAGTGCACTACACCCATTGGACAGAAGGAGATTGTGTAGTGCACTACACCCATTGGACAGAAAGAGATTGTGTAGTGCACTACACCCATTGCAGTGTGCAAAAATAATCTTTACTCACTTAAACTGCTCTACTGAAGAACTTTATTCATCTTCTGATGGAAGTTTGTTCCAGGTCGAACAGATCGTATATGTGATAAAGTTCCATAAATACTAGTGCTGAACCTTTTTTACTTCGAATTTCAAGGAATGGTTACGTGTTGAGGAGAGAGAGAGAGAGAGAGAGAGAGAGAGAGAGAGTAAAGCTAACTGAATGGAACCCCCAAACCCAACCCACTCACATCGGTAACCCAGAACTCTCTGGACCCCTTGTTTACTGAGCAACTGAACAACGAGAGAGTGTGCGCATGAGTAGAGATACTAATATATATATATATATACTGTTACTGTAGATATGTTACACATTACTCTGGGCATAGACACATATATACTGTAGATAACTTAAGCACCCAAAGGACACATAATACAGGATGGGTGAGGCGTGGAAGGGGAAGCACTGAGGGATGACGAGGTAGTGTGGAGAGAGAGAGAGAGCGTGCGTGTATAACCAAGAAAGAGAGAGAGAAAGAGTGAGTCTAGAGTATTCGGGGCAGGATTAGGCTAAAGTTTCACACATGTCTATATACCTACCCTTTTTTAGGTTTATTTTTTTTAGCCCGGTGTTTTTGTTGCTCCCTGTGTCTGTCTGTAGGCCAGCTTGGACTTTCTATGGACTATCTGGACTATTGTAATACCATGTTTGTTCTTTATATGTATCGTTCTTAACCCTCTGAAGATTATGACATATTTTGCCACTATACTAGCTATCATTAGACGATTGTATACAACTTAGTAAGGGTCTGTGGGAATTATAAGGGTAAAGACTGTCTCAATCAACCCTCTGACTTCCATATACCCTTCCTAATCTTAATAACATTGTCTAATAATAGCTACAAAATATAAACACATGCGTCATCGAATTTTCTAAGGGGTAATGTGTACCGGTATGTGCTTAATTGTGTGTTTATAGTGTGAATTTGTATCGAGTGTATATGTAGTGTGTGCGTATCGTGTGTATTTGTATAATATGTATATGTAGGCCTACCATGTATATTTGTATAGTGTACATTTGTATCACGTGTATATCGTATGTGTGTCATGTGTGTATCGTGTTTGTATTTAGATGTGTGTGTGTGTGTGTGTGTTGGACTTTCTGTTATCGTTCGTAATGTATATTTGTTTTATTTTATTTGTTTCTCATGCGTATGTATCGTAGCGTGTGTGTGCTGCACTACAACAACAACAACAACAACTACTATACTACTACTACTACTACTACTACTACTACTACTACTACTACTACTACTACTACTACTACTAATAATAATAATAATGATGATAATAAAAATAAGAATAAGAATAAGAATTAAAATAATAATAATAATAAACGGCTTATTGATAATTGCAGCCGTAGGGTGAAAATGTACAGAGGAACAGTTTATAGTTTATCTCTAACTTAAGCTATATTAACTTATATTAAGGACCAAAGCAAGAGATTGCATACGAGCTAGTTAACTAGTTATATACCGGTACGGTGTACTAGGTTGGCAGATACCTTTGGAGTTGAGAAAATAGCTCCAGAACTTGAAAAGGTTTGCTGAATGCTTATGAGAGAGAGAGAGAGAGAGAGTACAGTATATTATACAATGTTTCCCTATAATGCTTATGAGAGAGAGAGAGAGAGTACAGTATATTATACAATGTTTCCCTATAATGCTTATGAGAGAGAGAGAGAGAGAGAGAGTACAGTATATTATACAATGTTTCCCTATAATGCTTATGAGAGAGAGAGAGAGAGAGAGAGAGAGTACAGTATATTATACAATGTTTCCCTATAATGCTTATGAGAGAGAGAGAGAGAGAGAGTACAGTATATTATACAATGTTTCCCTATAATGCTTATGAGAGAGAGAGAGAGAGAGAGTACAGTATATTATACAATGTTTCCCTATAATGCTTATGAGAGAGAGAGAGAGAGAGAGAGAGTACAGTATATTATACAATGTTTCCCTATAATGCTTATGAGAGAGAGAGAGAGAGTACAGTATATTATACAATGTTTCCCTATAATGCTTATGAGAGAGAGAGAGAGAGAGAGAGTACAGTATACATACATACATACATAACATTTTAAGACTGAGTGTTCCACACATAAGTGCAGTTTCAGTCTCTTGTCCTAATGGCGGCGTTCCAGGCAACCCTGTTAAGGGCTGCTTCACTTGTCAAGTTCTTGGATTTGAGATCGGCGCGTATAGTCCGATCCCAGGTCTTCCTCGGTCCACCCCTTGGTGCAGCTCCCTCCACAATCACAGACCTGCATTTTTGTCACCCAATTTTGTTCATCCATTCTCTCCACATGTCCATACCATCCCAGTCTACTTGTACGCATCACCTCGCTAATACTCTTTATACCTAAACGTCTCCTCAGCTCAACATTTGTTATTCTATCCTGTAGCCTGGCCCCACACATCCATCTCACCATTCTCATCTCATTACGCTCCATTCTGTTGACATCCTCTACTTTAACGGCCCATGTTTCTGAGGCATACGTCATTGCACTTCTAACACATGAGGCATACACCTTTCCCTTCAGGGGGAGAGGCATTCTTTTCATGGTCAGGATTGGCATCAATTCTCTGAACTTCCCCCAGCCACACCTAATTCTAGCAACAGTGGCAGCCTCGGCCCCCACCACCGGCAGAGATGGTATCTCCTAGGTAACAAAACTTGTTCCCCCGCTCCCAAGACTCATTTCCAAAATTCACAGCCACAGGATCATCACTTAAACACAAGCTCGCCTTTGCACACTACGCACTCAAATTTCTCTATTTCTGACTTATCCTTCGGCAGGGGCCCCTTTATTCTACTACAGCGCTTACTCCCATGGTGTACCCAACATCGACAGATGCTAACATTGAATTGAGTTAACGCCCACTCCCTTTCCACACACTGCACATGGGTATGCACCGCTCTTTTCCACATTGCCTCGTCTCAAACTACAATGCATAACCTTGGTTTTGTTAATATTGACTCTTAAACCCTTGCTCGCCATGCCCTCTCTCCACTTTCTGAATTTGGCCTCAGCATCCTGCATACTGTCAGCTATTAGGACTAAATCGTCTGCATAAAACAGTTCCAACGGGAGTCCGCCTCTAAAAACTCTAGACAGCGCCTCCAAGACCATAATAAAGAGGAGGGGGCTTAACACTGAACCCTGATGGACTCCAACACGGACTGCGAATTCATCACTCAGTACACCTTTCACCCTCACCGAACTTCGCGAATCCTCATACATCTTCATTATCACACGCACCAGCCACTCTTCCACACCAAGTTTCCTCATAGCCCACTGTACAACATCTCTAGGTACCCTATCAAAGGCCTTCTCCAGGTCCACAAACACAAAGTAAAGATCCCTGCCTTTTAGTAGGTATCTTATATATTTAGTATATTATACAATGTTTCCCTATAATGCTTATGAGAGAGAGAGAGAGAGAGAGTACAGTATATTATACAATGTTTCCCTATAATGCTTATGAGAGAGAGAGAGAGAGAGAGAGAGTACAGTATATTATACAATGTTTCCCTATAATGCTTATGAGAGAGAGAGAGAGAGAGAGAGAGTACAGTATATTATACAATGTTTCCCTATAATGCTTATGAGAGAGAGAGAGAGAGAGAGTACAGTATATTATACAATGTTTCCCTATAATGCTTATGAGAGAGAGAGAGAGAGAGAGTACAGTATATTATACAATGTTTCCCTATAATGCTTATGAGAGAGAGAGAGAGAGAGAGAGTACAGTATATTATACAATGTTTCCCTATAATGCTTATGAGAGAGAGAGAGAGAGAGAGAGAGAGTACAGTATATTATACAATGTTTCCCCATAATGTTACCATCCCCCCCCCCCCCCCCCCCGCTCCCCAATCCGGCTCCTGTTTTTTTTATTTACCACATGCACCCCCCCCCCCCCCCCCCCCCTTAGTTCCTCTCTTTCATAAAATCAACCCTCTAGAAGTATATATACTGTATGTGTGATCTGTTCCCCCTTCTCTCTCTCTCTCCCCCCCCCCCCCTCTCCCCTACATGTGTTGTTGAAGCTATTCATATCCTACCCTTGGGTTCCTCTTCCCTACACCGATGTCTTCACTTTCATCTCTCTTCTGTGATACCGTATAGTTATGCCTTATTGATCACCATTTGTTTGTTTTGCTCCATCATCTCTGCTTTTATCACTCTTCTCGTTTATATTATTACGTATTCCATGTTTACATTATTTCTATTTGTCTCGTATTTTATTTTTGTTCCACTAATCAACCCATAGGTCTGTTTTCCCTTACACTACCATTTATTAGTTATATTGTTTGTGTTTCCAATCCCTATTTAATTATTCCACTTTTGTTTCTTTGAACATGCTTTCTTTTCCTAGTATATAAGTTTCTGCCATTTATTTTTCTTTCCTCAGGCTTTTATTTCTTGTCCTCCGTTATTCCTCTTTTGCTCTCGTCTTCCCCTGGTATGGTGTGGTGTCCCGAGTTCGAATCCCGGGAGGATCATATGCTTTCATTAGTTTATTATAGTGCATTGGGGTTTGTAATGGAGGATTAATGTTAAAGAACGGGGTGTTCCTTAATTCATAGATTCCTTCTACTATTCATTTGGCCGGATTTGCACGAGTGCATTTCTTAGCAATATTGATCGGTAGTTTTATTCTGCTAACATTTCGGATAAGGCACTATTGTGATATTCTTGTAGACTGGACGCAATTCTTATAGAATCTTGAACCTACCAGACCAGAGTTACTGAATAAAATGCTGGTAAATGCGTAAATCTCTCTCTCTGTAAGACGTTACTCTCTTTTTCCCAGATATACGAAAGATCACTTATAACTGTGTTATGTTACTAACCCATATGTCCCGTACTAACATCCTAATCCTGCCACGGACATTAGTTCCAGGGCAGTGGTTCCCTTTCCAATTTTCCCTTACCCACTCTAAACCACTGTTTGGACACCTTGATCCTCAGTGTTTTGGAGGACAAGCAGCCTAGAAGGGTCACTAGATATGTTGTTGCTTGATTTCCTTTGTACTCTCTCTCCTTCTGTCATGAGCGCTTGAGGTAATCGCTTCCTCTCTAACTTTTCCTTCTACCTGTGTTGACTTCTCCTTCACGCTACAAGGGACGGTTTCCGGCTGTCAGTCTTGTCTCTCTCAGGCATCACAGAGTCTCTCTCAGGCATCACAGAGTCTCTCTCTATATATATTCCCTTTCTAACTTTCTATAATGTTCTTTGGGGGATATTTAGAACTTACAAGATTCATTATTACTGACCTCCATTGTACGATAACTTGCAGGAAGGAGTGGATAATGAGAAGAGAGCCTTCTGGTTTGCTGTCCTTTCTTCTGCTTCCAATAGGCTAATTTAGGTTTATATAGCTGTACTAGAATGGAGTCCTGACCACCTCGCTTGGTTCTTAAGGCATGTGTACAGTACCGGTATATACTGTATGTAACTCCTCACCCCCCCCTCTCTCTCTCTCTCTCTCTCTCTCTCTCTCTCTCTCTCTCTCTCTCTCTCTCACATATTCTTAATCTCCACCAAGGTGATTTCCGGCAACTTTGTGAACGAAATAAGTACAATTAGTCTTCAATAATAAAAGAACACCAACGAGATGATATTTATATCTTTGGAAGTCAGCACTCAGTTACTTGGTTTTTATTTGACATGGTGTAGACAAGGGCCTTCCAAGAAGTTCTAACATATTTATTTATACGGCACTTTATCACTGGTGTCAATAGTCGTATAGTTGTCCGTTTATCTACCTCAACCATATTATTTCATTATTTCCCTGTATTCTGTCTGTCTGTCAGTTTGTCTCATTACTACTTTTCCCTGTCTGCATTTAATTTAATTTCTTTCTTGGCAGCGTAATGGTTAGTGCGCTGAATTTCGGTGTGAGTATCCTAGGTTCGAATCGTTGGAGTACCAAGTCTTGTATCCATTAGTTTCATTGATTTCATTAATTAGGTTTATTTGTAAGTTAATTGGTGGGTTTGGTGGGTAATATGAATTCCTTCAGTGGGCTAGGCCAAGACCTCTTATATACAGTACATAAGAGATCTTGGCCTGGCAGAGTGCTCCAGGCACTATTGTCTGTCGGTGTGTGTGTGTGTGTGTGTGGCAGAAATATGCTTAAATACATTCAGTAACTGTGGTAAACAATACATCACTGTTGTACCAAGAGAAGCAATATTACCGGTACGGTATATACAGTATATCTTATTATCCCCAGAACTTGGTGTATAACTACCCGTAGCTACAGTATATCTTATTATCCCCAGAACTTGGTGTATAACTACCCGTAGTTACAGTATATCTTATTATCCCCAGAACTTGGTGTATAACTACCCGTAGTTACAGTTATCTTATTATCCCCAGAACTTGGTGTATAACTACCGTAGTTACAGTATATCTTATTATCCCAGAACTTGGTGTATAACTACCCGTAGTTACAGTATATCTTATTATCCCCAGAACTTGGTGTATAACTACCCGTAGTTACAGTATATCTTATTATCCCCAGAACTTGGTGTATAACTACCCGTAGCTACAGTATATCTTATTATCCCCAGAACTTGGTGTATAACTACCCGTAGTTACAGTATATCTTATTATCCCCAGAACTTGGTGTATAACTACCCGTAGTTACAGTATATCTTATTATCCCCAGAACTTGGTGTATAACTACCCGTAGTTACAGTATATCTTATTATCCCCAGAACTTGGTGTATAACTACCCGTAGTTACAGTATATCTTATTATCCCCAGAACTTGGTGTATAACTACCCGTAGTTACAGTATATCTTATTATCCCCAGAACTTGGTGTATAACTACCCGTAGTTACAGTATATCTTATTATCCCCAGAACTTGGTGTATAACTACCCGTAGCTACAGTATATCTTATTATCCCCAGAACTTGGTGTATAACTACCCGTAGTTACAGTATATCTTATTATCCCCAGAACTTGGTGTATAACTACCCGTAGTTACAGTATCTCTTATTATCCCCAGAACTTGGTGTATAACTACCCGTAGCTACAGTATATCTTATTATCCCCAGAACTTGGTGTATAACTACCCGTAGCTACAGTATATCTTATTATCCCCAGAACTTGGTGTATAACTACCCGTAGTTACAGTATATCTTATTATCCCCAGAACTTGGTGTATAACTACCCGTAGTTACAGTATATCTTATTATCCCCAGAACTTGGTGTATAACTACCCGTAGTTACAGTATATCTTATTATCCCCAGAACTTGGTGTATAACTACCCGTAGTTACAGTATATCTTATTATCCCCAGAACTTGGTGTATAACTACCCGTAGTTTACAGTATATCTTATTATCCCCAGAACTTGGTGTATAACTACCCGTAGTACAGTATATCTTATTATCCCCAGAACTTGGTGTATAACTACCCGTAGCTACAGTATATCTTATTATCCCCAGAACTTGGTGTATAACTACCCGTAGCTACAGTATATCTTATTATCCCCAGAACTTGGTGTATAACTACCCGTAGTTACAGTATATCTTATTATCCCCAGAACTTGGTGTATAACTACCCGTAGTTACAGTATATCTTATTATCCCCAGAACTTGGTGTATAACTACCCGTAGTTACAGTATATCTTATTATCCCCAGAACTTGGTGTATAACTACCCGTAGTTACAGTATATCTTATTATCCCCAGAACTTGGTGTATAACTACCCGTAGTTACAGTATATCTTATTATCCCCAGAACTTGGTGTATAACTACCCGTAGTTACAGTATATCTTATTATCCCCAGAACTTGGTGTATAACTACCCGTAGTTACAGTATATCTTATTATCCCCAGAACTTGGTGTATAACTACCCGTAGTTACAGTATATCTTATTATCCCCAGAACTTGGTGTATAACTACCCGTAGTTACAGTATATCTTATTATCCCCAGAACTTGGTGTATAACTACCCGTAGTTACAGTATATCTTATTATCCCCAGAACTTGGTGTATAACTACCCGTAGTTACAGTATTCTTATTATCCCCAGAACTTGGTGTATAACTACCCGTAGCTACAGTATATCTTATTATCCCCAGAACTTGGTGTATAACTACCCGTAGCTACAGTATATCTTATTATCCCCAGAACTGGTGTATAACTACCCGTAGCTACAGTATATCTTATTATCCCCAGAACTTGGTGTATAACTACCCGTAGCTACAGTATATCTTATTATCCCCAGAACTTGGTGTATAACTACCCGTAGTTACAGTATATCTTATTATCCCCAGAACTTGGTGTATAACTACCCGTAGCTACAGTATATCTTATTATCCCCAGAACTTGGTGTATAACTACCCGTAGCTACAGTATATCTTATTATCCCCAGAACTTGGTGTATAACTACCCGTAGCTACAGTATATCTTATTATCCCCAGAACTTGGTGTATAACTACCCGTAGCTACAGTATATCTTATTATCCCCAGAACTTGGTGTATAACTACCCGTAGTTACAGTATATCTTATTATCCCCAGAACTTGGTGTATAACTACCCGTAGCTACAGTATATCTTATTATCCCCAGAACTTGGTGTATAACTACCCGTAGCTACAGTATATCTTATTATCCCCAGAACTTGGTGTATAACTACCCGTAGTTACAGTATAATCATATTACCCAGAACTTGGTGTATAACTACCCGTAGTTACAGTATATCTTATTATCCCCAGAACTTGGTGTATAACTACCCGTAGTTACAGTATATCTTATTATCCCCAGAACTTGGTGTATAACTACCCGTAGTTACAGTATATCTTATTATCCCCAGAACTTGGTGTATAACTACCCGTAGTTACAGTATATCTTATTATCCCCAGAACTTGGTGTATAACTACCCGTAGTTACAGTATATCTTATTATCCCCAGAACTTGGTGTATAACTACCCGTAGTTACAGTATATCTTATTATCCCCAGAACTTGGTGTATAACTACCCGTAGTTACAGTATATCTTATTATCCCCAGAACTTGGTGTATAACTACCCGTAGCTACAGTATATCTTATTATCCCCAGAACTTGGTGTATAACTACCCGTAGCTACAGTATATCTTATTATCCCCAGAACTTGGTGTATAACTACCCGTAGCTACAGTATATCTTATTATCCCCAGAACTTGGTGTATAACTACCCGTAGCTACAGTATATCTTATTATCCCCAGAACTTGGTGTATAACTACCCGTAGTTACAGTATCTTATTATCCCCAGAACTTGGTGTATAACTACCCGTAGCTACAGTATATCTTATTATCCCCAGAACTTGGTGTATAACTACCCGTAGCTACAGTATATCTTATTATCCCCAGAACTTGGTGTATAACTACCCGTAGCTACAGTATATCTTATTATCCCCAGAACTTGGTGTATAACTACCCGTAGCT
Organism: Paralithodes platypus; assembly: GCA_032716605.1. Taxonomy (NCBI): domain Eukaryota; kingdom Metazoa; phylum Arthropoda; class Malacostraca; order Decapoda; family Lithodidae; genus Paralithodes; species Paralithodes platypus. The sequence goes on from CM064494.1 coordinate 2,876,580, forward strand.
ACAGTATATCTTATTATCCCCAGAACTTGGTGTATAACTACCCGTAGTTACAGTATATCTTATTATCCCCAGAACTTGGTGTATAACTACCCGTAGCTACAGTATATCTTATTATCCCCAGAACTTGGTGTATAACTACCCGTAGCTACAGTATATCTTATTATCCCCAGAACTTGGTGTATAACTACCCGTAGCTACAGTATATCTTATTATCCCCAGAACTTGGTGTATAACTACCCGTAGTTACAGTATATCTTATTATCCCCAGAACTTGGTGTATAACTACCCGTAGCTACAGTATATCTTATTATCCCCAGAACTTGGTGTATAACTACCCGTAGTTACAGTATATCTTATTATCCCCAGAACTTGGTGTATAACTACCGTAGTTACAGTATATCTTATTATCCCCAGAACTTGGTGTATAACTACCCGTAGTTACAGTATATCTTATTATCCCCAGAACTTGGTGTATAACTACCCGTAGTTACAGTATATCTTATTATCCCCAGAACTTGGTGTATAACTACCCGTAGTTACAGTATATCTTATTATCCCCAGAACTTGGTGTATAACTACCCGTAGTTACAGTATATCTTATTATCCCCAGAACTTGGTGTATAACTACCCGTAGTTACAGTATATCTTATTATCCCCAGAACTTGGTGTATAACTACCCGTAGTTACAGTATATCTTATTATCCCCAGAACTTGGTGTATAACTACCCGTAGTACAGTATATCTTATTATCCCCAGAACTTGGTGTATAACTACCCGTAGTTACAGTATATCTTATTATCCCCAGAACTTGGTGTATAACTACCCGTAGTTACAGTATATCTTTATCCCCAGAACTTGGTGTATAACTACCCGTAGTTACAGTATATCTTATTATCCCCAGAACTTGGTGTATAACTACCCGTAGTTACAGTATATCTTATTATCCCCAGAACTTGGTGTATAACTACCTGTAGTTACAGTATATCTTATTATCCCCAGAACTTGGTGTATAACTACCCGTAGTTACAGTATATCTTATTATCCCCAGAACTTGGTGTATAACTACCCGTAGTTACAGTATATCTTATTATCCCCAGAACTTGGTGTATAACTACCCGTAGTTACAGTATATCTTATTATCCCCAGAACTTGGTGTATAACTACCCGTAGTTACAGTATATCTTATTATCCCCAGAACTTGGTGTATAACTACCCGTAGTTACAGTATATCTTATTATCCCCAGAACTTGGTGTATAACTACCCGTAGTTACAGTATATCTTATTATCCCCAGAACTTGGTGTATAACTACCCGTAGCTACAGTATATCTTATTATCCCCAGAACTTGGTGTATAACTACCCGTAGTATCAGTATATCTTATTATCCCCAGAACTTGGTGTATAACTACCCGTAGTTACAGTATATCTTATTATCCCCAGAACTTGGTGTATAACTACCCGTAGTTACAGTATATCTTATTATCCCCAGAACTTGGTGTATAACTACCCGTAGCTACAGTATATCTTATTATCCCCAGAACTTGGTGTATAACTACCCGTAGCTACAGTATATCTTATTATCCCCAGAACTTGGTGTATAACTACCCGTAGCTACAGTATATCTTATTTAGCCACAGAATGCTTGTGTAAGCTTACGATACTACTTTTATAATTATTTTGAAGTCATATAAAGCTAACTCAATGCGCAATCTTTTTTTCATAATTCAGAAAGGTCATCAGTAATCTATCTTTTTAATTATAGAACGGTGATATGAGTCGGCGATAGCCCTATTCTGACAAAACTCCATTAATCCCCGAATGATATGAGTCGGCGATAGCCCTATTCTGACAAAACTCCAATAATCCCCGAATGATATGAGTCTGCGATAACCCTATTCTGACAAAACTCCAATAATCCCCGAATGATATGAGTCTGCGATAGCCCTATTCTGACAAAACTCCAATAATCCCCGAATGATATGAGTCGGCGATAGCCCTATTCTGACAAAACTCCAATAATCCCCGAATGATATGAGTCGGCGATAGCCCTATTCTGACAAAACTCCAATAATCCCCGAATGATATGAGTCGGCGATAGCCCTATTCTGACAAAACTCCAATAATCCCCGAATGATATGAGTCGGCGATAGACCTATTCTAACAAAACTCCAATAATCCCCGAATGATATGAGTCGGCGATAGCCCTATTCTAACAAAACTCCAATAATCCCCGAATGATATGAGTCGGCGATAGCCCTATTTGACAAAACTCCAATAATCCCCGAATTATATGAGTCGGCGATAGCCCTATTCTGACAAAACTCCAATAATCCCCGAATTATATGAGTCGGCGATAGCCCTATTCTGACAAAACTCCAACAATCCCCGAATTATATGAGTCGGCGATAGCCCTATTCTGACAAAACTCCAATAATCCCCGAATGATATGAGTCGGCGATAGCCCTATTCTGACAAAACTCCAATAATCCCCGAATGCACAACTATTTTCGATACCGGTAGTTCATATTCACAGCATCTTTCCAATTACAAAATGCTATACTGAACTGATGATGAAAATAATTTAAACATACGACGTATTTGTGCATTACTATGCTGAAGGGGGGTCACCTGCCTTTTTTTCTCCTTTTCTCTTTCTAGCTTTCCTTGGTTTGTATCCGTTCGGCCCCATTCAGCCTACTGTTTTAAGACGTTTATCCCCATCCAGTTGTCGATTTCTTGCTGGCGAGCGAATGCGAGCCAGTATTGTATGGAGAAATCCGACTTCGCCGGAGACATTTTCCTATCGAAATATGTACACATTTAGCCTGCTGTCAAACCCATTTAAAATAATATGCTGGCTCGCTACCGCTCGCCAGGAAAACCCGACACCTGGATGGGGATAAACGACTTACAACAGTAGGCTGCATGGGGCCAAATGGATACAACCCAGAGAGAGAAGGAGAGAGAGAAAAAAAACAGGTGAGCTCCCCTAATCCCATGCACAGTTACTTATTATTCAGGGTTCAAATTCATAAACAATTCCTCAGTAATCCCACGTTTCAATTATAGATCACGTGATAGCCTAAGGAGAAGCAAGAGAGAGGAAAATATACATTATCTCTTTGCTGGTAATGTAAATAAAAGTCTCGTTGCTAAGAATGGCTTTTCATAGGTCAAAGTTTGTAAGTAATACATGCATGTACCGGTAATTAATATTTATGTTACAGTATACCTAAACAAAATAAATGGAGAGTGTAGATAGGGAATAGAGTGAAGGAGGGACCAGAAATATAATAGAAGGTGGGAGGAGACGAGAGTTATAAAGAGAGGAAATATGATGAGAATGGAGGAGTGAGTTGAGAGAGGAGATGAACAGGAGAATGATATGAGAAGAGACGAAATATAACATGCCGAGTGCAGTAGATGAAATATGGGGAAACAATGGGAGATGAATAGTAAGACGAGAGGTGAGGCGATACATTGGAGAAGAGGAGAATAAACTAAAAATAGCAAAGCGAAGGGTGTGGTAGATTAATTTTATTGAGAATATGGGAGGTGTGTGGACTCTGTGGAGACATAAAAGGGAAGAGGAAAAATTAGGCATTATGAAGCATTTTGGACTGGGAATACCAACAGCAAAATAAATTAAAAGAGAGGAACATTGACCCAATGAAAGAAAATCGTATGATATATTAAGGTACGGTAACAAAAGACAAAGAAAAGAGAAAGCTGTTTTTATCACTCACTTTTCATTTCCTTGCTTTGTCATCTCTCCTCATCAGTGTGCTGTTAACTCTGTATGATGATTTAGAAAGGGCGTCTCTACTTTCCTTCCTTGATTCATATACTATGTTTCACGCTCCTCTTACCTCGGTCTAGGTCGGCCTGATATGATATATATATATACTTTATATATATATATATATATATATATATATATATATATATATATATATATATATATATATAAACGTACAGGTATATATGGATGAAGGCGGTGCTGGTTGGGAGGAGGGGTGTCGACTGACTGGGGACAGAGGTGCATGGGGGCGGTTCGTTCGTGGCCACCCCTTCGGGGATCACGGCGTCAGGCAATATATATATATATATATATATATATATATATATATATATATATATTATATATATACCTCGTGTGTGTGTGTATGATTATTTATTGTGTGAGTTTATGTTAGTGTGCATTTGCAAATGTATAATGATAATAATAATAGTAATAGTTATAATAATATTTATACTAAAACAAATGTTTTATAAAACGGCAGCCGGAGAGGGGTGAAAGATACATATAAATATACGTACATATAAATATAGGCTACATACTAATTGATTGGCAAGAAATTAATGTAAGAAATATACAGCGCGACTATTGTAGTACAGTGAAACATAAACTTGAACATAGATGGCGGAAAGTTTATTATAATCTTATAGCAGCTGATATTTTGATAGTTAATAGAATCTACTTATTATCACCATACGCATATACATATTATCACCATACGCATATACATATTATCACCATACGCATATACATATTATCACCATACGCATATAAATATACAAATACATAATACATCCACTTTCAGTTTACGGTACATTTAATTATATATTTTTACCTTGTTTTTCTGTTGTCTTATTCTTTCCCTTCCCCCCTTCTTCTCTGTTCCTGTTATATTATATATTTATATATTAATGTAGTATTACTTTGTAACAGCCCACCTTCCCCCAGACCAACACACCACCCTGTGTGTGTGTATGTGTTTGTGTGTGTGTGTGTGTGTCTGTGTGTGTGTGTGTGGGGGGGGGGGGGGGGGGGTATGTGCGTGTGCGTGTGTGTGTGTGTGTGTGTGGTCAGGAGAGAGAGTGAGAGGTAGAGTTATTATCACCAGACGGGTTGGTTGTCTCTAGTGAAGGATACTGGTGACCACACTTGAGCATTACGTCACACACACACACACACAACCACACACGTCGTGGGTCGTTTCTTGGTTGACCAATCTTGTTTCGTTACACATTATTTTTTCCCGTTGGTGAACCTGACATGCCTTTCAACTTATTTCATTAGAACTGTAATGTTAGGTAATTAATTAGCAATTGAATGAAATAGGCTACCTCCAAAGAGAAAATAGTTGAGTCTGCCGAGGTCCAGTACACACCGTAAGGTATATAGTATGGTAGTGATAGTAGTGTAGTCAAACGTGTTCTAAACCTTCGCAATACCAATAATAATTATAGTTGTGTTTGGTGGTTATAGCCTGAACTGACACCTACCAATAATTATAGTTGTGTTTGGTGGTTATAGCCTGAACTGACACCTACCAATAATTATAGTTGTGTTTGGTGGTTATAGCCTGAACTGACACCTACCAATAATTATAGTTGTGTTTGGTGGTTATAGCCTGAACTGACACCTACCAATAATTATAGTTGTGTTTGGTGGTTATAGCCTGAACTGACACCTACCAATTATTATAGTTGTGTTTGGTGGTTATAGCCTGAACTGACACCTACCAATAATTATAGTTGTGTTTGGTGGTTATAGCCTGAACTGACACCTACCAATAATTATAGTTGTGTTTGGTGGTTATAGCCTGAACTGACACCTACCAATAATTATAGTTGTGTTTGGTGGTTATAGCCTGAACTGACACCTACCAATAATTATAGTTGTGTTTGGTGGTTATAGCCTGAACTGACACCTACCAATAATTATAGTTGTGTTTGGTGGTTATAGCCTGAACTGACACCTACCAATAATTATAGTTGTGTTTGGTGGTTATAGCCTGAACTGACACCTGACACCTACTCAGGTTTAAACAAAGCTTTAACCCTTTCCGTACCGACGACGTCTTTTTTAACTTTATTGTGGCTACTATTCGACGATTTGTTTGTATTAACAGGACCTCCAGCAATTAACAGGCTTCGAACTATCTCACTCTACCCTTTTTGCTGCCACAGATCCTCGTACGCTGCACAAAATCGTCTAAATATAGCTAGAATAAAATGTAAAAGATGTCGCCGGTACAGAAGGGGTTAATGTAATATTTTTATTTAGGTGTGTTCGATCTCCAACTAATTATAATAATTAAGCTTAAGATAGAGAAACGTGGCCAGAAGTTTAACCATGATAACAAAAGTGATCGACGGTAATTCAGAGTACAGATCCACCTATCAAATAATCAACCTAATTGACTCAAAATTATCCCAAGTTCATCTATAATATTTCTTCAGACTCTCTTCATATCTCAGTAGGTCGGCTATTACAATGGATGCACACAATCTATTCTTGCAGCATCTATTTTAGGCAATTTTTTCTGACAGATAATTAATTACTTCAAAAAGTCAGTAAACTATTTATTCTAAAGTGAGTAGTGAGTAGTATTAGTACTAACGAAAAACATTCCCGAAATGTCGTCTGAATTATGATGCCGATCTAAAATTAATAAACAAGCGCCTGTGTGTGTCTGAATTATGATTCCGATCTAAAATTGATAAACAAGCGCCTGTGTGTGTGTCTGAATTATGATGCCGATCTAAAATTGATAAACAAGCGCCTGTGTGTGTGTCTGAATTATGATGCCGATCTAAAATTGATAAACAAGCGCCTGTGTGTGTGTCTGAATTATGATTCCGATCTAAAATTGATAAAAAAAGAGCCTGTGTGTGTGTCTGCTATTATACGCCCATTTCTCTATCTCACGCCCATTTCTCGGCGAGTCGTCCCATTCATCCATCATTCCTGACCTCATTTCCTTTCCCTCCCTCCTATGTTTGTTTGTCACGGTGTTCTGTCATCTGTAACTCCCCCTGCCTCCCTTCATCCTCCCATCTCATCCCAAACCTCGCCGCCCTAACACGTTCACCAAGTCGGCTCATGACATTCCCTTGTGCTCAATGTTTTTTGGAACATTTACAGGGGTTGGAGAATAACAAGGTAGAGAAAATGAAGCAGAAAATAGTGGTAGTAGTGGACATTGTTCATTTTGTTGCTGTTACATTATTGTTGTTTTTGTTTGACGGACTAGGTGTTAACTTGTGAGAGTCTAATCTCACAAGCTTTACCATACACGAATAGGAATGGAACCCCTTAAATTAATAAAACTATAATATATAGACAGAAAATGTATGTCTATATAATGAGCATGACTAAAACCGTCTACTAAATAGTTGTGACACTAAAGACCGACCTTCCTTTGATTAATGTACAGCGCTCTTACCTACTGAACCACCAGTCGATCCTTGTATCACCCCTCTTGTTTGTTTACCATCATCCCCTGCTTTTCCTTCCTCCCAGCCCTGTTGCCCCCCAGAACCCCCTAGCACGTGGCCCCCCCAGGGGTCGCCTATGGTAAACAACCCACCCCGACCTCTCTCTCTCTCTCTCTCTCTAGGTAGTGTTAACAATTATTTTCAATATCAATGTATCATTTATCTAACTATATAATTATGTAATGACATAGTTTAAGCTAGAATTAGGGTGAAGATTGCGTATGCACCTTCGCCCTTTTGAGATAATGTAACTATGATACTTGTGTAACATTTGTACTTTTCCCAATAAAACAATCAAATCAAATCAAATCAAATCAAATCAAATCAAATCTCTCTCTCTCTCTCTCTCTCACACACACACACACACATACACACACAATAAACACCACCACCCTCCTCCACCTGTTACCCGCGGGCCTTCTTCAGTAATATTAATTAAGGAGGGGCACCGTTTTTTTTTTATCTTTATCGCGAGCCAGGATTGTATGGAGAAATCTGGCTTCGCGGAGACATTTGTCTATCGAAAAATTTACAAATTTAGCTTGCTGTCAAAACAAAAATATATATATGCTGGCTCGCTACCGCTCGCCAGGAAAATATTGACACCTGGATGGGGGTAAACGTCTTAAAACAGTAGGCTGAATGGGGCCGAATGGATTCAAGCCAAAGACAGAGGAAGAGAAATATAAACAAAAGCGAGGTGGGCTCCCTTAAGGTGTCTTTCCTCATACTCGTAAAGTCATAAGTAATTTCACTGTCCACATATCTAACCTGGGTTTAGATTTATTGTCTAGCTAATTTTTCGTTTCTTGGGAGGTTGTTCGAGACAGAGAATCACTGTTAATATCTATCTATCTATATCTATCTATCTATCTATCTATCTCTCTCTCTCTCTCTCTCTCTCTCTCTCTCTCTCTATATATATATATATATATATATATATATATATATATATATATATATATATATATATATATATATATATATATATATATATATACTGTATATATATGTTGTTTTACTGGCTGGTTTGATTTGGGCTACTGCTATTCCTTTGTATATATGTAGTATTACAAGGGGGCTTCTCCATATAGTTGTAGGGATCAATGACGAGGTGTGAATTACCTAGTGTGCAATTAAAATGATTGAAGAGAGATAGTGGGGGAGGGGGGGGGGGGGGAGATTTAGTAGGTGTGTAATCATTGTGCTGGACTGTACCGGATTTGCTTCAGGGGTGTTGGTTGGACGAGAGAGTGAGGAGTGAGAGACAAATGATGTATATAACCGATGAAAAGAAAACACATATAAGACGTACCGTAAAATGGCCTAGCTTCGGTTAAGGGGCTATACTTCGGACAATTCTGGATAAAAGTATATAAGCTACAGTTATGGAAAAATGGCTCTGCATTATGGAAGAACACCGCAGACATACTGGTTTGTCCATAACATCATGTATTTATCCCATAACTGCGGTTCATTATATGATTTTCCAGAATGTCCGAAATTATATCCCCGCATAGTTACGTCATTTTACCGGTATCGACGTAAGAGAGAGAGAGAGAGAGAGAGAGAGAGAGAGAGAGAGTTAGAGGTAGTAACAGGAAGTAGGGATGTAACAGGAGAGAGGAACAAACAGATAAGCCTAGGTATCGAGGTAACAGTGTAGAGATGGCCTGAGATAGTGTGAGAAGGGTTTGGAGGGTAGAGGGCTTATAAAAGGTTAAAGTGGAGGAAAGATAAATTTGATATAATACAAGTTGTGAATGGGGGAGAGAGAGAGAGGGAGGGAGGGGGGAGGATAAACAAGGAGAAAGGGCGCAGGATAAAAAAAAAAAAAAAAAAAAAAAAAAAAGGGGATAACATGGAATAAGTGGAAGAGAAGGGAAAGAGTAGGCCCCTAGACATGAAATGGAATAACAAACGTGGGAGAGGAACAAATGAATGAAGAAGATAAGATATAGGGGAAGACGTAACAAAATAGGTAAGTAAGTTAATAGGATGGAAAAGAAGAACAGGAAGGATTTTTGTTGTATGTGAGTGAGGGAGACAAAGGGCAGAACTGCCTGTATCGAGCGCCTCCCTCAGAGTTGAAAGAGTGACATGGCTAAAATCAAGGGACGTTCGAGCCAAAATGCCTGGACACACGGAGTTTGAAGCAATTTAAGTCATAGGAAGAGGGAAAGACTGATTCTGGGAGAGAGTTCCAGAGCTCAGCTGTTGAATAGAAGAGGATTGGGAGTATCGTTCCACTCTTCAGTTAGAGAGTTGCACAGAGTAGGGGTGGGATTGTGTCGCAAGACGGGTACAACGTAGTACGTACCCTACGTAGATGGGTGGTATACACTGGGAGAGCTCTGAGGAACACCGGTTACTTTAGTAGCGATAGAATAGCGAGAGAGATGGAACATTGCGGCGAAGAGAGAGAGGTTACAGAGAGTTGGTGAGTTGACGGGAGTTAATTATACGAAAGGCTTTCCTCTCTACTTTGTCTAAGAGTGCGGTGTGTGAGGATCCTCCCCACACATGTGAACAATACTCAATACAAGGTGGAAATCAATTAAACAGGTTTGTAATTAAAATAGTGTTTTAGTTATTAACATACACAAATTAGTTTTCAAAAATGATAACCCTAATTTCACCGGCAATAGTCAACACATTCTTGACATTATTTTTGTACTGATAATACGTAAACCATAAGTTAACTACGGCTAGGGGTGTGTTTTTGTACTGATAATACGTAAACCATAAGTTAACTACGGCTAGGGGTGTGTTTTTGTACTGATAATACGTAAACCATAAGTTAACTACGGCTAGGGGTGTGTTTTTGTAATGATAATACGTAAACCATAAGTTAACTACGGCTAGGGGTGTGTTTTTGTAATGATGATACGTAAACCATAAGTTAACTACGGCTAGGGGTGTGTTTTTGTAATGACAATACGTAAACCATAAGTTAACTACGGCTAGGGGTGTGTTTTTGTAATGACAATACGTAAACCATAAGTTAACTACGGCTAGGGGTGTGTTTTTGTAATGATAATACGTAAACCATAAGTTAACTACGGCTAGGGGTGTGTTTTTGTAATGATGATACTTAAACCATAAGTTAACTACGGCTAGGGGTGTGTTTTTGTAATGATAATACGTAAACCATAAGTTAACTACGGCTAGGGGTGTGTTTTTTGTCTTACTAGTCACACAATTCAAGCACTTTATTTTCTCTGGAGGCAGTGTACGGTACGTGCTTCTCGGAATTTGAAACCTAACTTCCTATTTCCTAAATGTTGTTGTAATATATTAGTAAAATATAATTACTGTACATCTCCTTACACCAAGTACCGGTATATTTTCATATACAGTATATATATAAATATATATGTTTCTAATCTCTCAGTGGGGTTCGAACCGCCGACCGTCAGGACGATAGCCAGCGTTTTAATCAACTACATAAAGGCAGTCTAAAAGACACTCAACCTTCTATCCTATTTATGTTAAGGAGAAGGAAAACCCACTAGGCGAATGTATTTCAATTCATACCCAGTCGTAGGATCCATATTCCAGAATACCATACAAGGATTTCTGAGTGTCCCGACGCAACTCGGGCCGAAATTGATTTCATTTAATTCTACCCCACCAAGCGCTGGCTATCGTCCTGACGGTCGGCGGTTCGAACCCCACTGAGAAATTAGAAACATTTAGTGGCTCACGTGTATTTGTGATATATTGGCTTAATATTTGTAACTCTCATGCTTGGTGGGGTAGAATTAAATTAAATCAATTTCGGCCCGAGTTGCGTCGGGACACTCAGAAATCCTTGTATGGTATTCTGGAATATGGATCCTACGACTGGGTATGAATTGAAATACATTCGCCTAGTGGGTTTTCCTTCTCCTTAACATAAATAGGATAGAAGGTTGAGTGTCTTTTAGACTGCCGTTATGTAGTTGATTAAAGCGCTGGCTATTGTCCTGACGGTCGGCGGTTCGAACCCCACTGAGAGATTAGAAACATTTAGTGGCTCACGTGTATTTGTGATATATACTTAATATATATATATATATATATATATATATATATATATATATATATATATATATACATATATATATATATATATACTAGTATCATTTCTAAAAGTTTTACAATGATAGAAGTCAAGCTAATTGGCTGATATCTTGGGACACACATATGCTCCCCTTTCTTAACACTCAAAGAGCGGCTGGTGGAGTATATTTCACCGTGCCGCCCTGCATTTTTTTTTTTACCATAAATGGCGTTGTTTCCATGCTCTTTTTCATGCATAAACAAGAGCCAGAGCGTAATACAATTATGTATCCCTGAAAGGGCGTAAATTGAGCTTTACAATGACACCAGAACCATCCTTCTACGATCACTGGTTGTCTTGCAACGATCGTGCAACCGAAGGGCAAAATTGCTAAAATACGATCATTTCGTTACATAATTACGTGTGTAGCAAGGGAGGGAGGGTGGAGTAGTGTGGAGTACATGTCAGTAGACCCACGACGGCCGTGGCGAGCGGTCATGAGGTAACCTACACTCCTCCCGTCGCTCGTCTCTCTCTCAGAGCCAATATTGCGCCAAAATTGCACACAGACTTAAGTCGGGCCCCGCCACATTGTCCAGCTTTTTAGATACGGACTTAAGTCGGGCCCCGCTGAAGAAGGGTTAAAGATTGGGGATACGGTACATTGGCCAGTTTTCAATCTTCAAGGACCTCTCCAGTCTCTAGTGATTTAGTGAAGATTTCTGCCAGGAAAGGTGCAATTTCATCTCGCACTTCTCGTACATCTCGGGGAAGAAAGCAATCTGGGACAGATGACTTGAAGCTATTTTAACTTCCCTATCCTTTATACTACCTCCTCTAGGGTATGTCTAATACTGCTAGGGACTTCATCCTCATGCACTAATCCTTGATTTGGCATGTGACTAGTATTTTCCCTTGTAAATTTATGGATTTAGCTACTTCAGTGACAGAGGTTTGTAGTTGGCCTGTTGGATCTTTTATAGGTCCAATGCTACTTGTGAAAGGCTTCCTGCTGTGCACATAGCTGAATAATTCTTTAGGATTCTTTTTGCAGTAGGCCTCAACCCTGTGTTTTTCAATCCGATTTGCTTCCCTTATAAAAGATATCACTCTCCTACACATATTATTGTAGGAATTATATTTCTTTGGTCCTGACTTTTGACCTTTCTGTATGCAACTTATTGCTGAAGTTATGTCACCAGAAATTAGCAGTAGTTGTTATGTAAATGTATATTGTTTATTTTGCCAGTGGATCTCTATAATCTTATAATTTATATAGTATCATCGTGATAGAGAGAGAGAGAGAGAGAGACTCTATTATCACCCTCCCCTCACCAATAAAGGTACCATGATAATTAACCTACATGGCTACCTAAAGTGACATTATACGTGATTGCATTCACTGCTGTACTTACAATAACCATTGACCTACATGGCTACCCAAAGTGACACGTTATACGTGATTGCATTCACTGCTGTACTTACAATAACCATTAACCTACATAGCTACCCAAAGTGACACGTTATACGTGATTGCATTCACTGCTGTACTTACATAACAAGGACTCAAGCTTTCACTATCCACAGGTACAGTCAAAATCAAAAGTCGTGGCATTCTTTCGTTGTTTCGAATTTTTGTTGTGCATCTCTTTAGCAAAAATAATGTACTTCTGATCACGCATGCACAAAATCATTATTTTTAAGCTTTGTGGACAAGGGACAAATGCCAGCACACATAGCTGTAACATATCTGTTTTTAATTATGCTACTTTAACTTTATACTAATACATCAATGACAATCAAAACAACATAATTTACCAATCCAGTGTATAGTTGGGTATCTTTTGATTGTATCTGCTTCACTCATATAAAGCTAAAATTGCATAACAAAAAATTGTACTTAAACCTCCATGGTTGGATCTGTTGGCAAGTGAACAGGAGGTGAAACAGAACCTGGTAGAAGAAGTGAATAGTTATGTTGTTTGTGTTGTTTGTGTTTGTTATGTTTTAGGTGTCAACAAGTGAGAGTCCACCCCACTAACTTAACCCTACCTAATTAGTTCCCTCATCTCCCCTTCACTTTCCGAATCATAACCTCGTACAGTACATTAACTTAACCAGTACCAACTTTTAAGATTAGCCCTCACACACACACACACACACACACACACACACACACACACTAACAAGAGAGAGAGAGAGAGAGATCACCGTGTTGCCATAGGGTGGGAAGAGGGTCACCACTTTTCCCACAAGTATAGACAAGTAGCAGTAGAAAAAAAAAATCTAATTTGAAAGTAGAAAGGCACAAATCATAGGGATGGAAGGTGGGTTTTATGCGTGTGTTGGTTTTGTTGGGGCTCATTTGCATATTTGATAGGGTTTTTGGGGATTGTGTGTGTGTGTGTGTGTGTGTGATAATTATAATTATAATTGTTGGTTTATTGTTCATTGCAGCCCTGAGGCTGAAAATCTACAGAGTGTTTCTTAAACCTAGGTACAGTACAATGCTTATTCTACCTTAACTACGAGGTCACATGCGACCTTTGGCGACCGTACCTGGCTTCCCATCAAGTACATAAGCAGATGCACTGTGTATTGGTGAGAAGATTTGTAGGCTAGAACAGGCTGATAGCAGCTTGGTTAGGGAGGAACCTCTGTCGCTATGGCCGAACAAACTTTTAGAATTCTGATGGTGGCTCGAACCCTAGCCCCGGCCCCTTGCGGTCAGCGCGAAACACAGCGCCTTAAACCACTGGACCACAGCAACCCGTGTGAGTGTGTGTGTGCAATGTTCACCTGTATGTTGTACGGTAGATCTCAGTTGTTTGTGTGTGTTTGTGTAGCTTTTTTTTAATCAACAACAATGGGTTCGATGTTTATTGCACGTTTTTTTGTATGTATAATTAAAAACAAAACAAAAAAAACATAGCAAATTACGAACACTATTTAATGTAGACATTATCTAATTTGAAAATCATCATTTGTTAACAATGATTGACATTGACGTCTCGTTTTGCGCTGTCAACATTAGCTAGAGTAAAATGGCTATACGCCTAATCAACTTGTGCCGTTATACACTATATTTTAGTTAATCTCAAACAAATATACTGAACTTAGGAATAATAATTACTTTCCCAACGACTCTTGATAATCATCTTTATTATTATGAGGCAGTATTATGGGGTTCTATGTTCAATTATATCGGTAACTTTGCTTATGTTAGATAATAGTAGCTTGCTACAATCTTATAGTACTTAGAATCATAAATTACCCGACCAAAACAGCTGCATACCACATATATTATTAACTTTAGTATTTATGCACCAGCCTATTTACTATTCCTACCCTAAGCGTGAAGAAGGGTGTGTGTGTGTGTGTGTGTGTGTGTGTGTGTGTGTGTGTGTGTGTGTGTGTGTGTGTGTGTGTGTGTGTGTCAGGCTGGATGTGTTTATGCTGCATTGAGAGGGGTCATGTGCGGGTCAGTGATAGGGTCAATTGGGGTCACGTGGGTGGGTTCAAGGAGGTCACACTTGCTCCATTTGGCCAGTCTGCTAAGAGAGGTGTTTTGTAATTGGAAACAGACATCCACATATGGTACACATATGCAGCTCACACGTACGTACACAGCTTACACTATTATACAAACACTCTCAAATACATACACATAGGCTCCACATATATACGAAAATTCACATACACATACCATACATACACATACGCATACAACAGGTGTCAAGTGAAATATCAAATGTGATACCCCGTGGTGCCAAGTGTGGTGTGGTGTCATGAGGATAAGGTGTCACGTTTGGTTTGGTGTTACATATGGTGTCAAACGGGGTTTGGTATAAAGTATGGTGTTAGGTGTTGTGGTGAGTGTCAAGTGTGGTGTCATGTGTGGATTGAGGTCGATATCAAACCACAGAGACACGGTTTTTTTTTCTCGATGTGTATGAAGGAGACAAAAGGCAGGTTGCCTGTAATGAGAGTCTCCCCCAAAGCCAAAAGAGTGACAGAGCCAAATTCAAGGAACGATGGGGTCAAAATCCCTGGACACACGAAGTTTAAAGCAGTTTAAGTCATAGGATGAAGAAAAGACAGATTGAGGGAGAGAGTTCCAGAGGTCACTTGTTGAGCAGAAGAAAGACTGAGAAACTTGCCAATTCATGGGTTGCCCTCAATGTTGATGATGCATGTTGTACGAGGGATCGAAGCGGATGTTGGGTGTCAGATGTGTCGTGTTAAATTACACTAGAGGATTACCGGGTACGATTATTTTGGGTCGACTTATAAATACATTTGTTCTTGTCTTTCTTTACGTTTAGCTTTTTGTGTACGATTCTACCTTTTTTAATTTTATTTTGGTTATCATGACATTATTTCGTCCCTTTTGTGCCGAATGTGAAAGAGGGATATTTTAACGTACGGTAGTCTTTACCACTTTTAACGTACGGTAGTCTTTACCACTTTTAACGTACGGTAGTCTTTACCACTTTTAACGTACGGTCGTCTTTACCACTTTTAACGTACGGTAGTCTTTACCACTTTTAACGTACGGTAGTCTTTACCACTTTTAACGTACGGTAGTCTTTACCACTTTTAACGTACGGTAGTCTTTACCACTTTTAACGTACGGTAGTCTTTACCACTTTTAACGTACGGTAGTCTTTACCACTTTTAACGTACGGTAGTCTTTACCACTTTTAACGTACGGTAGTCTTTACCACTTTTAACGTACGGTAGTCTTTACCACTTTTAACGTACGGTAGTCTTTACCACTTTTAACGTACGGTAGTCTTTACCACTTTTAACGTACGGTAGTCTTTACCACTTTTAACGTACGGTAGTCTTTACCACTTTTATTTCTAGAGTTCCTCCCTAAGCTGACCAAAATCGTCTAATATTGGTGACACTATAAATAGAATGACGCCATCACATTGAAGGGGTAAAGTAGGAGGACTGAATGGTGAGGTTAATTGGGGTCAGGCTTTTTTTTATCTTTCTCTCCTTTTCTCTCTTTCCCTGGCTTGTATCCATTCGGCCCGTTTATCCCCATCCAGGTGTCGATTTCTTCCTGGCGAGCGATAGCGAGCCAGCATTGTATGGAGAAATCCGGCTTCGCCGGAAACATTTTTCTCTCGAAAAATGTACAAATTTAGCTTGCTGTCAAAACAAAAATATATATATATGCTGGCTCGCTACCGCTCGCCAGGAAAATATTGACACCTGGATGGGGGTAAACGTCTTAAAACAGTAGGCTGAATGGGGCCGAATGGATACAAGCCAAAGAGAGGGAGAGAAAGAGAAAAAAAGCGAGGTGGGCTCCCTTAATTGGGGTCAGGCTAGGAGGAGAGACGTAGGGGGTCAAGTGTGCTGGGATCAAGTGGAGGGTATACTGTATATACAGTACGGTGGCATCAGTGGAGGGTATACTGTATATACAGTACGGTGGCATCAGTGGAGGGTATACTGTATATACAGTACGGTGGCATCAGTGGAGGGTATACTGTATATACAGTACGGTGGCATCAGTGGAGGGTATACTGTATATACAGTACGGTGGCATCAGTGGAGGGTATACTGTATATACAGTACGGTGGCATCAGTGGAGGGTATACTGTATATACAGTACGGTGGCATCAGTGGAGGGTATACTGTATATACAGTACGGTGGCATCAGTTTTCATCTAATTCTGGCTAAGACTAGGCGAATTTTATCAGGTTTCATCTAATTCTGGCGAAGACTAGGCGATTTTCTGTAGTTTATGAAAGGAGAATTTTGGGATTAAGTGTGCTGGGCCAAATAAGGAGGAATGTGTAGTACAAATGCGTCATTGCTTACCTTATTCTGGCTAATACTAAACAATGTTGTTCACCTTAGAGGGTGAAACGTAGAGTAGTTGTAAAGCGAACCTTTATTTTACCTATCAGTAGGATAGTGCTGTTTTATATCTTATTTTGGCTAACACTAGACGATTTGTATGTAGTTTAACCCATTTAATATCGATTCCTCTTTTCATGATATTCTGGCAATTATTAGACGATTTTCTTCAGTTTAGGACGGACGTGTAGTAATTTAGAGGCTACAAACTATCTCAATTGACTTTTAACGACCACAGATCCTTCCTAAACGGCATAAAATCTTCTAAATATGGTTGAAATAAAACAACATACATATCCGGTAGTGAAAGAGTTAAGACAAGGCGTTGGAGGTGAAATGGAGGGTTATATATACTGTAGTTGAGTACGGTCGCCCTAATAAGTCATGTCCCAGCTGTCATTACGTTTGGCTCGCTCTGTGCTGTATTAATATCTGTCAGATGTTGAATAGGGTGGGTAAGTGTAGGAACATATGTTTGTATATTTCACTCGATATGAAGAAATGAAGCTTAGATATTGCTGTTACCAATTATTGATCAAAACATACTTGGTGCCAAGCCATGACTTATTAGCGCGACTGTACATGTCTATAAAGCCTTGGCTGCGTTTATACGCTTACCGTAAAGAGTACCAGTACTTGCCTCATCCACACAGTGTTGTAACCCCCATATCTGGTGTATAGACCTCGGTTTGTGTTCACCATCGTATTGAGGCGAACCATTGTTATTGGTGGGTCTTGGGAAACGTGGGGTCCTCAGAGACAGTGATGCAATAAGTGGTGCTCAATGGCTCCAGGGGTAATGTCTGGCGGGCGGGCGCACTTGGGGGTGAAAGCTTGGGTGCAATTCTAGATTAAAAAGCAGTGAAATTGCATAGTGGTTAAGTGGACAATTTACGTTGCAATCCATCAGGTTCGTAATCTGCATGACAGAGATGAACTTGGTAGTTACTTACTTTAGGTTATTTCCGTCACCTTTACTGACGCCGGTGAGCGAGCCGCCCATCGGACATTTCCAGTGTTGTTTCTTATTCAGTAACTACATTATAATGTATAACATATTCATACAATTAACACTTAAGAATCACAAATTACCACTGTCGAAAACTTTATTCAATATAACAGTTTCTTGGTTATATTCTATCTATCTATCTATTGCCGGACGCCTTACTCCCCTTACGAGGGTGGCCATACACAGAATGCCCCCAAGCGGACCTATTCCCTGTGAGAGGGACAACCCGAGCCAGTTTAGTGAAGGACTCACAGGATTGACCACTCAATTCGGGATCTGTCCGACTCCGAGGCCCTCTGTGTATCTTGTTAGCACTCTTTTTCTACAGTGGTGTTCGGCTAATCCATCCACTAACCTGCCTTACCCTTAGGTAAGCAGTACGGATTTGTATCAGGTTTACTCCCCTAGACAGGTTGCCAACCAAGGCTGACGAGTCCCATCCACCCGGATTTGTATGAGGTTGTCTCCCCTAGATGAGTACCGACCAAGGCTAACGAGTCCCATCCACCCTGTTATATTGGTTATATTGAATCTGTGTATTACCGTACGGTAATTATTTGATATTTATAGCAATTGTTAAGTTTGTGACTTGAAATTACGGTATATATATATATATATATATATATATATATATATATATATATATATATATATATATATATATATATATATAATATATATATATATATTATATATTATATATATATATATATATATATATATATATTTACTCATGTATGTATCTATATAATATTTTGTTTAGTTTTCTCCCTAGACCTCCATCAAATTTAAAACAAAAATCACCCGCCCAAGATCATCCTTCAATATAAATTTATACATTTGTCGATATCAAATGTTCCGGCCGAAGGCCGATTCCCCTAAAATATTGGCTCGCTACCTCTCGCCAGGAATAAATCGACACCTAAATGACACGAAGTCTTAATATTGACAAAGAAATGGGGCGAAATGTCTTAAAATCACCAAACTAATGGGCCGAACGTCTAAAAATTTGAACACTAATGGGGCTAAACATGAGGAAGAAGGGGGACCAGAAAAAATAAGCCATCTTCCGTTAATATGATAGCTGGTACAATAGTTGTTGTAATAGCAATGAGAGTACCGGCTCAGGGTGTCAAACGAAATCCTAATCCATTTGTTTAGTCTTTATTATTGTCTATGTAACGATGAACTTATTGTTTATAGTTCATGTTATGTCTTTGGCAGTGATAGTCTTTATTATTGTCTATGTAACGATGAACTTATGGTTTATAGTTCATGTTATGTCTTTTGCAGTGATAGTAACGATGAACTTATGGTTTATAGTTCATGTTATGTCTTTGGCAGTGATAGTAACGATGAACTTATTGTTTATAGTTCATGTTATGTCTTTGGCAGTGATAGTAACGATGAACTTATGGTTTATAGTTCATGTTATGTCTTTGGCAGTGATAGTAACGATGAACTTATGGTTTATAGTTCATGTTATGTCTTTGGCAGTGATAGTAACGATGAACTTATGGTTTATAGTTCATGTTATGTCTTTTGCAGTGATAGTAACGATGAACTTATGGTTTATAGTTCATGTTATGTCTTTTGCAGTGATAGTAACGATGAACTTATGGTTTATAGTTCATGTTATGTCTTTTGCAGTGATAGTAACGATGAACTTATGGTTTATAGTTCATGTTATGTCTTTGGCAGTGATAGTAACGATGAACTTATGGTTTATAGTTCATGTTATGTCTTTGGCAGTGATAGTAACGATGAACTTATGGTTTATAGTTCATGTTATGTCTTTGGCAGTGATAGAATGGCTAAAACAAAGCTATTCCATGTTAACCCTTTCTGTACCGGCGACGTCTTTATAACTTTATTCTGGCTACCATTAGGCGATTTTATTCAGTTTAAAGGGGCTTCCAGCGATTAACAAGGCTTCGAACTACCTCACTTAACCACTTTTACTACCACAAATCCTTCTTAAACTACATAACATCGTCTAAATGCAGCTGAAATAAAAGAAAAAAGACGCCGCCGGTAAAGAAGGGGTTAATTTGCTTGTATTCCTTCTCACATTCAAGTCTTCTAACAAAATTGCTCCGGTTTGACGCCGTGTAACCGGTACTGTAATAATGTTCCAATACTTATAATAACTACCGGTACTGTATGATACTGACTGGGTAGGTATACGGCAAGCTATTGTAATTACTAACGACAATATTGGGATTGGAATGATAGTAAGAGCCTCAGTCTTAAGAACAGGGTGGTTAAGGGGAGCCAGACCGTTTTTCTGGACCCCCTTCTCCCTAATGTTTAGCCCCACTAGTTTTGAGATTTTAAGACGTTGGTTCCATTAGTTTGGTGATTTTATGACCTTTCACCCCATTTCTTTGTCAATATTAGGACCCTTCGTGCCATTTAGGTGTCGATTTTTTACTGGCGAACGATAGCGAGCCTGTAATTTTAGGAGGAATCGGCCTTTGGCAGGAAATATTTCTTCCGAAAAATGTACAAATCTATCTATGAGGTATTTTTCTAAGCTTGATGGAAGTCTAGCGATGAAACTAAACAAATATGTGAATAAGTGAATTAATAGACCAAACAAACAGCCACTGTCCCCTTAAGAATGGAGATATTAACAGCACGATGATTATCAAGGTTGCAGACTCGCAGGTATCAAGGTAGCACTTATATATTAAAAAGACACTGACAAAAAGAGCTGATATATGCTAATGTTGAGCTTGTGGTTACTGTAATTTGCATAGGCATCATTATTAACAGGCATACTCTTGGCTCTGACATGTAATTCTATTGTCGCCATCATTATGATTATCAAAATATTGTCATCGCATGTTATTTTCATCTTGATAAAGTTTATATGTTATATTCATCGTCAGCATCATCATCTTAATAACTTAATTATATCATATACCGGTATATACTTATACTGTATATATAAGCTAAGCCTATTTACACTCCCTTATTATCAATATCATCAGTTTCCCCTATACCTCTCCAGCTTCACCTCCTATACCTAGTTCCTGTCTAACCCCTGCAACAGATCCTCCTTACGTTCACCACGTTTTAATTGTATTAACTTTTTGTTTTAATAAACACTGGTTGGGGATGTCAGCAAAAATTAATGGTTGTATGGGCGAGGGCTGAACTACGGTAATA
Source organism: Paralithodes platypus (assembly GCA_032716605.1). NCBI lineage: Eukaryota > Metazoa > Arthropoda > Malacostraca > Decapoda > Lithodidae > Paralithodes > Paralithodes platypus. The sequence continues at coordinate 2,897,976 of CM064494.1, forward strand.
ACTAAGTTAGTCCACATCCGCGGGTATTATTTTGATAACGGACAAACAGGCACAATACCGTGGTTCTCAGAATAGGCCGTGCGCCGCAGGGTAATAGACGTATGTTAAAACACAGCATAGTCCCGCCCGTGCACTTTATATGAATGAGTGTTTGGCCCACATGTGGGAATGTGGAGGTGCGTAGAGTGGGAGGGGTGTAGAGCAGTTGGGGAGGAGTGTGGAGGGAGGGGTGGGTGTGATGGCGTGTGGCGTGTGGCGTGTGGGGGGAGTGAGGAGGTTCAATTGGGGCCCCAGTGTGAGTGTGGGGACTGCGGTGTAGGGTAGGGGAGTGGCAGGTGGCAGAATCAGTGTACTATATTTTTTACAGTCGTTTGTTATTGGGTTACGTTCTACAAAACACATTCTTTCATTATGTTATAAGATGTAAATACCGACAGAATGAGATGACAACACCGTGATGAGTCTTTTTTAAGATGGACAACATTTCTCTCTTACATAGTTATTGTTTTTACATAATTATCAGTAACACATCCTTCTAATCAAACGTGTATTGATATTCAACGTAATTCGAGGTATTAATGATACTAATAATGCCCGGTAATAAAAATAATAATAATAATAATAAAACGTAATAACTAAACGGAAATAAGTGTGTTATTGCGGTCTACGTGTGCACCTGTCAGAGCCTCACCACGGGGCCTCAGGGGGAATACCAGCTGGTTTTATATCGCACTTATCCAGAGGTGAGCCTCGAGCGCCGCGGGAAGAGGGTAGTAGGGGAGGTCGTGAATTAATGTAGGTTAGGTGATTTTTGTTTGCTGGTTCTTGATTTAGTAATTTGTCTTAATTTCGTGATTAATTGTTCTTGATTTCGTGGTTTCAGTGTGTGTATGCTTGTAGGAGAGAGAGGGTACATGCACGTGCGTACCGTATACAATGGTGTAGCCCACGGTATAGTTACTCACTTCTATTGTCTTTATACCGTGGTGTAGCCTATCTTGCGTTCATTCAATTATTTTACAGCTATTAAAATAATACCTAAATATAATTACCGTACCGACCGACTCTCCTCCATCTGGGTCAGAGCCACGTAAACTCATCCGTGTGAGTGGAAGGTCCTTATATCAAATGGGAGACTAAGACTAGAACAAACTATACAGTCTCGGTATTTAAGGTTTTATTGACAAAAGCATAATCATGAGAATGAACATACCGGTATATATATTTACGGGTTGGGTTGGCTGAGTGGTTTAAGCAAGGTCTATATACAAGTGTATACAATTGTATATAGATCTTGGGTTTAAGGCACCCTCGCAGTAACTGTAACATCAATGGTTCAAGTCTACCAGAATCCTAAAGTTTTTTTTCGGCCATAACGTGGTCCCTCCCTAGCCAATCTGCTTTCTTTAGTCTACTTGTAGGTCTGATCAGTGCATCTGCATATTATGTGCTATGGTGGGACCCCAGGCACCTCACGATCGTCAAAGGTCGCATGTGGCCTCGTAGTTAAGGTAGAATAAGCATTGTACTGTACCTAGGTTAAGAAACACTGTAGATTTTCAGTCTCATGGCTGCAAGCAAACAATAAACCAATAATTAGTATTATATAATAGTAAGTGACATACAATAGAATAAATCCGAACAAGTAAATATGGACAAAAAATTAAGTACAATATGTACAATTGAGATATGAGTAGATCTGGGAAAACACAGTGATACAATATTGTAAGTCAATGGGGAAATATGCTAACTCAATAGAAGGTGTGTAAGGTAGCGGCAAAATGAAATGGGTATAGATATACTGTATATGTAAGGAACATTAGTAGTTGTGACTTAAGGGGTTAAGATTTGTTTTATTGTTGTTTGGTTGATTGATGATTCTGGTCGAATTATCTGCTGTTGGTAGATTCTCTCTTTGAATGTAGACTGGTTTACCTCCTTATGTATTTATTTATGTGGTAGATACTGCCACCGTATCCGTATTACCATAAATATAATGTTGATACTTATAATAGGTAAATGGGTAATTAATTACTTGTATCCATCCACTAGTTTATTATTGAATAATGAAGACTTTATATTATAACAGGAACAAATGAAGATGATGTAGACAATATAACAGGGAGAATATTCCCCAAATAGGGAGATTATCTCCAGACCTATTATCGAGTCCAAGCCCTCTCTATTTCTTTCGTTTTTATTTCACTCACTGTAACTCAATGATATAACTAGCTATCGTAGCAAATAATGTTTATCTTAAACAGTATGAGTTATGTCCTGTAACATGAAATGAGCCTTTTAGTCGTACCTGGTATATATTTGTCACAAATAAATGTAGAAGAAACTCTGTTTTCATTGTATTTCCACTTCTAAAACACCTCTTCTTTGAACATACCAACTCTCTCAATCAATACATGTAACAAACTGATATCAATAAGTATGGGTGGCAAGCTTAGAAGCTCATGGAAGCTCCTGGCATCAAGCAGGGTGGGTTGGTGTAACCAACTCTGCCGGCAATGCAAATAAGTATGGGTACATCGCCCGCAGCATGGTCCTTTTTTATATAGGACAGATCCATATGTCAGCCGCAGTGATTGTGTTAACTAATAAATATACTAACATGGCCTCAGCACCAGCATTGTAATTTTGTCAGCTAATCAGATATTATAATTGGTATGTCAACTACCTACATGTTATAACTAAAAGCCTTATATACCAAACCTGCGTATGCTGTATAGTTTCAATCTTCCCAGTCGATTATACGCAAAGAATACGTATCACATATTCAGAGCCGGTATCTTAATCTCATTAGGACAACCAAGCCAAACACAAACAAATAAATAGCAAAACAAATACATAATGTGACATATACTGTATAATTATAAGAAAATATTCAAGCATTATTTGGGCCTACACAAGACGATTTTATTCAGCTTATAAAAGACGTCTAGAAATCAAAAGTACTCTAGAGTATTTGTTTATAACCTGGCGAATTTGCACTTGGTCGTTTTATGTTAGAGAGCTATATTTCAACTGATACGGTACTGTGTAACATATTTCTTATGTTTGTTTATTGTAACTGAAAGATGTTATTCGGACTCTGTACCATCAGCCAATCAGCACAATTTAGAGGTCCCAAGCCTAAAGTGACCAAACGTAAATATGCCAGGCTAAGAAAAATATACTATACTGTAACTCTCACAGGTACTTCTAAATATACTGTACTGTAACTCTCACAGGTACTTCTAAATATACTGTACTGTAACTCTCACAGGTACTTCTAAATATACTGTACTGTAACTCTCACAGGTACTTCTAAATATACTGTACTGTAACTCTCACAGGTACTTCTAAATATACTGTACTGTAACTCTCACAGGTACTTCTAAATATACTGTACTGTAACTCTCACAGGTACTTCTAAATATACTGTACTGTAACTCTCACAGGTACTTCTAAATATACTGTACTGTAACTCTCACAGGTACTTCTAAATATACTGTACTGTAACTCTCACAGGTACTTCTAAATATACTGTACTGTAACTCTCACAGGTACTTCTAAATATACTGTACTGTAACTCTCACAGGTACTTCTAAATATACTGTACTGTAACTCTCACAGGTACTTCTAAATACTGTACTGTAACTCTCACAGGTACTTCTAAATATACTGTACTGTAACTCTCACAGGTACTTCTAAATATACTGTACTGTAACTCTCACAGGTACTTCTAAATATACTGTACTGTAACTCTCACAAGTACTTCTAAATATACTGTACTGTAACTCTCACAAGTACTTCTAAATATACTATACTGTAACTCTCACAGGTACTTCTAAATATACTATACTGTAACTCTCACAGGTACTTCTAAATATAAACAGAATCGGCTAATGTTCACCCGGATGCAGTGAAGAAGGGCATCACCGTTCTGAAAGGGTTAAGGAGCGAGGGATTGTCTTGATTTAGATAACGTCATGTACCGGTACTGGGAATTTTGGGATGGGTGGTGTGTCATGTGTTGCTGGAAGGTGTTTGGCAAGTTTGGTGGTGGGGGGGGGGGGGGGATGACATACGCTACATTATTACGGTTTATTTATTTATTGTTTTATTTTTATTAATGTTTTTATTTATTTATATTTATTTTTTGGTGGGATATCGAGTATTGATTTAGTCTTTTGGGGGTACCGGTAGTGTGTTTTTGGGGGTACCGGTAGTGTGTTTTGGGGGGTACCGGTAGTGTGTTTTTGGGGGTACCGGTAGTGTGTTTTGCGGGGTACCGGTAGTGTGTTTTTGGGGGTACCGGTAGTGTGTTTTGCGGGGTACCGGTAGTGTGTTTTTGGGGGTACCGGTAGTGTGTTTTTGGGGGTACCGGTAGTGTGTTTTTGGGGGTACCGGTAGTGTGTTTTGCGGGGTACCGGTAGTGTGTTTTTGGGGGTACCGGTAGTGTGTTTTGGGGGGTACCGGTAGTGTGTTTTTGGGGGTACCGGTAGTGTGTTTTTGGGGGTACCGGTAGTGTGTTTTGGGGGCTACCGGTAGTGTGTTTTTGGGGGTACCGGTAGTGTGTTTTTGGGGGTACTGGTAGTGTGTTTTTGCTGGTATCGGTAGTGTGTTTTTGGGGGTACTGGTAGTGTGTTTTTGCTGGTATCGGTAGTGTGTTTTTGGGGGTACCGGTAGTGTGTTTTTGGGGGTACTGGTAGTGTGTTTTTGCTGGTATCGGTAGTGTGTTTTTGGGGGTACCGGTAGTGTGTTTTTGGGGGTACTGGTAGTGTGTTTTTGCTGGTATCGGTAGTGTGTTTTTGGGGGTACTGGTAGTGTGTTTTTGCGGATAGAAATATCTTATGTACGGTATATCTTATGTACGTGTTGTGGATACTATAGAGCCGATGATTTTTTCGGGATGATGTCTGGTTTTTTTCCTAAGTAGGCACAGCTTTGAGCTTCAAATAAGACGAAATTATGGACAAATGTGGAAGTGAGGATGGAAGGAACGAAAAAGGAGAAGCAATAAGGATGTAACGAAAAAGGATAAATAAGAGGGAGACTAAAAAGAATATAAGAAGAAAGAAGGGAGGGTAGATGGAGTGAATGAGAAAGATAGTGAAGCAGGAAGGGAGAAGTACAGTATGTGTAATAGGAAGGAAGGAAGAATGAGGAAGAAAGGAAGGGAGGGGTAGCATGATCACCAACATTCCTACAGCTTCTCCCCCAGGCACCTTTATGACCTTGAGTCCTTCTTTTCTCTTTCCTTCCTGCTCATCTTATTCCTTTTACCTTCCACTTCTCCTTCTTCCTTTTTCTCTCCCTTTCTTTCTTTGCAATAGCGCGTTAAAGAAGAGCTAGACAAGGACGAAAGAATAGTAGGCTAAAAATGAAAGAGTGGAAAAGTACGGAAGAAAAGGAGATAACGTGTAATAGAAACGGAAGAGAAGGAGGAAGAAAGGGAAGGAAGGAGTAGCATGATCACCAACATTCCTCTAGCAGTTCCCCCCCCCCTCCCCCCCCCCCCCACCCCAGGTATATTCATGACCTTGAGTCCTTCTTACCTCTTTCCTCTTCTTTTTCCATCTTTCTCCCTCCCTTCTTTCCTTTTCTCTTCTCTTCCCTTCAATTCCCTCTTTTCTTCCCTTCATTCCTCCCCTTTTCCTCCATATCTCATTCTTCTTCCCTCTCCTCCACTCTTCTTTCATCCCTGCATTCTTCCATCCCTCCCTCTCACTGCTTCCTTCCTTTTGTCTCGCTTCCTACCCTCTCCTCTTCCCTCCCTTCCATTTCTTACCTCCCTCCCTCCCCCATCTACCTTCCCCCCACCCCCCTTGTTCCCCATTCTTCCCTCCTCCCCCAGGGTTGGGTGGGGTGAGGGTGAGGGGTAAGAGACCCCTCCCCCTCTCCCCATCCAACCGTTTTCCTCCAACTAGTCTGCCTATGAGACGAATTCAAATCCATTCAAAGTTGTCGAAGGTTAGAGGGAGCCGTTTGAGAGGCTGCACAAGGACAAGGAACCGAATATTGAACGCAATGGAAGGTAGATAATGTGATTAACCCCTTCAGTAATATGATGCTTTTTTTTGTTTTTAATTCTGGCTAACACAAGAAAAATGTACTCAGATTATGAGAGATTGCTTAGAATCAAAAGGGTTAATACTATGTCCACTAACCATGACAGCCACAGGTCCTTCTCAAGATGAATATAATCGTCTAATGACACCCAGAATGAATGGAAAACAAATGACACCGAATACTGAAAGGATTAAAGATGTTTATATTATTTTACTTTGTTTTGTTTTTGTTAGTAAGATACCATCCCTGAATATCGTTGATAGGGTCTGGTGTAATCTTTACTGTGTGAGTGGAAGGTCCTTAAATCGACTGGGTATATCAGACACACAGATTACACAGGATATGATATTTAAGGTTTTATATTTACACATCAATTAATGAAGATAAATGTATATACATAATACACAATTATAAATGTATAGTCACTCGTGGCACCAAATTCAATAATTATTAGTTAAGATACAATTCGTCAAAGCTAAAGATCAGCAAAACAATACATGAAATAAATGAATTAATATATATATATATATATATATATATATATATATATATATATATATATATATATATATATATATATATATATATATATATATATATATATATATATATATATATAGATATATATATATATATATATATATATATATATATATATATATATATATATATATATATAAATATATATATATATATATATATATATATATATATTATATACTGTATAGGCCTATATAATCTCAAGAAGGCAAAGTGATATTGATTTAATGTAATTTCTCTAGCGAGGCGTAGCTAGTAGCGGACATGTAATTATGAATGTCTGTAAGGTTGGTGTGGTGGGAGGCAAAGTAATTAATTATCATTAACTTAGTTTCTTAGACAAGAACGTAGTCATTCAGGTGTTCAGGTGTAATCGAAATTCAGTCATATGATTGGCAAAGAATTTACGACAGAGTGTGGTTTGTTTATATTTTTCTTGTCTGGAATTGAAAAGGGTCTCTTAACCCATACTGTACCATAGGATACAGTTATAAAAGTCCCCCCCAGTCCCAAGCAATGTGGCCAAAATGGCAAGATAGAACAACCTTCCACCTCAAGAGATGAAGGAAGACTGGCTCTCTCTGCCTTCAGAGGGTTGGATATAAGCTGAGAAGTGTTGCCATATCGAAAGCAGTGCTCAAACGGTCGTGGTACCAGGCACAGCCTGATACAGGCAGTTACAAGGAAATTACATTACTGACGGCTGCCAGCCGTCGCTGGGACTGGGGAGTGACTTATCTACTGACGGCTGGTAGCCGTTGCTGGGATTGGATGGGTTAAAGCCAGAGATTAATTAAAGCTGTATCATTCGTCCAGGGTTGATTCAGCCAGGTGTCGTGTGTAGGGCAATTGTCTTGTCATGGACTGCGGTTAATTCTGTGGCTCCTTCACTGCTGCTTCTGGTGACTGGCATTGATGAGGTGACCGAGTTACTCAAGTCTGTGCTGATACAATCAGGCGTAACCAGAATGAGCTACTCAAAATTGGGGGTTAATTGACTCTAATTGGAAGTTGACAGAGGTGCTCATGTTGTTGCTGAGACCTCAAGCATAACCCGAGTAATCTACTCAATTTCGGGGGTTTGGCAACTCTAACTAGGAGTGACGGAGTTGCTCATATCTGTGCACGCCGACAGTGGCGGATCCAGCTCAGGCTTAAGGGGGGGGCTGATATACATGAGGGGCGCCATAATTCACACAATATTCTTTATATGTATTGTATTTCAGATAAAATGCAGTATATATCAGATGTAAGGGCGCAATTTTGGTCACTAAGGGGGGGGGGAGGGGGGGGGGCCCCCCCCCCCCCGGGATCCGCCACTGCACGCCGATATGCTCAGGCCTACCCGTGTGAGTTGTTCAGTGGGGGTTAGGTAAATGCAACCAACAAGTATGATAGAGTTGCTCACATTAAATGCCGAAATACTCAGGCTTAACCTGAATCAGTTGCTCATATTAGGGGTTTGGGTGACCAATGACCAGAGTGACGGATTTGCTCACATCTGTGGCTGATTTGCTCAGGCCTACCCATGTGAGTTACTCAATATGGGGGTTAGGTGACTGCAACCAACGGGGGTGATGGAGTTGCTCACATCAATTGCCGAGATACCCAGGCATAGCCCGAATGAGTTGCTCCAATCGAGGGTTAGGGTGTCTCATAACCAGAGTAACAGAAAATCTCAAATCTTTCGGCTGAGATACTCAGGCCTGAACCTTACGTTTTTTATCAGAGAGGGAGGTGTTGCGTTAGCAAGGTGAGCTGCCGTCGGAATCGCTCCTGAAGAGGTCATTGATTTTTATACCTCTTCCTGCTGGTGCTCCTGCTCCGGGCCAGAAGGTCTCGCTCCCACTGAGGCGAGATGAAAGGGAGCCGGGCAGCTGGACCTGCTCAGGGATTTTGGGGACCTCGGGTGCGTGGCTTCGACCGTTGCTCTTGTTTCCTTCGGGGTCGGGGCGGAGTCAAGGTCAAAGAGGATGGGACTGGCTGCTCTGTTTCCATAGAGTCCGTGTTTTTCGGGGCAGACTCCTTGATACATGTGATTTTGAGTATCTGCTTTTTGGCTTTCGGCAAACCAGTTAGCAAGTCAGAATTCACCCCACAAACAAGGATTCGAACCCATGCTTCTTTCCCCATAGATCATATGCACTTGTTCCTCTACCTTGTTTTCATCTTATAGTATTCGTTAATTTCTCCAAAACATCTGCCTTCGTTCACCCATCACACTTGTTTTTTTCTCTTCTCGATCGTTATATTCTTCTCCATCCTTCCTACCATCATTCTCTAATTCCTTAAGTTTTATCTGCTCTTTTTCCTCCATATTCCTTTTTTTTCCTTCCTCTTCCCTCCATCACATGTATTTCTCTACTTCCTCTACTATCCCTTTATTCCTCTTCTTCTTCTTCTCCTTTATCAACCTCTTTATTTCTTATTTCTCCCATTCCTTCTTCCATCAGATAAACGCCTTTCCCACCAGCCATCCCACACGCCCACCTTTTCTTTCCATTCCATCATTAGACCTTCTCTCCCCCCCCCCCCTTCTCTCTCTCTCTCTCTCTCTCTCTCTCTCTCTCTCTCTCTCTCTCTCTCTCTCTCTCTCTCCACCCTACGTATTTCATCCTTCACTTCCTTAATATTCCCTCTTCCCTCCCTTCCTTTTTTCTGAGTCATTATTATCTCGCACATTTCACCCTTCCTTTCATCTACTTTATCCGCATTTCCCTCTTACCTCCCTCCTTCTTCCCTACTTCTCTCCTTGTTATCTCCCTCCCATCCTTCCTTCTTTCCCAGTCATTGTCATTCCCTGTTCACGCATTCCATTCATTCAGTCATTCACCCTGGCTAAGTCCTCCCTCAACCAGCTCCAGCTCTCTCTCTCTCTCTACTTTGTACTTCCTGTTTTATGAATTTTTCTCTCAATCTAAAATAAAAATTCGATTGGTTCCTGTAATTAATTATCTACTTTGTAACCTTTTTCTTTCTATATTATATTTGTGTTTAATTTTAATTTACATTCGTATCATATCTATTTATTCGTTTTCCATTAATTTACGTCAGGCTTTCTCTCCGTCTTTCTCTTTTTAATAACTTTTATCAAATTGCGTATTTTGTTCGATTCTTTGTAGGAGGCGTTTCTAGTCTTATTTTTGTCAAATTTCGTTTTAATTATATATTATATATGATTATAGTATTCTATATAGTCCATTAACATTAAACCCATATGTGTTATATATTATATATGTGTTATATATGTGTTATATATTATATATGTGTTATATATGTGTTATATATTATATATGTGTTATATATGTGTTATATATTATATATGTGTTATATATGGTATATGTGTTATATATATATGTGTTATATATATGTTATATATATATATGTGTTATATATATGTGTTATATATATGTGTTATATATTATATATGTGTTATATATGTGTTATATATTATATATGATTATAGTATTCTATATAGTCCATTAACATTAAACCCATATGTGTTATATTATATATAGTCCATTAACATTAAACCCATATGTGTTATATTTAGCTTGTAATATTAGTGATACCCTAGAATCAGATAGAGTGTAAGTAGCTAACTGACACTCTTTGTTTGTTGGTACTCTCAAATAACCCACCCGGGATCGAACCTTGGACACACTTTAATCAACAGGCAACGTGCTAACCACTACACCACACTGGCCATAAAGCGGCCATGTAGTGGTTAACACGTTTGCCTGCTGATCAAAGTGTCCAGGGTTCGATCCCGGGTAGGTTGTGTGAATTTTTTCTCAGGCGGCATTGCATGATTTAGACTCGATATTTGTTGGAAATGTTCTCTATGGTCCAAGTGAATCCCCTCAGTATACAATAACGCTATTTATATGGTATTATGAGTAATATTAGACGATTATATATAGTTTGGGAAGGACTTCGAGGGATTGAATGAATTAAGCCTTCACATTATGTGAATTATCCCTTTAATTCACATAGATCCTTCTTAAATCCAGGAAAATTGCTTAATGCTAGCCGGAAGAATATGAAAAGCTGTCCTAATACTGAGAGGGTGAAGCATATTTAACGTATTTGATTACAAAACGTCATTATATTTAACCTATTTGAATCTTAAACATTATTACAGCAACGAATATATATATATATATATATATATATATATATATATATATATATATATATATATATATACCGGTTATATATATATATATATATATATATATATATATATATATATAAAACAGTGGGAAGAAAATAATTACACAACGCAACCCTTGACAACATTTGTTTACTCCCGTTATCCCTGCCAGCACTTGTGTGTTTACCTTTCATTTTCTGCCGTCCTTCACCCTCCCCTCCCTTACCACAGCCTTCTCTATCCGTGCCCCTACCCTCTCTTCTTCACCCTGCCCTTCCCTTTACTTCCACTCCACTACCCTCTCATATTCTCCCCTCTCCCCTTCCCATCCCCTCCTCTACCCTCTCATCTTCACCCCTACTACCCTTTCCTTCCCCTACTCTCCCCTACCCTCTCATCTTCACCCATACTACCCTTTCCTTCCCCTCCCCTCACCTCCTCTCCTCTTTGCTTCCCCTCCCCTACCCTCTCATCTCCCTGCCCTTCCCCTCCACTACCCTCTCATCTTCTCCACTCCCTTCCCTCTCTTTCCCCTCCCCTCTCCTCCTCTCCCCTTTGCTTCCCCTCCCCTACCCTCTCATCTTCTCCCTTCCTGTTCCATTGCTTCTCCTTCCCCTCCTCTACCATCTCATCTGCACCCCACCCTTCCCTTTGCTTCCCCTCCCCTACCCTCTCATCTTCTCCCTTCCTGTTCCATTGCTTCTCCTTCCCCTCCTCTACCATCTCATCTGCACCCCACCCTTCCCTTTGCTTCCCCTCCCCTACCCTACCCTCTCATCTTCTCCCTTCCTGTTCCATTGCTTCTCCTTCCCCTCCTCTACCATCTCATCTGCACCCCACCCTTCCCTTTGCTTCCCCTCCCCTACCCTCTCATCTTCTCCCTTCCTGTTCCATTGCTTCTCCTTCCCCTCCTCTACCATCTCATCTGCACCCCACCCTTCCCTTTGCTTCCCCTCCCCTACCCTCTCATCTTCTCCCTTCCTGTTCCATTGCTTCTCCTTCCCCTCCTCTACCATCTCATCTTCATCCCACCCTTCCACTCCCCTACCCTCTCATCTTCTCCCCTCAGTCCCCTTTCCTTCTCCTCCTCTCCCCTTTGCTTCCCCTCCCCTGCCCTCTCATCTTCGCCTTTCTTGTTCCATTGCTTCTCCTTCCCCTCCCCCCCCTCTCCTCTCCTCCCCTCCTTTCCCTTTCCTTCCCCTCCCCAACCCTTTCTTCAAATATTGTGAACTGTATATCGGTGGTACAGTTAAGACTTTCAAGAACCGTCTAGATAAATATTTGGCCACTAACCCTAAATTACACAATGTCCTTCAGAATAGCTCCATCTCATAATGAAGAAATACCACAGATTGCAATATATAAATCATTTCTGGAGGGAGTGGTGGGTGGGGAGAACTCTTCTGCTTTACTATCCTGTTATCTACCTAGTATGGTAGTTAGTACGTTAGTTCCTCCCAACCCCACCTATCTCCTCTCGTTTCCCCTCCTCTCATAGCCTCGAAATGGGGCAATGCCTTTCCTGTCCCTTTCCTTCCCTCACCACACCACCTCTCCCTTATCCCTCCCTTCCCGGACTTTCCCCTCCCTTCGTCTCTCTCCCCCTTCCCACCCCTTCTCTACCAACTCCCTTTCCCCCCCTTCCCTCCCCTCTCCTTCCCTCCATTCCCTGCGCCTGCGACCTGATAACTCTGTTTATTTTATCCTCACCTAATGAATCAGCCGTTCTTTTGTGAACTTTCGTGGTCTTCTATTAGTGTTTTTTTGTTATTATACCGGTATACCAATACACGAATAACTATATTTTATTGTATTTATACGTTAGTTTACCTTAAATTATAATTTTGAATTGTTAGTTAACAATAGTGTTAATGTAATATTCCATAATGTTTGCATACTATACTTGTGTGTATGTAGAGACTAGAGGTTCTAAGCAATTGTGTGTGTATGTTTTTTGTGGTGTCTGTAAATGTGCCTATGTACAGTATGTGTGCGTAAGAGAATGTTTGTGTGTCTGTGTGTGTGTGAGAGAGAGAGAGAGAGAGAGAGAGGGGGCGTGTGGGTCAAGTGGCGTCACGAGGACTGATGGCCAGTGGTTTCGGATTGCTTATACACACACACACACACACACACACACACACACACACACACACACACACACATATATATAATTCTTAATAATCCGTTTACTTTTATTATCAGCAGTTACATAGCAACTAGGCGAACAGTAAACATAGTCAGTACTTGTCAGTAAATCAACTCAATATCTTTCAACAAACCCTTATACCCTTTTATAATTGCGTACTATTATATCTTTCAGCATACCTTGTACACAATGTTTACTGGTCAAACAGCTCCTATGCAATCTATTATCTCAATCTGGAAAATTATCTGCCAACCTACAGTAGTACATAATATTGATCTCGTCAAACAGCTCTAATACAACTGTGCTTTGGTCCTTATTATAAGATAATATATAAGTAAGAGTAAAGCTAACAACTGTTCCTCTGTACATCTTCAGCCTACGGCTGCAATTATCAATAAACCGTTTATTATTATTATTATTATATTTAGTTATTTTTATTATTACCATTATAATGTTGTACATTTGATTATTTTGATATTATTATTACTGCCACTGTTGATGTGTATGGCACTTTGATAAGGACAATCAGTAGGATTATCAAAATATCTTGAAAACCAATGTAGACCGCATATATATATATATATATATATTTATATATATACGAGTATATGTTTGAAAACTATACCAAACTTGGTTAAAAAATAGAAGAGGAAACAGAAAAAAGGAATATTCCTACCGTACAGCTTCTTGTATTTTATGTTTAACTTGGGGAGATAATTGTATTCCCTTAGCCGATCATGTCTTGATAACTAATGGAAACATGAGGAACTATTATGTCTCTGCATCATATTATTGCCAAGTTTTGGAATTAACAACATATTTGGCTATAAAACAGACGTTGTAATAGCTGATAGACTGTAGTTGGAATCGGGGTGAGTGTTGGCTGTGATCTTGATAGGCCGGATAACCCACTCGTTATTACTGCACATTCCTAGAATAACTTTTATATGGTACGGGTCACTTTTAACCCCTTCTGTACAGGCGACGTCCTTTTAACTTTATTCTGGCTACTAATACACGATTGTATTCAGTTTAACAAGGGCCTCCAGCAATTAAAAGGCTTCGAACTATCTCATTTAACCCTTTTTACTATCACATATGCTCCTTAAACTGCACAAAATCGTCTAAATATGGCTAGAATAAACAGTTTAAAAACGTCGCCAATAAAGAAGGAGTACAAAGGAGTACAAAGGAAATCAAGCAACAACAGGTCTAGTGACCCTTCTAGGTTGCTTGTCCTCCAAAACACTGAGGATCAAGTGTCCAAACAGTGGTTTAGAGTGGGTAAGGGAACATTGGAAAGGGAACTACTGCCCTGCCACTAACGTGGCAGGACTAGGAAGTTAGTAGGGGACATATGGGTTAGTAACTGAGGGGAGGATAAAGTTATTCATTTACAAACGCAGTCAGTCGCGGGTTTGATGCGAGATATTTGTCTAGGCGGAATTTAAATGAATCAACGGTGCTGCAGTCTATAACGTCTCGGGGAAGCCCATTCCACAAGTTGACAACTCGATTGAAGAAGAAATTCTTAGATTCGTGCGAGTTAAAAGATTTACCAATAATTTTGCAACCGTTTCCCCGCGTGTAATTAGATTGGTCGATAGTGAAGTACTTACTACAGTTCATATTGTCGATGCCTTTGATGATTTTGAACACTTGAATTAAGTCGCCTCTTAATCTGCGCTGGGTTAAAGGAAATAGATTTAATTCTCTAAGACGCTCTTCGTATGGTTTGTTCTTTAGGCTAGGTATCATTTTGGTAACTCTACGTTGAACTCGTTCTAGCTTGTTTATATCTTTTTGGTAATAAGGGCACCAGGATTGAACGCAGTATTCCAGAAGAGGGCGGACTAAAGAATTGTAAAGGGTTAGGATAACTTCTTTGGATTTATGCTCAAATGACCTGCCTATAAAGCCAATTATTTTGTTTGCCTTCTTAACAACTTCTGAACATTGTTGACTCGGTTTTAGGTTACTCGATATTGTTACTCCCAGATCAGTTTCTCTGTTTACATTCTTAAGGTGAGTGCCATTCATCGAATAGTTTGCTTTCTCATTTAGGTATCCGACATGTAGTACTTTACATTTATCCGCATTGAAACTCATTTGCCAAATTTGGGCCCAACATGACAATTTATCTAGATTGTGTTGCATATCGTCAACTTGTTCTTTTGAGAGTACGCTATTTGCAATTTTTGTATCGTCAGCAAATTTTGAGATTGTGCAGGTGAGACCCTCATCTATGTCGTTGATGAGGGGTTAATGTGTAGGGGGTGTGGGTAGAACTGTGGGGGGATACGGATGATAGTTACAGGTGTGGGGGAAACTGTAGGGAAATGGGAGTATGGGTTTGGTTAAAGGTGGGTGGTATGGAGGGAGGTGATCTGGGTGAGTGTGGGTGTAGGGGAGGGGAAGTGCGGATGTTGTGGGTATGAGTGTGGGGAGTATTGTGGTTGAATATTAGTGTATCGTGGGTTTGAGAGTGTGTATATTGATGAGGATGGAACACTTGAGTTATAACAATAGGTTCCTTGTATACCTCGCTGGGTGGAGAGAGGGAGTGATGGAGAGAATAGACTACTACTGTTTGTTAGAGGAGATAGTAGTGAAGGGGTTTATGAAACTCGCGGAGAATTTTACGAGACTATTGGTCAAGTTATTTACACAAATTCTAATCAATTTTTCGTTGTGTCGATCTATATATCTGATATGAAATTATATCTTACCCCTAGGCAACTCTTCTCATACTATATTTTTCTCTAAACATTTGCGTGACGTTTTACTAAACGACGGATATATTTATTTTTCATTACGAAACCATGTTTCTTCGTGTTCGAATCAAAACAGTTTTGTTATTTTTGACAAAATCATGTTTCGTTTCACTCTTTCAATCAGTTGACGCCAATGTTTGCAGTACTGAAGTTGACGCCAATGTTTGCAGTACTGAAGTTGACGCCAATGTTTGCAGTACTGAAGTTACATTAAGACAATTGTATTCAAATTTATAAACTCATAGAAGTTGACAGAATTAATATAAACACCATTTGAGGAGGAGCACTTTATTGACAACGTTTGAGGAGGAGCACTTTATTGACAACGTTTTTCTCGTAGCGAAACGTTGCCAATAAAGTGTTCTACCTAAAATGCTGTTTATATTTAATTGTATTCAACTTAGCAAGGGTTTGTTAGAGTTAAAGGGCAATTTGGGATAATTTTTCACCTTCTGATTCCTTGAAGTTCTTTCTAAACCGAGTATAATTGTTTGAAAGTAGCTAGAATAAAACATCGTTATAGTATTGCAGTAGTTAAACACTGGATTATTCCATTTTAATCGCATTAAGTACCGTTAATACAATTATAATAAGAACAAGGCCTCCTTTTCTCAACTAATGGTGGAGGAGGAACGAAGGAGGTGTGAACAGAGTCAAATATCGACTCCTAAGGGGAGGCAGACCGTTTTTCTGGACCCCCTTCTTCCTAATGTTTAGCCCCACTAGTTTTGAGATTATAAGACGTTCGGCCCATTAGTTTGGCGATTTTAACACCTTTCGCCCCATTTCGTTGTCAATTTTAAGACCTTTCGTGCCATTTAGGTGTCGATTTTTTCCTGGCGAGCGATAGCGAGCCTGCAATTTTAAGAGGAATCGGCCTTCGGCTGGAACATTTTTCTACCGAAAAATGTACAAACTTATCTTGAAGGGGGTGTTTTTCTAAGCTTGATTTAGGTCTAGGGAGGAAAGTAACAAATATATATGAATAAATGAATTAATATACCAAACAAACGGCCAGTCTCCCCTTAAGTGCACTATGGCTGGAGTAATAACGGCCAGTCTCCCCTTAAGTGCACTATGGCTGGAGTAATAACGGCCAGTCTCCCCTTAAGTGCACTATGGCTGGAGTAATAACGGCCAGTCTCCCCTTAAGTGCACTATGGCTGGAGTAATAACGGCCAGTCTCCCCTTAAGTGCACTATGGCTGGAGTAATAACGGCCAGTCTCCCCTTAAGTGCACTATGGCTGGAGTAATAACGGCCAGTCTCCCCTTAAGTGCACTATGGCTGGAGTAATAACGGCCAGTCTCCCCTTAAGTGCACTATGGCTGGAGTAATAACGGCCAGTCTCCCCTTAAGTGCACTATGGCTGGAGTAATAACGGCCAGTCTCCCCTTAAGTGCACTATGGCTGGAGTAATAACGGCCAGTCTCCCCTTAAGTGCACTATGGCTGGAGTAATAACGGCCAGTCTCCCCTTAAGTGCACTATGGCTGGAGTAATAACGGCCAGTCTCCCCTTAAGTGCACTATGGCTGGAGTAATAATGTCAGGTTGAAGTAGGGGTCTTAGGAGAAGTAAATAGGCCTATAAGAGAAGTAGGAGTTAAACTTAAGCAAAGGAATTAACCACTTGTGAGTTTCAGGCTATAAGGAAGTTAGAGCCTTAGATATCGATATTTAGCAGACTTACTAGCTAAAATATGATTTTAGTTGATATATAAATATTGGTACATACACTTAATTTAATAACACTTTCTAGCTATCACAAGCTTACATATATTATTCATTTCTGCTAAATATTGATGTTTACGGTTCCAACTTCCTTATAGCCCGAAACTCGCAAGTAGTCAATTCAACTTATCAGTCACTTCGCTACCTAGTCTATCCCACCATAGCCGGCTAGATTATACTGTCACCGACTGTATATTTTGTTTTTTTATTATGATCAGTATTCTTGATTTATAAGGTAAATCGAACCATCGATTATTGGGGGCCCTTCCGAAGCTGAACAAAAATTTGCCTGAAAGAAGCTTTTGGAAAATGTAAAAAAATGGAGAGAGAGAGAGAGCGAGAGCAAGACTGTGGATGGCACTTATCGTGACCCTAATATTCTCTACCTCCTTGTCTCTCTATCAGTTACGGTATGCTATACTTGGGTCACTTCAAGAAGACCTATACCAAACTCTCTTTCAGATTTATCTTTTACCCTTTCAGGAAGGGGTTAAGCTCAAATAACACTGACTCTATCTGTCTTTCCAATTCCAAACAAGCCTACATCTTTTCTATCTTAAATGACCTAGAGCAGTTAGTCCAGCACCCTACTTGAATTCCTGACCGCCTTGGAGATCGGTCCAACATCCTTGACTTATTTCTGACTTCTAATCCTTCTACTTACACTGTAAACCTTTTCTCTCTGTTGGGCTCCTCCGATCACAACCTCATCTCTGTTACCTGTCCTATCTCTAGTACGACCATTCGATCTTCCCAGCCCACCCTCCCAGCCCACGACGCTTGTGGCACTTTGGCGCTGCCGACTGGGAGACTCTTTGGCAGTATTTCTTTTATTTCCTATGGAATGATTTTTGCTTCTGTGGTCTCAGTGCGCTGAGCGCATAACCGAGATAATCCTCTCGGGCATGGAAGCATGCATTCCATTTTCTTTCTCTCAGTCTAGTGCAAAACAATCTTGTTTTACTCAAGTTTATTCTACTGCTGTCCGCAATAAGGAGGAAGCATTCAAATGGTAGCGTCGCCTACAAACTCAAGAATCTTGTGCTTCTTATGTTTTTGGCCGGAATCAAGCGAAATCTGTTATTCGACTAGCCAGCCAAAATCTCCTTATCAATAACAAATGTTCTGAACTTTTTAACTCTAGTTCTTCCCAAGCATTCTTGCATCTACCCAAAAACTTCCCCAACAATTTTACTTCGTCTTTCCTTCCTCTTTTCCACTCTGACGGCACCACCGTCACCTCTTCCTCTGACAAAGCTGAACTCTTCGCTCAACCTTTCGCCAAAGACTCTACCTTGGATGATTCCGGTGCTATTCCTCCCTCTCCACCCCTCTCTCACTTACTTATGCCTAATACCATAATCTCTTCTAAGAATGTACTTTCTGAACTCTCTGAGCTTAATACTAAGAATGCATACAGACCGGATGGTGTTCCTCCTGTTGTACTCTAAAACTGTTCTTCCGTGCCGACTCCTTGCATACTCAAACTCTTTCATATCTGTCTTTCCTCTAACGTCTTTCCTTCTTGCTGGAAGTTTGCTCTCATTAAACTTGTCCCAAAGAAGGGTGACTGCTCTCAACCCTTCCAACTATCGTCCAATTGATCTCACTTCTTGCATCTCTAAAGTTTTTCAAACTATTCTGAATTCAAAATTTCTTAGGTATTTATTTTCCCGTAATCTACTTTCAGATTGCCAGTATGGTTTCCTTAAGGGCGGCTCTCTGGTGATTTTCTTGCTTATCTTACTAATTCTTGGTCATCCTCATTTTGGAACTTCGGTGAGACTTTGTCTATTATGCTAGACCATAGTATACAGTAGATCTGGACTTGACACGAAAAAGGAACTTTGCAGTAAGGGACCCAAAATCGGAAAACGAAGCCCCAAGTTCGAACCTCGAAACCGCAAAAATGTGATATTTTCGCGGTTTTGAGGTTCGAACTAGGGGGTTCGTTCTCCGATTTGGGGTCCCTTACTGCAAAGTTCCATTTTCGTGTCCAGTCCAGATCTACTGTAGTCTATGGCTAGACATATCAAAAGCCTCCGATAGAGTCTAGCACAAATCTCCAATTTCCAAACTACTCCTTCAGTTTCTATTCCTCTATATGTGCCTTTGTCTCTAATTTCCTTTCTGACCGTTCCATAGCTGCAATTGTGGACGGCCATCGCTCACTTCCTCAAACTATCAACTCCAGTGTTCCTCAGGGTTCTGTCCTGTCTCCAGTTCTCTTTCTAATATTCATTAATGATCTCAACTAGTCCTCTAGTCCCATCGACTTATATGCTGATGACTCTACCTTACACTATTCAACTAGTTTTTCACAACAACCAAGCATACAATCTCACCAAAGGTCGCATAACGAGGCCATGGAACATCTATCTTCTGATCTATCTATTATTTCTAATGGGGGCAGAAAAAATCTGTTTAGTTTCAATAACTCCAAGACCCAATTTCTCCCTCGATCTACCTGTCGCAAACCTCCAGAAGACTATCAATTACTCTTCAACAATATACAAATTACCCTTCATCTTATATCAGTATTCTAAGAGCTGGACAGAATAGGGGTGGGATAGTGTTAAAAGAGGGTGCCACCCAATCACCATAAGGGTGGGGTATACAGTGAGAGAGCTCTGAAAAACACTGATTGCTGTAATAGCGGTAGAAGAGTAAAAGAGATGTAACATTGCGGCATGTAGAAAGAGATTGAAGGGAATTAGTAAGAGGTGGTGAGTTGATAAGACGGAATGCTTTGGACTCTACCCTTTTGAGAAGTGCGTTATGGGTGTAACCTCCATACACATTTGAACAACTCAATACATGGGTGCACGGTGCCCCTGTACAGAGCAAGAAGCTGTGTGGGCGGTAAGGAACCCACGGAAACGATTGAGCACAACCAACTTCTGGGAAGCCGCTGTAGCAAGAGTGGTAGTATGGTCTTTCCAGGAAAGGTTAGAAGAAAAAGAAACACCAAGGATATTGAGAGAAGATTTTGGTATTGTTGAAGAATAAGGGATAGCTTAATCATATGGAAGATTAGGACGGGTAGACAGATGGAGAAATTAGGTTTTGGAAGCACTGAAGTATACTAAGTTTATTATTGTGCATTTATCTATTCATACATTGTATGTATATATATATATATATATATATATATATATATATATATATATATATACCGGTATATATATATATATATATATATATATATATATACTATATATATATATATATATATACCGGTGTATATATATATATATATATATATACCGGTGTATATATATATATATATATTCGCGTTTTGATGTGTTTATTTAACGCTATGTCTGCTTAACGATAACGGTATTGGCTTTAGTGGCAATTTATCTGATGGTTGCTCAAGGATAGGTTGTGAATTTAATATATTTATGTCATTTTATCGTGTGTTGTTGTTTATTGCTTTGTTACAATAGTTTGGTGTTTCAAAATGTATTGTATGAAAGCAAAGGATTTGTTTTACATTGCTTCTCTATATTTTAATAGATAATGTATGTGAAAGACATAATTTGTTTACGTACAACATTGTTCTGAACACATTTTATATGCTTTGCTGTACGCATTTCAGATACATATACAGTATATATGTATATATATATATATATATATATATATATATATATATATATATATATATATATATATATACAGTATATATATACAGTATATATATATATATATATAACAAATGACACTATCTCTAAAACTAATTATATTTATATGTACAGATTTGTCTAAAGCAATTAAGGGAGCAGATCAGATCTTAAAATGAGCAAAAGCCGAAACTCAATAGGGAAAACAAGCAAAATGAGTGAATTGAAACATTTGAATTAATTAACTAGATACTCTGTTCAATCTTGAAAGATAATGACTCATTGATATCTGATCTACTGATGCTCAGCGTATTCGTATCCGGAGAAAAATACGTCCTTTAACTCCTTAAGTGTGACTGTCTTGGATACTGTCACAAGCTCAGAACATTCAGCCCCAGGGAAAAGGTAATCTCATGAGCTTGTAAATTTTGGGACGGATTTTAATATCAGCACTAGCTCCGAGAAAAGAGAGTCTAGCGAGGATGCCAGAAGTGCGGCGACAGTGAATGAGGTGGGCGACGTATTAAGTGAGAATGGGTAACGCAGTGATCCAGCCCTGCACCAGCGAGCCTAAGCCCACTAGCAGGGGTAACGGGACCACCTTCTGCGCCATGAGGTACAGCAAGTCCACCGAGTCTCTGCCAGAGGAGGTAAGCTGGGTGTCGGCGTTGGAGAATAAGCGTACGGAGATTTTAGACGATTAACCCTTTGAGTATCAGCGACGTGTGTTATATCTTTTCCTAGCTATATTTACACGATATTATGCAGCTTAGGAAGGATCTATATGGCAGTTAAAAGGGTGGGTTGAGATAGTTTGAAGCCTTATTATTGCTATAGGTCATTCCTAAGCTGAATATATTTGTCTAATTGTTGCCAGAATATGATGAAAAGGACGTCCCTGGTACTGAAGGGGTTAAGGAATGTATAAATTGTCGAACTAATTCAACAGTATTGTTACTGGATAAGTACGGTATATATACAGCTGAGCTCTGGAACTCTCTCCCAGAATCAGTCTTTCCCTCTTCCTATGACTTAAATTGCTTCAAACTCCGTGTGTCCAGGCATTTTGGCTCGAACGTCCCTTGATTTTGGCCCTGTCACTCTTTCAACTATGGGGGAGGCACTCGCTATAGGCAGTTATGCCTTTTGCCTCCCTCAATCACATAGAAAAAATAAAATAAAATCACTGAGATCTACTGCTTGAAATGCTCTACCACTTTTATTGTTGGGTCACTGCATAGAGACTGCCAACAAATGTAGAAATCATTGCTCATAGAAGTAGTGAAGTAAAGGTGGTGTCACACGAACGATTTTTCCGTCAATTTTTTACGAGCAATTATGGTCTAGAAGCTTACAAAATTACACTTTATCAGAATTCAGCCGCCTAACATAATCTACTATCAGCCTAGTTACCGATACCAGTGTGAAAATGTCCCGAAATAATACGAGAAGAAACTTGCTCATAGAAAATTGACGGAAAAAGTGCTCGTGTGACACCGGCTTAAGGCCGTGGATGTGTAAATTGCGAGTTATTGAAATACAGTATATATGCACCGAGGAGATTTAAAAAATATATATAGTAAAATGGTAAATCAAGTTCAAAGATATGTAAGTTGTGAGTTATTGAAGAATAAGCAAGTCCAAAGCGATATAAGTTGGGAGTTATCTATATAATATTTTCGATTGTCTGTGTGTGTGTGTGTGTCTGTTCTACATAGGCGGCCGCAGTTTTGGACCTGGGGAGCTGAAACTTTGCATGTGGGTGTCAATTGACCTGGGTCAGATCATAGAGGGGGTGAGGCCACGATCGGAGATCGTTTCGAGTCCAAAATTGAAAACAAAAATGAAAAAAATTGAAAAAATGGCCGTTTGGGGCAGAAAGAGGCCTCGGATCGAAAAGGTGTATGGAACGAAAGTTGTTCGCAGCCCCTCAAAATGGGGGTACGGATGAGGTCAAATCCAAAATCGGAGGTCATTTAGCGGCCGAAATCGAGGTCGCCGTTTATTGAGGCACAGGGAGGTCGAGGCCGGTGATTATGGTAGTAGTAGTATTGTGATGATTGTGGTAGTAGTGATTGATGATGGTGATTATGGTAGTAGAATTTAAACCCGGGCAACGCCGGGTACCCCTGCTAGTTGAAGAATAAAGGTATAGAAAGTTATAAAGATTGGGTAGTTATTGCTCATAGGAGTAGTCGAGTAGAGCAAGCCCCACAGAGAGGTAAGTAGTGAGGTATTGGAAAATTGGTACACGGAAATTATATAAAAGTTGTCAATTAATTGATGATAATACTATTAAAACAGTCAAGAGATGTAAGTGTTAGAGAATTATCTGGATTATTATATAGCCATTAATTTTCTAAAGGTCCTTCATAAAACGAGTAAAATATTCGAGAAGTACCATCAACATTGTAAAAAATTATGGTCTGATTGAAAGGGGCTAAAATGTTCTCTCCACTTAAGGTGTGGATTGTAAGGCAGTTTGTGTAATTGACAGCTTTAGTAATGGCGTAACGAGGCCTGAGTGTTTGATGACAGGAAATTAGGGCCCCTTTGAGAGATTAGGTAGCTGCTATTTCCTCTGGCATTACCTTCTGTATATTATAGACCCAGTGTTTATTTGCAATTGATCTAAACTTTTTGGGTTACTCTTTTCTTCTTTTTCTTTTTCATATAGGAGGGGACCTCATTCAAGTTTTTACAATCATCAAAGGTCTTGATAACATGGATGCAACAAAATAATTCACTATAGATAATTTGAATTGCACTAGAAGTATTGGTCATAATTGATCAAAAACGTGTTCCACTGAAAAGAAGTGAAACAAGAAATTGTCTAATAATGTCGTAGAGTGTTGCACACTATAAGCATATCAATGACATATTGATAAATACCCTGTACAGTATATTGCCTTGATTCCCCAACTGGCTGCATTGTACCTGAGTAATGCCTATTATCCTACAAGTCTTTGGAATTTAATCCATCCAGTTTCTTTATGTGACAGCCCTCCATTGTTCAATCACTAACCTTCAACAAGCAGCTTAGAAGGGATCATTATGTCTGCTGTTGTTTGCTTTCCTTTGTAATTTTGTATAAACCACCAATCCTTCTTCCTTCTTCTTACGGATCTTCCATCATCGCTGTTTCCCCAACCAGTGGCAAAGGAGTCATGGTCACGGGAAGAATTGGAAGGTACGGTAGTGTTTAGAAGTAATAATAGTGATACCACGGTTGTGTTTAGAGGGGTGGAGGGAGAGAGTGTGTGTGTGTGTTACTCAGTTACTCAGTTACTTGTTCGTCAAGGGGAATCCACGCAATGCGAGCTAAGCTCATTATTATCGCGCCTCCTTAACTGGGAATGTATTGCGTGAAATGCATGTTAAGTGTTTTATGTATTGTTGGAATGGCTGTGGATGTGTGTGTAGTCTGTATTTTAGCCAATTGGCGACATCAGAAACGAAGGCTTAGGGTGGATCTGTATGGTACCATTCTCACTATAGACGGTACCGTCTCGCCCGAAGGCTTAGGTAGCCATCAGCTTAGGTGAACCATATGACACCCATCTCGCCTTGTACCATTTTTGCCAACCCCAGATGGGACGTCACAACGTCGTCCACTTATTCCAGGTACCTATTTACAGCTAGGTGAACTGAGGCTAACACATGAAAGGAGACAAGCCCAATTTGTCTCCGCCCGGCCGGGGATTGAACCCCCGGCCCCTCGTGTGTGAGACGAGAGCTCTACCACTAGGCTACGGGCTGTGTGTGTGTGTGTGTAACTGTGAGAGGGAAGCAGGTTAAGACGGCCACACTCCAAAGTGACCTACCGGTAATGGGCGGGCGGGTGCCCAACCCCGAAAGGGGTTGAAATAGGGGAGCTATCCCCCCCCCGCCAAAGGCGGCTTTCTAGGGCCTTTCCTACCTGATGCTGAGAGAATTGGGTTCTAGTCATGTGGTGATGGGCTGGTCTATCAGAGTGAGAACTGAGCGATCTCTGCCATACCCATAGCTTACTCTGACTGTTCCTTTTACTTATATATTTTCTAGATCTCAAGTGACAGCGTCTCTTCCGTGGATTGACCTCCCAATCTGCCAACCTAGAGGTTGGTAGATTGGAAGCCAAAGCGTCACATTTTTCCCTTTGCCCCTCAACTTTCTCTTCATAATTGCTGAGGGGCACAGGGCCCTGGGTGGGGCTTTGGTTTCCGGGCGTTTCCGCGCCCTCCTTAGCTCCCCGCGATGGAGTGGCTTCAGTCACCCAGGCTTTATTGTGGTAGGCAGGGAGCGTTCTGTTGGGGTGCTCGGAAATGGCCTTGGCCTTGCTCGGGGCCTTGGGGCTGTTCGGCCAGGCAGCCTGAGGAACAACAACAACAACCGGTAATGGTTAGATTAGGTTAGGTTTAGGTAAATAACTTTAGCTTTGGTTACGCTAGGTTTGGGTAAGTTTAGGCTTGGTATGGTTGGTTAGATTAAGAGTATTTTTGATAATATCCATTCTGGTTCTGGCTGTTGCCCCAGCTAGTTATTAATAAATGTACCACCAGCCGGTTTTGAAAAAAGTTTTTTTTCCAGAAACAATAGCGAATGGGTTAGGAATGAAGGAAAAACCACGAAAAAACGATCAAAAAGCTCAAAAAATGGTCCTACGGAGCCCCCGAAAACGGATTTTACAAGAGTAAAAAATTAAGGCAAAATCAGGTTTTTGCACGCTCACGCGCACGCGGTTGGACTTTGATAGTTTTCAACCATCGGCATGGGTGCGTGGGATACTTACACAGTTCCCATACAAATCTGAGCCCTCTAGGTGCCATAGGACCGAAGTAATTGGGACCGGAGTAACACTGACGCAACTGTTGCGTCGCTGGGGTTTAGCGTTACATACATTGCTGACGCAAACGCTGCGTCGCTGGGGCTCAGAGGGTTAAGGAATGGGATGCAAATAGTACTAAGATATCCTCTAGTAAGTGAAATCGGCTAACATTTTATGTGGGTGCCATTTTGGTGCCGTAATTATCAAAGTGATACTTAATTTTTGATCATTTAGAATTTACAATCACAGACCAAGCTATCAAGCTATACTGTAATATCATGTACCGTAGCTATGTACCAAGCTATCAAGCTATACTGTAATATCATGTACCGTAGCTATGTACCAAGCTATCAAGCTATACTGTAATATCATGTACCGTAGCTATGTACCAAGCTATCAAGCTATACTGTAATATCATGTACCGTAGCTATGTACCAAGCTATCAAGCTATACTGTAATATCATGTACCGTAGCTATGTACCAAGCTATCAAGCTATACTGTAATATCATGTACCGTAGCTATGTACCAAGCTATCAAGCTATACTGTAATATCATGTACCGTAGCTATGTCGAATGTTTATTATGGATGTGAACATAAATTAATTTATGGATAGATTAGTATCACTGACCACAACATGGTATAAAATGTCCGATCTGTATTACTATAGGGCTTGTTTTTTTTTGTTTTTTTTCCTATGTGATTGAGGGAGGCAAAAGGCATAACTACCTATAGCGAGTGCCTCCCCCATAGTTGAAAGAGTGACAGGGTCAAAATCAAGGGACGTTCGAGCCAAAATGCCTGGACACACGGAGTTTGAAGCAATTTAAGTCATAGGAAACGGGAAAAACTGATTCTGGGAGAGAGTTCCAGAGCTCAGCTGTTGAGTAGAAGAAAGTTTGAGAGTAACGTTTCACTCTTGGGTTGGAGAGTTGCACAGAGTAGGGGTGGGATTGAGTTGCAAGACGGGTACCACGTGCCCTACGTAAAGGAGGTGGTATGCACTGGGATAGCTCTGAGGAACACTGATTATTATAGTAGCGATAGAATAGCGAGAGAGATGCAACATTGCGGCGGAGAGAGAGAGATTGCAGAGAGTTGGTGAGTGGACGGGAGTTAATGATACGAAAGGCCTTCCTTTCAACCTTGTCTAGGAGAGTGGTGTGAGAGGAACCTCCCCACACATGTGAACAATACTCAATACAAGGGCGCACTATGCCCCTGTACAGAGCAAGAAGCTGTGCAGGGGAAAAGAACCCCCTAAGGCGGTTGAGCACACCCAGCATCTGGGAGGCTGCCTTAGCAAGACTGGTAATATGGTCCTTCCAAATGAGAGCAGAAGAAAAAGAGACACCAAGAATATTGAGAGAAGATGAAGGGTTGATTTTTGTATTGTTGAAGAATAAGGGATAGTCCGCTGGGAGATCCTGACGGGTAGATAGATGGAGAAATTGGGTTTTGGAAGCATTAAAGTTAACAAGGTTTTCTCTGCCCCAATTGGAAATAGTATTTAGATCAGAATTTAAGAGTTCTATGGCTTCATTACATTTTTCGTTGAGGGATTGCTGGCTGGGGCGTTCTGAAAAAGTAATGGAGTAATGTAAGGTTGAGTCGTCTGCGTAACGAGGGGCGTCGCGCTCCTTGGTGCCGCTAAGAAGAGCGGCGAACACATCTAAAGGTATTACTCCTTTTGACTCGAACGTCCCTTGATTTTGGCCCTGTCACTCTTTCAACTATGGGGGAGGCACTCGCTATAGACAGTTATGCCTTTTGCCTCCCTCAATCACATAGAAAAAAAAAAAAAAAAAAAAAAAAAAAAGGTAAAGGTACAGTTAAGGAGATCATTTATAAAAATTAGAAAGAGAATAGGAGATAGGACAGAACTCTGAGGAACACCGGAGTTTATAGGATTAGT
Organism: Paralithodes platypus; assembly: GCA_032716605.1. Classification (NCBI taxonomy): domain Eukaryota; kingdom Metazoa; phylum Arthropoda; class Malacostraca; order Decapoda; family Lithodidae; genus Paralithodes; species Paralithodes platypus. The sequence continues at coordinate 2,925,732 of CM064494.1, forward strand.
GTTAAGCCTAGAGAGGGTAGAAAGTACATCTTTAGAAGAGATTAGGATATTAGGCATAAGTAAGAGAGAGGAGGGCGGAGAGGGAGGAATAGCACCGGAATCATCCAAGTTGGAGTTTCTAGCAAAAGTTTGAGCGAAGAGTTTAGCTTTGTCAGAGGAAGAAGTGATGGTTGTGCCATCAGAGTGGGAAAGGGGAGGGAAAGACGAGGAAGAGAAATTGTTGGAGAGGTTTTTGGCTAGATGCCAGCTTCTTGCTCTGTATAAGGGCACAGTGCGCCCATGTATCAAGTATTGTTCGCATGTGTGGGGAGGTTCCACCCATACTGCACTTCTCGAATGGGTACAGTCCAAAGTATTTCTGTCACATCAACTCCCTTTTTACTAATTCCCTACAATCTCTCTCTCTACACACCGCAATGTTGCATCTCTCACTCATCTACTGCTATTACATTAATCAGTGTTTCTCAGAGTTCTCTCAGTGTATACCTCCTCCCTTACGAAGAGTGAGTGGCACCCAGCTTTTAACACATTCCCACCCCTATTCTAGAAGTCTAACTCTCTAACCCAAGAGTAAACCGATTTTAACAAGTAAACTCTGGAACTCTCAAATATCTATCTTTCCCCCATCCTATGACGTCAACTGCTTCAAGCTCCGTGTGTCCAGATATGTTGACTAATGTACCTTGAATTCGGCTCCCTATATATTTTTCAACTTGTTTTTTTGGGGGGGACACTTGTTACAGGCAGCATTGCCTTTTTTTCTCCTACATACACATAGACAATAATAGAGTAGCGGTACTACAGGGGTTGAGAGGGTCGAGGCTGCCAGAACTCTTTACCGTCAAACTATCTATTGTGGCTTTTTCTTCATTCTTCCTCACGATCACTTCTTCCCATTGTTCTTCCCACACTGGATCATATATTCCCAGCCAATTATAATCATACCGGTACCTATTCTTGTGTAAACTTGGGGCTCATTGCGTTGTTCGCTTAGAATATAGATACGATTTATATATGATGTTTAGTATTTGTCTTGTATATTTACTGTATGTCTTGTATGCGGATGCATTTTCATAACATATCTGTGTAATATTAATACGATATATGCCATTACTACCACAACACCAACAAACACCTCCATTTTCATAACATATCTGTGTAATATTAATACGATATATGCCATTACTACCACAACACCAACAAACACCTCCATTTCACCTCTCAGACTTTTATCACCACCATCACTATCGACATCCCTTAGTTAGTTAAAATAGGACTTCAGAGGCTATCAACCCTATTGGATTATTAAGCCAGCACACTGTAAGTCAAGAATAACGTCAGGACTGTAGCCTCTCTGCGAAAACTCCAGTCCCTTCTCGACATCCCAACACGGCAACAACAGGTCCGGAGCTAATGTAAATGAATACTGTCAAGATAATGCGGAATATGAACAACAACAATGACTTTTTATCCCTCTTACTTGTATCACCTCCATCTCTATCACCCCTACCACCACCACTATCATCATCATCATCATCATTATCACTATCACTATTAACCCTTTCTGTACCGCTGACGTGCTTTTGATTTGATCTCAGTTACATTTAGACCATATTATTCAGCTCAGGAAGAACGTCGACCAATTAAAAGGCTTCAAACTATCCCAATGAATCCTTTTAGCTACCACATATCCTTCCTAAGCTTTATAAAATTATCTAAATGTAGCTGAAATCATATGAAAAATACGTCGTCGGTATAGAGTTAAACTATACGTCGTCGTCGGTATAGAGTTAAACTATACGTCGTCGTCGGTATAGAGTTAAACTATGCGTCGTCGTCGGTATAGAGTTAAACTATACGTCGTCGTCGGTATAGAGTTAAACTATACGTCGTCGTCGGTATAGAGTTAAACTATACGTCGTCGTCGGTATAGAGTTAAACTATACGTCGTCGTCGGTATAGAGTTAAACTATACGTCGTCGTCGGTATAGAGTTAAACTATACGTCATCGTCGGTATAGAGTTAAACTATACGTCGTCGTCGGTATAGAGTTAAACTATACGTCGTCGTCGGTATAGAGTTAAACTATACGTCGTCGTCGGTATAGAGTTAAACTATACGTCGTCGTCGGTATAGAGTTAAACTATACGTCGTCGTCGGTATAGAGTTAAACTATACGTCGTCGTCGGTATAGAGTTAAACTATACGTCGTCGTCGGTAGAGTTAAACTATACGTCGTCGTCGGTATAGAGTTAAACTATACGTCGTCGTCGGTAGAGTTAAACTATTTTTTGACAAAACGGATTGGAACTTCATAAACCACATGAGTGATGCTAATGATATCGGCAACACATTCTCAGAAATATATGATAAAGCCATTAATGCTTGCATCCCTATGACAAATATGCGCTCAACTGAAAAAATAAGCCAAAACGGTAGAACACAGAAATTAAAGTTGTCTACATGCCAAAAAAAAAAAAATGCTCACACACTTCAGTAGAACAAAGAATGAATCAGACAGGTTAAGCTATATTAATCTCTAACGAAAAGCCAGAAAATGTATTGAACTTAGTAAGAACAATTGGGAATCACGTATTGCAAGCTTAAACAAGTCATACCCAAAGGAATTCTATGGATTCATAGAAGTAAAAAGGTGATAACTTCACAAATCAGACCAGTAATTAATGAAAATGGAAAACTTGTTGATGACGAAGTCCAAATGAGTAGTTGTCTCAATGACCTTTTTACATCAGTCTTTACAGAGGAATATTTGAATTTGATCCCACATGCCACACCAGCTTTAATAAACAATAATGACATTCTAAGTGATATCACAATTACGTAAATAAATGTAATAAATAGCATTAACAAACTAAAATGTAATAAAACCCCTGGACCTGATACTATATCTCCAAGAGTTCTGAAAGAATTATGAGACGAGATATCAAATTCATTAACACTAGTTTTCAACAATTCAAAGCAGAGTGGCACTGTACCGTACCCAATTAATGAAAATTAGCTAATGTAGCTCCTATATAAAACAAAAGGCAACAAATTACTTCCTTCCAACTATCTTCCAATCAGCTTGACTTCAATCCTATGTAAAGTGCTCAAAATAATCCTCAGAAACATAAACCATTAAGAAGAGAAGAAAAGAATCATAGCATGGATTTCGAAAAAAAAACGTTCATAGTTGACCAATCTCGTTGACTTTGTTCACAATATCTTTAGCCTAATATGTATGACGAAACTAAAGCTGTTGACGTTGTTTACCTTGATTTCCAGAAAGCCTTCGACAAAGTCCCCCACAAGCGTCTCTTAATAAAATTAAAAGTTTATGGCATAGAAGGGTTCGTACTTTGCTGGATTGAGAATAGGGTAGACGGGCGTAAGCAGTGAGTAGTAGTAAATGGTAATACCTTGGACTGGAAAAATGTCACAAGTGGCCCTAAGGTTCAGTACTCAAACCTGTTTTTTTTTCCTTTTTTTTTCTTGATTTACATCAATGACATCGATGATGACCATTTATGTACAATATCAAAACTCACAGACAATACCAAAGTTGGGAACATAGTATCTCCCTTGCATGTCCAACAGATCCAAAATGATTGAGATTGATTAGCAAATTGGGCCCAAAACCAGCAAAATCAGTTTTAATACCCATACATGTAAAGTACTGCATATAGGTTACAACAATGACAAATCAAACTACTCTATGACTGGTAGTCAACTAAAAAACACTGATAAAGAAACTGACTTAGGAGTTACAATATCATGCAAGTTTAACACCCAGCCAATAATGCACAGAGGTAATTAAGAAAGCAAACAACATTATTGGCTGTATTGGAAGATCGTTTAAATACATATCTTAAAATGTTATTCACATTTTATACAACTCTTTGGTTTGCCCCCATCTGGAATACTGTGTACGATTTTGGTGTCCATATTATCAAAAGGACTGGAAATCAGTGTTGTAACCACAGGGAGATATGTCTATTATAGACGAGTTACATCAGAATAGTGATCTAGAGAGCTAGAGTGAGAACGGAGAACTGGGTAGGTGAGGAGCATGTCGGGTTTAGGAAGGGAAGAGGGTGTGTAGACCAGATTCTCTCTTTGAGAAATGTTGTTGAGAAGTATTTGGAGAAGGGACAAAAGTTGCATACTGCCTTTATGGACTTGGAGAAAGCTTATTACAGAGTTGACAGAAGGTTTGTGGAAAGTATTGCGAATATAGGAAGTAGTTGGTAAGTTGCTGAGAGTGGTGAGGAGCATGTATGAGGGTGCAAAAGTGGCAGTGCATGTGGAGAATGAACAGACCGAGTTCTTTGATTTGAATGTTGGATTCAAGCGAGGATGTGTGATGTCTCCATGGTTGTTCAGTATATATATGGATAAAGTCTTGAAAGAAGTACAAAGAAGAGCAGTGGATGTTGGTGTACCCCTGAAGAAGGGAGTGAAGGGAAGTTGCCTGTACTGCTGTTTGATGATGATACAGTTCTGTTGAGTGATAATGAGTGGGAGTTACAGGGTCTGGTAAATATGTTTGGAACTGTGTTTGACCAACGGAACCTGAAGGTAAATGTAAGGAAGAGTAAGATTATGGTCTTTAACAGGGGTGTAGTCACAGAGTGTGAGGTGAGGTTGAATGGTCAGGTTAGGAAAATGTCAGCTCATTTAAGCATTTGGGGAGAGTGATGAGTAAAGATGGAAGTATGGAAGAAGAAGTACGGTAGAGGATACAACAGGGGAAGAGGGTTGTAGGAATGCTGAAAGCAGTGAATAGGGTGCGACAAGGAATAGGGTGGGAGCATGGAAGTAAAGAAGTCATTGCATGATACACTGGTAATCCCAACATTGATGTACGGGAGTGAAGCATTGACGTTGTTGGAGAGATATTAATCAAGAGTTAGAGAGGTGGAAATGAGGTACTTGAGAAGTGCATGTGGAGTTACATGGAGAGATAGACAGACGAATCAGTAAATATGAGAGCATTGTGATGGGGATGTGCTGGAAAGTAGTAAACAGAATTACCAGGAGATGGTTAGGTCATATGGAACGTATGGGGAGTGAGAGAATGACTAAGAGTGTACGAGAGTGAAGAGGAAGAGGCACACATAGAGAGTGAGGTGGAAGGATGGAGTTGAAAGGTAGGCTATATGAGTGAAAATGGTGTTGGGTGGGAAGAGTTGCACCGGCTGACAGAGGACAGAGGTGCATAGAGGCAATTCATTCGTGGCCAAACCTTCGGGGATAATGGCATCTGGCAATAGATAGACATAGATAATCTGGAGAGAATACTGCAGAGAGTAACAAAAAATATTCCTAGACTAAGGAATAAGTCATACGAAGAACGTCTAATAGAGTTACATCTGTTTAGTTTAACAAAGTGCAGGCGAAGAGGGGACCTAATCCAAGTGTTTAAAATGGTTTAAGGTATTGACAATATGGATGTCAACAAATACTTCCCAATTGATCTTTCATATTACACTAGATACAATGGTTGTAAGATAATTGGAAAGCCTTTTAACTCACATGAGGTAAAGCATTTCTTATTTAATCGAGTAGTAAAATTATGGAATGGACTGCCTAGTAACGTAATTGAGTGTAGTACTGTTGAAACTTTCAAAAATTCGACTAGATAAATATCTCGCTAATAACCCCCGATTAACTGCGTTGACAAATGAGTAGCATCATTCTTTACTGTGCTACCGTTACCTTTTTTTCACATAGTTAAGGTAGTTACAGTTACTAGCAGTCTCGTAAAGATCAATAGATCTATTGTTGTTGTTTTATTTCCTTTGTACTTTGTATCAACACCATCATCACCACCACAACAACTATATATTCACTTCCACTTGTATCACCACCAATACTAACAACAACATCAACAACAATAATAAACATAATTTTTCCAACCAATACTAACAAAAAACAACAACTATAATAATAATGTCTCCACCCTCATTCTCATTACCATCACAGCCAATAATAATAATAATGTCTCCACCCTCATTCTCATTACCATCACAGCCAATAATAATAATAATGTCTCCACCCTCATTCTCATTACCATCACAGCCAATAATAATAATAATGTCTCCACCCTCATTCTCATTACCATCACAGCCAATAATAATAATAATAATGTCTCCACCCTCATTCTCATTACCATCACAGCCAATAATAATAATAATAATAATATAATGCCTATTTCTAACCATTCTCTTTTCTCTGCCCACAGGTGAGTCAACCACAAATATACCTTGTATTGGTCTTCTTCGACAGGTAAGGTAGGTAGAATGATTGTGTTCTTCTTTGATTGGTGGTTTGATTGGTTATTTATGTATTTATTTATTTGCTTACAAATTGATTGCTATATTTGTATACCGGTATTCATTTATTTTATATTTTGCCGGTATTCATTTGCATAGTTTTGTATCGTTGATCGATTTGACGCATTACGTACTACACTTCTCAAAAAGAAAAAGAAAAAAGGTACTATTCTTAATTTCCAGCCAAAGGTGGATGTTGTGTGTAGCCTATGTGCGCAACAATCTGACTTCCTCTCGTGCTCACAACTTTGACTCTAAATAAATTTCAACTCTCTGGCGTAAGCTATCTTGTTATTCTTAAATTAATTATATCTGTGCTGTTTATCTCTTCCCCAAATTTATTGACTATCCACAATTTTTTACTATCTTACCTCAAAAGTGGAACACATTATATCCATCCCTCCGTTCTCTGAAGTCTCCATCTTAGGTGATTTCAATGTTCACCACCACCACCAATGGCTCTCCTCTCATTTCACTGATCAACCTGGTAATCAAACTTACGTCTTGTCTATCCCTAGCCGCCTTGGAGATCGACCCAACATCCTTTACTTATTTCTAACCTCTAATATTTCTGCTTACACTGTAAATATTTGCTCTCCGTTGAACTCCTCCCATCATAACATTATATCTGTTACCTGTTCTATTTATCCGGTGCAGCCATCTGATCCACCCAGCCAGCGGGACTTGTGGCATTTTGGCGCTGCTGACTGGGAGGCACTTCAGCAGCACTTCTTTGATTTCCCATGGAATTATTTTTGCTTCCGTGGCTGTGAACCCTCAGAGTGTGCCGAACGCAGCACTGAAGTGATCATTTCGGGCAAGGAGGCTTACATTCTATGTTGCTATTCTCAGTCTAATACAAAACATCTTGGTTTACTCACGCTTGTTATACGGAGGAGGCGTATAGACAGTACTGACGCCTTCCAACTTATGAATCTCAAACTCTCGATGATTCTGCCCGGAATCATACCAAATTTATTCTTCAAATTGCCAAAAATTCTTTCTAATTCAAGCTCTTCCCAAGCTTTCTGGCATCTATCCAAAAACCTCTCCAACAATTTTACTTCCTCATCTTTCCCTCCTCTCTTCCACTTCAATGGCACCACTATCACTTTTTCCTCTGACAAAGCTGAACTCTCCGCTCATAATTTTGCTAAAAACTCATCGTTAGATGATTCTGGTGCTATTCCTCCTTTCTCTTACTTATGCCAAATATCCTAATATCTTAAGAACATAAGAACATAAGAACATAAGAAAATGGGAGTCTGCAGAAAGCCGATTGGCCTAAGCAAGGCAGATCCCTGTCCCACACAACCCCAATTACAAAGCCCAATTATAGGCTCAACACTCTAATACCCTGAGGATCATCTTACCAAAATGGTTAAAGATTAACGCAGGATTACAGGGGTCTGCAGAGCGCTGATTGGGCCAACCCAGCTGATCCCCCTTCACACCCAACCCTTCTCGTCCATATTGCTTATCCAATTTTATCTTAAAGCTCCCTACCGTTTTGAATCCCACTATAGCACTTGGTAGTCCATTCCACCCATCTACAACTCTGTTACCAAACCAATATTTGCCTATATCTTTACTGAAACGAAATTTATCTAATTTGAAACCATTGGTACGAGTTCTTTCGCTATCACTGAGCTTTAGTACATTTGTCATGTCCCCTTTGTTAATCCCACTAACCCACTTGAACACCTCTATCATATCCCCTCTAACTCTGCGTCTCTCTAACGAATGTAAACCTAATTTCTTCAACCTTTCTTCATACGGAAGATTTCTAATATTATGGATAATTTTTGTCATTCTACGCTGAACTCTCTCCAATGAATCTATGTCCATTCTGTAATAAGGACACCAAAATTGGACAGCATAATCCATATGGGGTCTCACTAATGACAAGTAAAGTTTTAAGATAACATCAGCAGTTCTGTTACTCACACTCCTAGAGATGAACCCGAGAATCCTGTTTGCCTTATTACGAACGCTTATACACTGTTTTCTAGGCTTCAAATAATTGCTAACAAACACACCTAGATCTTTCTCGCAGTCTTAATTTTCTAATTCTAAATTAGCTAGTTTATATTTAACATTTGTTTGCATCTTCCCTATCTTTAATACCTTGCATTTGTCAATGTTAAACTTCATCTGCCAATTTACTGACCATTCATGTAAGGTATCTAGATCCCTTTGGAGGCACTCTATATCGCTATCTGAATCAATTGATCTCCCCATTTTAGTATCGTCTGCGAATTTACTTATCCTTTTTTTTTTTTTTTTTTTTGAGACAATGAACGGAGGCAGGAAAAACACAGATAAAACAAAAAGTCCATGTGCCTAAAGGCATCCTCCATTCATAAAATTGTTGTAACAACTGGATTTAAACATTTGTAGATTGTAAGTTTGTGGAAAGCAATTCGAGGGAAGTGAATTCCAAAGAGTAGTAGTTCTAGGGATAAATGAATTTTGATAAGCAGAAGTTCTGCAGTTATACCTAAATCTAGGTCATTTATGTATATAAGAAACAACAGGGGACCTAATACCGATCCCTGGGGGACACCACTTTTGACTGCTCCCCACTCTGACTTGGTACCATTTATGCTGACTCTCTGTTTCCTACCAATTAGCCATGACCTAATCCATCCCAACAACGACCCTCCTATTCCATGTGCCTCAACCTTTCTCATCAATCTCTCATGAGGGACTCTGTCGAAAGCTTTACTGAAATCTAAATATATAATATCATATGACTTGTCACTATCTACTGCTTCATATACCTCTGAGAAAAAGCTAAGCAAATTAGTAAGGCAAGAACGTCCCTGAGTGAATCCATGCTGAGAAGAATTTATTAATTAAGTTAAATTTTACTAAGTGGCTTCTAATTTTCCTAGCCATAATAGACTATATCAACTTTCCTATGATTGAATAATTGAATATGATTGAATATCTTATAAGGATATACTTCCGTGCTGGCTCCCTGCCTAGGCTAAGTCTTCTATCTCTGTCTTTCCTCTAACATCTTTCCTTCTTGCTGGAAATTTCGATGAAGGGTGACCACTCTCAACCCTCGAACTATTGTCCAATTGCCCTCATTCTTTGCATCTCTAAAGTTTTCAAATCTATTCTCAATTCTAAATGTATTAAACATTGGTCTTCCTATAATCTTCTTTCAGATCGTCAGTATATATCGTTTCCTTAAGGACTGCTCTACTGGTGATCTCCTTTCTTTTTATACTAACTATTGGTGATCAGGCTCATCCTCCTTTCGGAACTTTGGTGAGACCTTTTCTATTGCACTAGTCATATCGAAAGCCTTTGATAGAGTCTGGCACAAATCTCTAATTTCTAAACTACCCTCCTTCGGTTTTTATCACTATAATCTGTGCCTGTATCTCTAATTTCCTTTCTGTCCGTTCCATAGCTGCGGTTGTGGACGGCCATCACTCACTTCCTCGACGTATCAACTCCGGTGTTATTCAGGGTTCTGTCCTGTCTCCAGTTCTCTGTGGACGAATGTATATACTAGCGAACTAAACCCCTGTATATTATAACTACTCTGACAATATGCCTTCCCAACTCACACTGCTCATTTGTCTCTTTCTCCTTGTGTATCTCTATATGTCTCTCCCACCCCTAGTATTCTTATATAATACTCCTTGTTCATTCCAGTTTCCTGCAATCGATCTTCATCTCCCTATTTACCATTAATTATTCCATACCCCCTTCTTTCCCCTCAATTACCCCCACCCTTTCCCCTTATATTAGCAACCCCCTCTTTGCCCTCTCTGCATTAAGGGGGGTCACCGTTTTTTTTTTATCTTTCTCTCCTTTTCTTTCTTTCTCTGGCTTGTATCCATTCGGCCCCATTCAGCCAACTGTTTTAAGACGTTTATCCCCATCCAGGTGTCGATTTCTTCCTGGCGAGCGATAGCGAGCCAGCATTGTATGGAGAAATCCGGCTTTGCCGGAGAAATTTTTCTATCGAAAAATGTAAAAATTTAGCTCGCTGTCAAAACAAACATATATATGCGGGCTCGCTACCGCTCGCCAGGAAAATATTGACATTTGGATGGGAGTAAACGTCTTAAAACAGGAGGCTGAATGGGGCCGAATGGATACAAACCAAAGAGAGAGGGAGAGAAAGAGAAAAAAAGCGAGATGGGCTCCCTTAAGAGTCACTCCCGTGTGTGTGTTTGTGTGTGTGTGTGTGTGTGTTAGTGTGAGAGAGAGACCCCCTCCCATCTGTGGTATGGGGGGGGGGGGGGTAATATACTACGAGGTCAGCATTGGTTCCCACGATCACGCCCTCCCTCCCTCCCGCATTTTTATATAAATAAATTTGTTTTTATCCAGTCGGGTTACCACCGCTTCCGTTTGTAATATTCACTGTCTAAAAGTTTGGTCTTAACACTAGTATTAAGGAGTAATTAAACTGTCAACATATATATTCTCTTATAAAGATAATATTGGTAGTAATATAACGGTTATCAATTATAATAGGGTGGGGGTCTACTGCATGCTCAGCTGGATAACAGAAACAAATGATAACATAGATATAGAATGGGTTTATAAACATAGATATCGTGAACAATAATACATATAATACACAGAATGCTGGGGCAGAACAATACATAGTTAAAATAAGACTTCAGAGGCTATCAACCCTATTGGATTATTAAGCCAGCACACTGTAAGTCAAGAATAACGTCAGGACTGGAGCCTCTCTTCGAGAACTCCAGTCCCTTGACTTCAGGATAATACAATATGGTATCTGGTATAAGTACTGTATATATAAGTATGTAACCACAAATTCTCAGAAATGTTCTCAATCTTTAAAGTTTGTTCTACACAATGGTAAATTAAGTCTGAAAAGTCTCCTTCCAAATGTTTACTGTATATGATATTGATGAAGGATCAGATGATCCCTTTTCTTGGCAGCTTCCTACTGGCAACTTTATCATGTCAACATAATAACTTTATTTACTATGGTAGCCGATACCAATGCCCGACATGAAGTAGTGGATCAAAAGTGGCCGGAAAGAGCCATCAAGTGCTAGAGAGATCAGATGTGGGTCCCTCAACACGTGCTGTGGCAGATGAGTGGGGTTTACAGGGGGAGGGGGGGGGGGGAAGGTTATTGGGAAACAAGTAACTAACCCCCCTCCAAAAAACAACAATGATACAAATAAATAAATAAATAAATAATATATATATATCTATATATATATATATATATATATACAGTATATATACCGTAGGTGTGGCGGAGTGGTCTTGCCACTGGACTGGTAATCCAAAGAACCCGGGTTCGAATCCCAATATGTCAATGGGAAGATATTATTGGGATGGAATTTGTGCTGTACCTAGTATCAGTGCATTACCACAGCACACCGAAATGCCATATAAATACCCTCATTGTTCCCTGATTAAATAGCATTGTATGAATATTCCCATATTCAAAAATAAGCTACAGGGGGGCAATGCCTAGTGAGTTAATTGCTCAATAAGTGGCATTCTGAGAGTAAGGGTCCGAGCCTGAGGGATGAGACTGTGAAGCACAGAGGTGGAGCAGCTTCAGAGATGGAGTTGCTTCGAGCCGTGAAGCTTCGCATGTCTCACTCCCTAGACTGAACAAGACCTCACGGGCCTCACCGTGTTCAGCAGTAGAGTGTAAAGGCTATCAGCCTATGCCCGAGATGGAATATATAAAAAAAAAAAAAAAAAAAAAAAAATATATATATTATATACAGTATACTGTATATATATATAAATAATAATAATAAATAAATAAGTAATAATTATAATAATACTACTACTACTACTACTAATAATAATAATAATAATAATAATAAGAAGAAGAAAAAGAAGAAGAATTTGCTTTAATTTGCTTGTAAAATAGAACTCATCATTTCGAGCGATCGTATAGCCTACCCGTTTACAATGTACTGTTATTTTAGTAAAACTACATTTATTAGTTGATGCCAGGTATAGCACAGCGGCTACCAACCACATCTCATTACAGATTAGTTCGATGGGGGACTGCGAATGGCTGCTCTTGGGAAGCATGTTATGATGGGATTGAGGGAGAAAGATTACTGTGGAGAGGGCGTCGTCTATGTCATACAAAGATTACTGTGGAGAGGGCGTCGTCTATGTCATACAAAGATTACTGTGGAGAGGGCGTCGTCTATGTCATACAAAGATTACTGTGGAGAGGGCGTCGTCTATGTCATACAAAGATTACTGTGGAGAGGGCGTCGTCTATGTCATACAAAGATTACTGTGGAGAGGGCGTCGTCTATGTCATACAAAGATTACTGTGGAGAGGGCGTCGTCTATGTCATACAAAGATTACTGTGGAGAGGGCGTCGTCTATGTCATACAAAGATTACTGTGGAGAGGGCGTCGTCTATGTCATACAAAGATTACTGTGGAGAGGGCGTCGTCTATGTCATACAAAGATTACTGTGGAGAGGGCGTCGTCTATGTCATACAAAGATTACTGTGGAGAGGGCGTCGTCTATGTCATACAAAGATTACTGTGGAGAGGGCGTCGTCTATGTCATACAAAGATTACTGTGGAGAGGGCGTCGTCTATGTCATACAAAGATTACTGTGGAGAGGGCGTCGTCTATGTCATACAAAGATTACTGTGGAGAGGGCGTCGTCTATGTCATACAAAGATTACTGTGGAGAGGGCGTCGTCTATGTCATACAAAGATTACTGTGGAGAGGGCGTCGTCTATGTCATACAAAGATTACTGTGGAGAGGGCGTCGTCTATGTCATACAAAGATTACTGTGGAGAGGGCGTCGTCTATGTCATACAAAGATTACTGTGGAGAGGGCGTCGTCTATGTCATACAAAGATTACTGTGGAGAGGGCGTCGTCTATGTCATACAAAGATTACTGTGGAGAGGGCGTCGTCTATGTCATACAAAGAAAGATAAGGTGAATGTTGATTTATGACAGATAACTTGCTAACACTTAGTTTCTTAAAGATTGTAGTTTATTTCTACTTTCTCACCAATGTGACGGACTTGACTATACCGTGGTGTGTTTTATGAATATGGCCGATTAAACCTATTATACCTCAAGATCTGTTATACCTACCGGTAACCTAAAACATCATCCCGTCACTCAAAATAGAACTTCCTTTATATAAATCAACTTTTTCGTATAGGTTTTGTATTATTAACGAACACTGTTTATATGAAAATGTAGGTATAGGATATATGAAACTGGCTTATTAATTTATATGAAAATGTAGGTATAGGATATATGAAACTGGCTTATTAATTTTCCTTTACGTAAACATAGATATACAAGAATACCATACACGTAAAACGGGAGCTATAAGAAAAATACGTTTATAAAAGTAATGAATAGAAGTACTAATAAAATATAACGCTGATTAATATGAAATAAAAACAACGTATGGAATTAAGTTAGAATGGGAGAGGGTGTGTGTGTGTGTATGTACTGTATGTATGTATGTGTGTATGACAGGCAATATGTAATACAGGTACAAGATTATCGCCCATTTGTTCAACTATTCAAAATGTATACATTCAGGAATTTTAGGTTATTTTTTCAAAAGTTTTATATTTATGTTTTGTGAGGATACTGATAATGAAGGAAGACCAACATAAAAGTACATATAACTTAGTAGGCTATAATTCAAGTAGGTTTACACAAAAATAATATGCTGGAAGCAAAAATGTATGCTCTAAATTCAGTGTCGAATATCGAGTAATATCCAAGTTAATTTATATTTTCTGGGTAAAAGATGAATGCAGATACAATGCACTGAGGCAGCAGATGTTATACAGATGTCCTCTTGAGTCACGAATATAAAAGACGAAACCATTAATCCGAATCCGGCCGAGTGAGTGAGCCAACGAGATATTGATTAACAGAGCAGAGATCGGATGTCGTACCTCCATTATTTCGCCCCTTCTGCCCCCCCCCCCTTATCTCGCTCGATACCCGCAGCTGTGGTTCTGGATTTGTGGGGCGGTCGCGAATGGGAAGTTGAATAGCTTGACTGAACACGGTCCATGTGCTGCACTTCCATCGTGACATTTAGACAATATCTAGAAACCAGTTTTTTTTTTCACTTGATTATTAACCCCTTCAGTGCGATGGCGTCATTTTCATTTTGTTCTGGCTATCATTAGACGTTTTTAACTTAGTTTAAGAAGGACCTATGAACATTAAAAATATGCTTTGATTTCCTCACTATGGTGCACTTTAGGATCTGGGAAGATAGTAGTCCCTCATATCCAAGTGCTCGAGTTGCTGTATGTATATATATATGTATATATATATATATATATATATATATATATATATATATATATATATATATATATGTATATAGAACACAATAGACCAGGAAGGAGGGGTTGTTATTGTCAAGTTATGATTTAAAAGGAATAATCTGCAGTCGACAATGTAAAGGGTTTGCTCTGAGTGTAAGCTGTCAAGGGGAGAGGTGTGTGTGTGTGACGGGAAGGATCAGATGTCTGTGTATTATTCAACACACACACACACACACACACACACACACATACAAGTTATTAGCAAAATCAGTTACAATTATTCATTTCCTATAAACAAAGTAGGGTTATGGTTAAACTGACAATAGCTACTTAGAAAGTTAAATACGTATAAAGGCAGATAATGATAGAAATGTAGTTTGTAAAATAATATTCATGAACATACATTAATAATCAGTGATGCCAACTGTACTAGAAACTTGACACTTGCCAGAATTTGGACGTTAGTAGGCTACGTGGTATTATAGTTTTACCTTTTTTTGTACTATAGGACAAGAGCATCCTGTATCCGGCATCATGCACGCTTGCACCGGAACACACACTATCTGTGAGTGCTCAATCTGCTGTAAGTCTTTTTCTGTTTCTCTGTAAATGATGTATCTGTCATTATATCAAAGAGCAATACTATCTATCACTCTACCTGATTGTCTACCGTGTGTTATATATTATAACCGTCCAACCAAAGTGTATAATCTGCGTATTTGCTGCCTGAAGGAAAGCGAATTCTGGATAGTACCAGATATATGGCGTTTGTCAGGACGCTCGTTGTCACCATAGCTACATATATGGTGCTATATAGACCTTGGGTGCTATGTCAGAGACGGTGTCACACTTTGACCGACGTTCATATATCCAAGATATATACAACCATGCTATAGGCCGTGACTCTTCATGACACCGACTGCATTAGAGGATTTGAAGGATACCCATAAATTCCTATTTAGCTGTCAACGGCAAGCATATGTTTGTGGCATGTCTGTCGGTGGGATTATGATGCACCACTGAAATTAAGTACAACAAACAATTACTGTCAGTAATATTTTCCCCTGGGTAAACCTGAAATCAAACCTGGGTCGGTAGGAATACAAGACCACTCGGCCACACTTTCCCAATATATATTTATATATATTTGTCTATTTGCTGCTCTACTTAACCTCTATATCTATCTAGTATATAAATACCGATACATCTATCTATCTATCTGTTTCTGACATGTCCCTCAACAAAGTGTAGTGAAGCAATCTGGCCAGGTAGTTAACATTATAGGCGGGACCACTATAGTTGCTGTATCCTGTGGTCCACCCTTATTACTGTAACAACCACACACACACACACACACACACACACGCACACACGCACACAAACACACACACACCACCGCCACCACCACCACCACCACGCAGGGAAAAGATAAAATAATACAGAAATATAACACACACACATTTCGGGTATTACATAGCACTATATTCTCTCTTGTAGTCAATACATATTCAACTAGTGCTTAGCTATCAAGGTTCGTGACATGTATTATGTTTCTTCTTCAGCAATGTGATCCGAATAATTACATTATTGTTGTTATCCAAGCCCCATAACCAGACACCTTGCCCCTCTCCCCCTCCCACCACCCTTGTCGCTAACCTACCTTCTTTAACTATACTGTACTGTACGTAGGCTACACAAATAAGAGGTATAAACAAGTTATAAAACCAAAAGCGGACATAAACGCTGTATTTCGGTGGACCAAAGATAACAACATGCAATTTAACGAAGAGAAATTTCAGCTGATAAGGTATGGAGGAAATGAAAAGATTAAAGAAACCACAACCTACTTAACAGAGTCTCTCCTGCCAATCCCACGAAAATCAGAGGTTAAAGATCTTGGGGTAATAATGTCAGAAAACATGTCTTTCAAAGAACATAATCAGGCCAAGATGATGATGATGATGGCTTGAGTAAAGTAGGAGATTGGAGAGAGGAAGATAAAGTGGAGAAATGCGAAATAAAGTAGTAGGTGAAAAGTTCTCGGGCTCAACCAAGAGTGCTCCATTGTTTATTTTTGGAATGATAAGTGTAGTAACTTGGTCAGCTTCTTCTGGGCCGCTTGAGGAGGCAGTCTTCCTGCTGCTGCAGTCCTCTGGATCTCTGCAGTCAAGTCGCCGATGGTCTTCTCAAACTCGGTGGCGGTCATCCCCAGGTCGATGTCCTAGACTCCTTCCTCCAGCCCCTCCACATCGACGTCTTCTCTCATGGTGGAATCGGAGCAATCAGACGATGCAGAGGAGTTGGTTGCCACTGGTTCTTCAAAGATGGTATGTGCTGGAGTCGAGGCTGCTGCTGGTCCGGCGACGTTGACTGCTGTTGATGGTGGTGGTGTTGTTGCAGAAACTTCTGGAGGAGGTGGTGGTGGGGTGCTCCTATTGATGGGTTGGGGCAGATTCAGGCGCTTCCGATGGGTGCTGTTTTGGACGTTGTTGGGGAGCCTGTGGATGAGTGATTTTGGTGGAGTGCAGGTCTGGGATGATAATAGAGGGCAAGTTGTTAGCTTGTAGGAGAGCAGGGAGATACACCCTTAGGAGGTTGATGTTCCCGCCAGCAAGAGCAGTGGCTGTGGTGACAATGATTTTGATGGTTGAGTCCTTGTCACGAGATGGCTGCTCTACTCTTGCCTTTTCCTCCCTCTTCCTGGCATGCACCGATCCCTTCACACAGTCACCCTTGGGTCCAGATACTCATTGTGCCTCCATTCCCTTCTTCCCCTTTTTGATGGTAAATTCTACCCTCTCTCCGTCACCAAGAGAGGGTAGAGCATGGAGTGGATTGGGGCGAGATATGCTCCTTCTATATAAAAAGATGTCTCCTCCTTCCTGTTGGCTGATAAAGCCCATTCCCTTTTTTTAGTTAAACCATTTAACATGACCAGCAATGTAGGTGGTGGGTGCTGGGAGCATGATGGTGTTGGTGGTAAGGGATTGGTGGAACGATGTAGCCAATCAGGAGAGAGCAGAAACAGTGGAGTGAACGTGAGCGGCGAGGAAACTTGTAGGTTGGATACTGCGCACTTTCAAGACACGAGAAGAACGGCCAATGATAACACTTTTCAAATCGCTGGTGATCCCACGACTGGAGTATTGCAGTGTGCTAACATCTCCACACAAAGCTGGGGAAATATATGAAATAGAGAGTATTCAAAGAAGCTTCACGTCCCACATCAGCTCGGTAAAACATCTTCATTACTGGGATCGGCTGAAGGCTCTTAACTTATATTCACTGGAGCGAAGAAGAGAGAGATACTTGATAATTTACACATGGAAAGTTATCGAGGGTCTAGTTCCAAACCTTCACACCACAATATCATGGAACTGGAGCGACAGAGGAGGTAGGAAATGTAACATCCCACCGCAAAAGTGTGGGGGAGCTCTGGGCACACTGAGGGACTCCTGGTTGACAAACAGGTGACCAAGCCTCTTCAACAAAATGCCAGAGAACGTGAGAAACCTGATGGACGTGCCAACGGAAGTATTCAAGAAAGCCTTGGACAACCATCTCAAGTCGGTGCCTGATCAGCCATACTTCGCGGGGGTGAGAGCTGCCTCCTCGAATAGCCTGCTGCATCAAGCACTGGCAGCAAACATACTCGGGGGGAGCAACTCTCGCCGAGGCCACTGAGGGACGACCGAAACAACTCCAGGTAGACTCCAGGTAGGTAATGGGTATATTGATAGTGATTTACCATGGGTTTATTACTACCAATATACCACTCTCTAAAGATCATTTATTATGGATACTTGAATTACTTTTGTAATACTTTCAAACCCAGATATATATATTTTTACTTTTTTTAGGTGTAAACACACTTAACACAACAAGAAGAAACTGCCTCTTTTATCTGGTTAACCTCTTCAATCAGAAGGATATTCCTACACTTTATAAATACAACTGACAGATTATTTTGCTTAGTTTAGGGAGGAACTCTAAGAATCGAAGGATTAAAGCATATCTCAAATAATCTAATTCTAACAGATTTTGCTTAAGATAAATACAAATCGCATGAATAGAATAATAATAAAATAATGGCGTTAGGTGATCGAAAGGGTTGTAAACTGGGGTGATGAATGTGAACTTGTATGATATACTGTAGGTCAGCATACGTTGCCTATTGTGTTCCTTAAATATACAGGTGTGATATTTTTGTATTTAAATCTCAATTTTTTTTACCAGTCATGGGTGGACAGGAAGAAGAATATTATTGTTGTGTTCTATGTACAGTTGTGAGCCATAATATGTCCACACCCATTTGAATCATTGAACCTTTAATAACTTCAGTACTAGGTGGCTTTGTTTACTTTATGTTGTGGCTAACATTACATTCATGGAGTGTATTAACCCCTTACCGTCTCCCTGGGTTTACTCCTACTATAGTCTATGCGCTGTAAGTAGGCGAGAAAACATGACCTCTAACTTCTGTAACTCAAAAACGACTAGAGTAATCGAGCTAACATTTCTATCATTTAGGGAGAGTCAGTCAAGGAATAGATGTAGAACTTTACAGCCAATTTGCTCTAGCCCTATTTGAGTTACAGAGGATAGAGGTCATGATTTATCGCCTACTTACAACGAATAGACTATAGCTCCCTCCCTATCCCCTCACCTCTACCACACCCACTGGCTAACTTGATCACCACACACACACACACACAGCCCGTAGCCTAGTGGTAGAGCTCTCGTCTCACACACGAGGGGTCGGGGGTTCAATCCCCGGCCGGGCAGAGACAAATTGGGCTTGTCTCCTTTCATGTGTTAGCCTCAGTTCACCTAGCTGTAAATAGGTACCTGGAATAAGTGGACGACGTTGTGACGCCCAATCTGGGGTTGGCAAAAATGGTACAAGGCGAGATGGGTATCATATGGTTCACCTAAGCTGATGGCTACCTAAGCCTTCGGGCGAGACGGTACCGTCTATAGTGAGAATGGTACCATACAGATCCACCCTAAGCCTTCGTTTCCGATGTCGCCAATTGGCTAAAAATACAGACTACACACACATCCACAGCCATTCCAACGATACATATAACACCTACACATATAGGAGGCGGGAAATAACGAGCATGCTCACTCCCGCAATACAACTAGAGTAAGTACAACTAGAGTAAGTACATACACACACACACACACACCTTTATACAAACACTCCCGATTAGTTGTGGAAGTTTGTCTGACACGATTACAGTGGGGTTGTTTTTTTCAGGAATTTTGTTTTTTTATCAGGAAGGGGTTTGGTGAGGCAGAGAGAGAGAGAGAAAGAGAGAGAGAGAGAGAGAGAGAGAGAGAGAGAGAGAGAGAGAGAGAGAGAGAGAGAGAGAGAGAGAGAGAGAGAGATGAGAAAAGGAATCAAAAATTGTTATTCTTGATTGCTTTTCTCATATCTACACATATGATACTTGAGCCGAATCCAAGTATGTGTAGAATATTAACGATAGAAAAGAAAAGTGGAGATCATAAAGGCGCAGGAAAATATGAGAGGAAATGGCTATACATGAAATAAAACGAGCTTTGATAATTTTCGTACTATTTACTTATACTTGAAAAGGCGTAAATTATCATACAGTTTAAGGAACAGAAATGTAGGAAATAAAACTAGATATGGAGATTGATGATGGGAGGGGGTCACCGTTTTTGTTATCTTTCTCTTCTTTTCTCTCTTTCCCTGGTTTGTATCCATTCGGCCCCATTCAGCCAACTGTTTTAAGAAGTTTATCCCCATCCAGGTGTCGATTTCTGCCTGGCGAGCGATAGCGAACCAGCATTGTATGGAGAAATCCGGCTTCGCCGGAGATTTTTTTCTATCGAAAAATGTACAAATTTAGCTTGCTGTTAAAACAAAAATATATATATGCTGGCTCGCTACCGCTCGCCATACAAATATTGATACCTGGATGGGGGTAAACGGTTCAAAACAGTAGGCTGAATGGGCCCTTAACAGATGGAAGGTTTGGAAAGAGGGAGAAGAGATAGGGGGGGGGGGGGAGGGTAATGGGATAGGGGTAGAAGGGAGGGGGAGAAGAAGGGGCACAGGAAAACAAAGGGATAATGGATTAGGAATGAGGGGTGAGGGGAGAGGAGGGAAAACTCGGGAGTGGAGGGAAGGAGAGAGAGGAGGGATAGTAGTGGGAGAGGGGAGGGATAGTAGTGGGAGAGAGGAGGGATAGTAGTGGGAGAGGGGAGGGATAGTAGTGGGAGAGAGGAGGGATAGTAGTGGGAGAGAGGAGGGATAGTAGTGGGGAGAGAGGAGGGATAGTAGTGGGAGAGAGGAGGGATAGTAGTGGGAGAGAGGAGGGATAGTAGTGGGAGAGAGGAGGGATAGTAGTGGGAGAGAGGAGGGTATAGTATGGAGAGAGGAGGGTATAGTATGGAGAGAGGAGGGTATAGTATGGAGAGAGGAGGGTATAGTATGGAGAGAGGAGGGTATAGTATGGAGAGAGGAGGGATAGTAGTGGGAGAGAGGAGGGATAGTAGTGGGAGAGGGGAGGGATAGTAGTGGGAGAGAGGAGGGATAGTAGTGGGAGAGGGGAGGGATAGTAGTGGGGGAGAGGGAGGGATAGTAGTGGGAGAGGGGAGGGATAGTAGTGGGAGAGAGGAGGGATAGTAGTGGGAGAGGGGAGGGATAGTAGTGGGAGAGGGAAGGGAGAGTAGTGGGAGAGAGGAGGGATAGTAGTGGGAGAGAGGAGGGATAGTAGTGGGAGAGAGGAGGGATAGTAGTGGGAGAGAGGAGGGATAGTAGTGGGAGAGAGGAGGGATAGTAGTGGGAGAGAGGAGGGATAGTAGTGGGAGAGAGGAGGGATAGTAGTGGGAGAGGGGAGGGATAGTAGTGGGAGAGAGGAGGGATAGTAGTGGGAGAGGGGAGGGATAGTAGTGGGAGAGGGGAGGGATAGTAGTGGGAGAGAGGAGGGATAGTAGTGGGAGAGAGGAGGGATAGTAGTGGGAGAGAGGAGGGAAAGTAGTGGGAGAGAGGAGGGATAGTAGTGGGAGAGAGGAGGGATAGTAGTGGGAGAGAGGAGGGATAGTAGTGGGAGAGGAGGGATAGTAGTGGGAGAGAGGAGGGATAGTAGTGGGAGAGAGGAGGGATAGTAGTGGGAGAGAGGAGGGAAAGTAGTGGGAGAGAGGAGGGATAGTAGTGGGAGAGAGGAGGGATAGTAGTGGGAGAGACGTGGGAGAGGGGGAGGGATAGTAGTGGGAGAGGAGGGAGGGAACGTAGTGGGAGAGAGGAGAGTAGTGGAGGGATAGTAGTGGGAGAGAGGAGGGAAAGAAGTGGGATAGGGGAGGGATAGTAGGGGGAGAGGGGAGGGATAGTAGTGGGAGAGAGGAGGGATAGTAGTGGGAGAGAGGAGGAGGGATAGTAGTGGGAGAGAGGAGGGATAGTAGTGGGAGAGAGGAGGGATAGTAGTGGGAGAGAGGAGGGATAGTAGTGGAGAGGAGGGATAGTAGTGGAGAGAGGAGGGATAGTAGTGGGAGAGAGGAGGGATAGTAGTGGGAGAGAGGAGGATGAGAGAGGGGGAGAGAGGAGGGATAGTAGTGGGAGAGAGGAGGGATAGTAGTGGGAGAGAGGAGGGATAGTAGTGGAGAGAGAGGAGGGATAGTAGTGGGAGAGGAGGGAAAGTAGTGGGAGAGAGGAGGGATAGTAGTGGGAGAGAGGAGGGATAGTAGTGGGAGAGAGGAGGGATAGTAGTGGGAGAGAGGAGGGAAAGTAGTGGGAGAGGGGAGGGATAGTAGTGGGAGAGAGGAGGGAAAGTAGTGGGAGAGAGGAGGGATAGTAGTGGGAGAGAGGGAGGGATAGTAGTGGGAGAGGAGGGATAGTAGTGGGAGAGGGGGAGTAGTGGGAGAGAGGAGGATAGTAGTGGGAGAGGGGAGGGATAGTAGTGGGAGAGAGGAGGGATAGTAGTGGGAGAGGGGAGGGATAGTAGTGGGAGAGAGGAGGGATAGTGGGAGAGAGGGAGGAGGGATAGTAGTGGGAGGAGGATAGTAGTGGAGAGGAGGATAGTAGTGGGAGAGAGGAGGGATAGTAGTGGGAGAGAGGAGGGAAAGTAGTGGGAGAGAGGAGGGATAGTAGTGGGAGAGAGGAGGGAAAGTAGTGGAGAGGAGGGATAGTAGTGGGAGAGAGGAGGGATAGTAGGGGGAGAGAGGAGGGATAGTAGTGGGATAGGGGAGGGATAGTAGTGGGAGAGAGGAGGGGAGAGGAGGGATAGTAGTGGGAGAGAAGAGGGAAAGTAGTGGGAGAGAGGAGGGATAGTAGTGGGAGAGGGGAGGGATAGTAGTGGGAGAGAGGAGGGATAGTAGTGGGAGAGGGGAGGGATAGTAGTGGGAGAGAGGAGGGATAGTAGTGGGAGAGAGGAGGGATAGTAGTGGGAGAGAGGAGGTAGTAGTGGAGAGGGGAGGGATAGTAGTGGGAGAGAGGAGGGATAGTAGTGGGAGAGAGGAGGGATAGTAGTGGGAGAGAGGAGGGATAGTAGTGGGAGAGAGGAGGGATAGTAGTGGGAGAGGGGAGGGATAGTAGTGGGAGAGGAGGGATAGTAGTGGGAGAGGGGAGGGATAGTAGTGGGAGAGGGGAGGGATAGTAGTGGGAGAGAGGAGGGATAGTAGTGGGAGAGGGGAGGGATAGTAGTGGGAGAGAGGAGGGATAGTAGTGGGAGAGGGGAGGGATAGTAGTGGGAGAGAGGAGGGAAAGTAGTGGGAGAGGGGAGGGATAGTAGTGGGAGAGGGGAGGGATAGTAGTGGGAGAGGGGAGGGATAGTAGTGGGAGAGAGGAGGGAAAGGAAAGGAATACAAAGGAGAACAAAATGCAACAGTCCTACAGGGAAGGGAAGAGAAGGGGATAAAGGAATATCAAGGATATTGGGGAACATTTATAATGGAAAGGGTAGGTGATGGGGGGAGGAGGAAGGGAAGGGGAAAGGGGGAAAAGTAGGGAAGTGAGGGAGGGGCGTATACACTCCATGGGCGGCGGACTATATTGGTCGGTATGTGGTCCACTAATGGTCACTGGTCAGTGAGTGCGTAGATAGTGACAGTGGTGGGTGTGTTAGTGCGGGCGACTGTATAGCTTACTCTTATACTCAGATCATGCACTAATATATTCGTAGACGATTTCGCTCAGCTTCGGAATGGCCTCTAGAAACTAAACGCGTAAGAACTCAATTAGCTATTTATTCCCACAGATTATAGTCGTCAAATGATAGCTATGGTAAGCGAAAGAAAAACGTCATCTTACTGAAGGGGTTAACCCTTTCGGTATACCATGACGCACTCTTTCGTCGTATTCCGACTATTATTAGACTGTTTTATTAACCATGAAAGGCCCTGTGGGAGGCAAATAAATAGATTATACCCCTTTGAATGGTAGAGAGCCTTCCTATCTCGAGTAATAATCGTCTAATGTTAGCCAAACTGAAGTGAAAATGCGTCCTCTTAATGCTGAAAGTGTTAACATTGGGGACAGATGGTCCTTATCCCATACTGAACAAAGTATAAATAATGGAGTCAAAGTGAACGTGGCATCACCCAGTTTCTTGCAGATAACAATTTAGTACTTATTTCATCATCAAATCGAAATATTAAACTGAAATATGCGCACAGTCGTGAACAATATTAGCGCTATGTACCAACCCTGCCATCATCGGAAAATATATCTCGATTGTTCTTGAACGCTTGCAAGCAGTTGCTCACATAAATCCATTGAGGGTTCTGGAAAATTTCGAAAACTGTATTTTGTTTATCTTTTATTTACTAAGGCATATATTTATTTGGGGGGTATCATCTGATATTAGCCAAAACCTAATGGTTTCTGTTCGGGTATCATTCAAATCCGTCCTTTAACTAGTATGTCACTAGCAGTGTGGCGAAATGCGAGACTCAACTACTTGTGACCACATGTGACATTTCCCAATCCCTTAATGACCCCAACATTAGACAAGTAGACACCATAGTACTAGACTTCGCCAAAGCCTTCGACAAAGTCCCCCACCAAAGACTGTTAACCAAGTTAGATTATTATGGCATCCAAGGACCACTTCTTCACTGGATTAAGACTTTTTGACCAATCGGGATCATTGCGTTGTTCTCGAGGGTTCTCATTCATCTACTGTGCTTGTAATTTCTGGGGTTCCACAAGGCACTGTTCTGGCTCCCCTACTTTTTCCTTTCTTACATAAACGACCACCCACTATCCCTTACTTCTACTACTAATAGACTGGCCTTGGCCTTGCTCGAGACCTTGGGGCTGTTCGGCCAGACAGCCTGGGGAACAACAACAACAACAACAACTACTAATAGACTTGTAGCTGATGATAGCATAGTTTACCGACCAATTACTATAAGGGACGATTGCCTTGATTACAAGATGACTAAACTACCCTTGAAGAATGGGATGCCAAGTGGCAGATAACATTTAGACCTGACAAATGTCACTATATCCGCTTCACCCGTTTGAACAAAACCATCCCATTTTCCTACAAGCACCATGGCACTTTTCTAAATACTGTTCCCTCCCACAAATAATTAGGTGTCCACTTCTCAGCAGACATGAGGTGTATTACTCACGTTAGCAGCATCAGAGCAAAGGCTAACAAGGTTTTGGGTTTCCTGTGCAGGAATCTCACTAAGTGTAATGCAAATATAAAAATGCTAGCATTTAATCCACTTGATCGACCACATTTAGAATACTGCAACACAGTCTGGGATCCACACACTCACAGTTACATTAATAAGCTAGAGGCCATACAAAACAAAGCTGCAAGATGGACCAGACGGCATTACAGACACACTACATGTGTCACTTTGCTCAAACAAGACTAGACCCATTTGCAACAAGAAGACAAATGCACAGGCAACATATATTATATCAAATCACTAATCACTTAGTAGACATAGACAAAGATACATATTTACATCCTACAAGTATATGATTTACGAGACACAGCCACAACCTAAAATACGACACCTATCAGACTAACACGGACATATTTAGACACTCATTTGTTTCGCCGCAGCATCCAAGAGTGAAATCACTTCCCATTTCATGTAGTTAATAGTCCCACTCTTGATTTTTTGAGAACAAGGATCACCAGTCATTATATCCCTAATCCTTCTCCTCATCCTGATCCTTTCCCTAATCATTAACCACCATGCACAACCCCCGCACATTATGCCGCCCAAGAGCAGCCCTCTGAGAGTCCCACAACATAAACGAAAAATGCTCTGGGCGGGTTTGTAGCAGAAAAAGGCTTCACGAGTGACTTGTGTAAACTTCAACTGGAGTGACATAACATAACATAACATAATTACAGATGACATGATTGAGTTGAAGATATGACATGAGTTCAAGTTATGCCATCGGTCATAGCAAGAAGCTAGACCAAAACTAAAAATCACATGGAGTCATTTGATAGAATGAGTTTTCCATATCAATGCGTTTTTTGTATTGTACCTACCTCCAGGAGATTTAATCAGCTTAAGGAGGACCTCAGCCAATCAAAGATGTAAAATCTACTTCAGTGACTCCCACTAACTCCTTCTAAATTTAGTAACATAGTCTATTAATAGCAAGAATACAATAATACATTAAAATAGTTAAGACTACGTAGACGACTACGGTTCCTAATATATCCTCCCACATGAATGCCACATTTAGTGAGGGAAGAATGGTGGGTCTGATGGTGCCATGATAGTAAGAGGTCTGTTTGTCTCTTTGGCATTCTGGGGGCATCAGGGCACATTGCTGGCTAGGCACTCGTCGCCAGACCACTCAAGAACAGGCTGGGTTCGAGTCCCACCGAAGTTCGTGGGATAAGAGTTTTTGTTCTCATGTTATCGCCTATAGTCTGCAACAAACAGCCTAAAGTATACTTTGTCACTACCACCACTATTTTCGATTTCACTTCTATTATCTTGTATCTGTATAAACCATTGACACTCAAATATATTAATGTATACCAGCGCATAAATATATATATATATGAAGATAGAGATTGAGTGATAGATAGAAAGATGGATAGATATATATACTCATACAGAAAAATACAGGTACCGGTGTGTTGCTCAAAGGTCATAGTTCTGTGTTAGTAGTACTATAGTCTATTCGCTGTAAGTAGGCGAGAAATCATGACATGACCTCTATACTCTGTAACTCAAGAAGGGCTAGAGCAAATTGGCTGTAAATTTCACATCTATTCCTTGACTGACTCTTCCCAAATGGTAGAAATATTAGGCTAGCTCGATTATTCTAACCTAGTCGTTTTTTAGTTACGGAGGTTAGTGGGTCATGATTTCGCGACTACTTACAGCGAATAGACTATAGTATTCCTGGCATAGCTGGGGGAGGTAAGGGAGCCCACCTCGCTTTTTGCCTACTGTTTTAAGACGTTTACCCCCATCCAGGTGTCAATATTTCCCTGGCGAGCAGTAGTGAGCCAACATGCCAACATATATATATATATATATATATATATATATATATATATATACCGGTATATATATATATATATATATATATCTCTATCTATATATATATATATATATATATATATATATATATATACCGGTATATATATATATATATATATAAATATATATATATATATTTGTTTGTACAGCAAGCTGAATTTGTACATTTTTCGATAGAAAAATGTCTCCGGTGAAGCCGGATTTCTCCATACAATGCTGTCTCGCTATCGCTCGCCAGGAAGAAATCGACACCTGGATAGGGATAAACGTCTTAAAACAGTTGGCTGAATGGGGCCGAATGGATACAAGCCAGGGAAAGAGAGAAAAGGAGAGAAAGATTAAATAAGTCGGTGACTCCCCATAATTCGTATTGTACCTCGTGTTTAAATTAACATCATCGTACTGAAGGGGTTAATGCTATGCTAACCTGCAATTGCCAACAGTATGATGACGCCCTTGCAACATTGCATTAAGTATTTTAACCCCTTGAAGCTCTGACGCATTTTAGCAGTTTATTTTGGCTATCATTTAGGGATCGGTATTAGGTCCACTGTTGTTTCTTATATACATAAATGACCTAGATTTAGGTATAACTAGTAGGATAAGTAAATTCGCAGACGATACTAAAATAGGGAGATCAATTGATTCAGATAGCGATATAGAGTGCCTCCAAAGGGATCTAGATACCTTACATGAATGGTCAGTAAATTGGCAGATGATTTTGTGAGGCTTAGGAAGGATCGGTGGGTATTTAAAGGGTAAAGACTCACAATCAACCCTCTGACTTCCATATACCCTTCCTAATCTGAATAAAAATCGTCTAATAATAACCAGAAAGTATTAAAAGTAATGCATATCGGAGCTTGAAAGGGTTAACACACTCATTCTCTCACGCTAATATTCATGTATTATTGTTTGCTTGTATTAGTGTTTGCTTTGTTTACTCCCACAACATTCTATTGTTTGCTTGTATTAGTGTTTGCTTTGTTTACTCCCACAACATTCTATTCCACACTCATTCTTTCTCGTTTCTTATCAAGCTTTCGTCCTTTTCCTATTGTTAGCTCTTGGCATATTATATTACACCCTATCTTCATCTTGAGTTTCTAAACACGCTTTCATTTTTTGTTTTCATTTTTAGCCAATCATAGCATAATATTTTTCATTTACGCAACTGTTTATGTTTCATTTGTTTATATTTATTTTATATTTATCATATAACATAAAATTATCAATCACCCTCATTCACATTCAATTGCTTTCATTATTACATTTAATAAATTAATCAAGCTAAGTATAACCTTTCTGGTGGATTGAAAAGAATCTACTCTGCCTCTTTATTTACCTATTCATAGTTTAATAAAACAAAGAAGACATACTCTCACCCACTCGTGCACATACAGTTCCCTCTCACTCACCCATACACACTACAACACTAATCACTCACACATATAACAAGAGAACCACTCCCGCATCCACTCACCACCCCTCCTCCATAGCTTAGTTATAGGATATAAATGAACAACTAAGAAGTACTAAGAAGCCGGTTTGTTCCAAGATCCAGGGACACAATATAATTAAGTTATTGAATTGTTAAGCTATATCTTTACTGAAACCCTGTATTGATGTTTTAATATAAGTAATATAGAAAAATTGTGTATTTAAACAATGCGGCATAAATAGACATATACAGTATGTATTAATGACCCACACAATAATTGAGCCAATTGATACACAAACTGGTTTACCATAAAACTGGCACTTATGGTCTGATGATCAGGCATTTACAGGCTCGTATAGCTCATACTCGACTGTCAGAACCAGAATTCTACCCATAATTCTCGAGTGTGCGTTGAGACAGAACCGGACAACTCTTAGGTTATTAAAATAAATAAAAAGGACGAAAAACAAGGACTAAAGTGATTATTCGTCGATAGAACTGAACGATCGAAGGAGCAAGATTTCGATGATTTACAAAAGCACAAGCACCCCTCTCCTGGAAGATAAAGAAGAAGAGCATGAGGAAGAAGAAGAGGAAGATAATAGAAGAGAAGGAGGATGTAGAGGGGATGGCAGAGAAGGAGGACGTGGAAGAGGAAGAAGAGATGGGGGACAAGGAATAAGTAGAGGAGTACAAAGAGTAGAAATGAATGGAAGAACGACTTTTGAGAATGAAGAAGGAGGAGGCCTAGGAGGGAAACTACTTGGAGACGACGGAGGAAGAGGAGGAGGAATGGGTGGAGCACTATGGAGCCACTGCAGCCGGGTGGAGGAGAAGTGGAGGAGAGAGAGCCAAAGGAGGAGAGCGAGTCTGGAGAGGAGGATCAGGAGCTGGGAGAGGAGAAGGGCCAGGTGGGAGAGGAGGGAGGAGTTCGAGAAGAGACATGGAGGAGTGGGGGCCAACATCTTCTGCTTCAATTTTAGGCGTAAGAAGAATGACCAGGTGAGTAGGACCTGACATGGCTTTGGAGCGGAGCTTGAAGTACGTTTAGAGAGAGAATATAAGTGTCATGAGAGTGGGACTTGATATCTTTTTAGAATGGGTTTTCTGGTGGTTTTGAGACTTGGTTTCAGAGTCAGAATTGAAGGGAGGTTTGGAAGTGCTTGGGGAATGGGACGTGGAATTAAAGTGTAATTCTAAGTTGTCTGGGAATTGATTTTTTTTTTTTTAGGTGTTTTGGGAATTGCAATGGGCATTAACCCTTTCTCTGCGGGTATATTTCCACATATTTCCGCCATATTAGGGCTCATTCAGGCACTCCTGATTGATTAGGCAAGTGTGTGAATTAAATTAAATTTATTCAGCCGAAAACTAGACGAATATAGCTTCAAAATGACGCCAGAACGAGCTTCGTAGCTTGCGGGATTCACCTGCAGCGCTACCATAGACATTCGCTAAAATTAGCAATTCTCGCTAATTTCTCGCTACATTTGCCTTTGGCAACACTGTATATCTAGCGAGAGTCTGACTCAGAGCCTTCAGTGCCACAGCTGCCTGGCTGGGAGAAGGACGTGTGGCCTGTCGTGCTCCCTTGCATTCGATTTTACAGGCTTTAAGAGTGTTTAAAAGCCTGTAGATTGCTGTAAATTGCCATGACGTTCGGTATCGTCTCCCGCAGGGAAAGGGTTAAAGTGATTGAGTGTTTAAAGTGTTTTGCGAGTCGGAATTAGAACTGAAGTGATCGATTGTTTAAAGTGTTTTGAGAGTAGGAATTAGAATTGAAATGAGTTTAGAATGCGGCTTGAAGTTGTATTAGGAGTGGGTTTTTCTCTAGGATTTCAATCGAGCTCACATCCTCACATTGTTGTAGAGATCGCATCATGGGGTTGATTTTTATGTCAGGTATTCACCCACTACAACTTATCCTTACGAATACAAAATATTGTAATAGCGTGTATGTGCCGACAAACGTCACCATGTTTGACACTCATCATTAGGAGAGGGTGTTTTATGTCAGGTAACTATCATGCCAACTTTAACTAACTTATTTTAATCCCATCCCAGCCTCACCCCTAAAATAACCCGAGCTCTAACCTAACCCAACCTAGCCTTACTCTTAAACTAACGTAATATGACACCTAACCTTTGCCCCTCAACTTTCCCTTCATAATTAATATGACACCTAATCTTTGCCCCTCAACTTTCCCTTCATAATTGTTAACACTTTGGCGTGCCAATGACTTTATTTTCTTCATCAGATTCCCGACCGTAGCCGATCCGATGACGTTATTTTCGTCATCCGCTTCCCGGCGAGCGTTTAACTAGACCACGAGGCTTAGTACTGGGTAGGTGGGAGGTGGAGAGCGCGGCTCACTTCCTAGATAGGCAGGAGAGGGTAGGCCAGACACGCGAAAGTGTTAAGGGGCACAGGGCCTTAGGTGGGACTTTGGTGTCCCGGGTGTTTCCGCACCTTCCTCAGCTCCTCGCCTGGGAACGGCTTCAGTCACCTTGGCTTTCTTAGTGGTAAGCAGGGAGGGTTCTGTGGGGGCACTCGGTTATGGCCTTGGCATTGCTTGGGTCGTTGGGGCTGTTCGGTCAGACAGCCTGGGGAACACCAACAACAACAACAAAACCTAAGCTTGCCCAACTCCATACCTAATATCCATCAGTGCAGCAACATCATAATAATAACAGCAAAATAATAGAATATTTCTCCTCCCCCCAAAAAAAAACTAAAAAAAAAAAAAAAAAAAAAAAAAATATATATATATTACCGTATATATACCGGTATATAATTTTATATATATATATATATAGGTCCTACATAAATGCAAAATAAATATATATAAATAATACAACTAGGCACCGTGAGCGTTTTGGTTGGCGGTGGTTATGACTATAGGTCCACCGTGTTGACCATACCTTGGGTAAATGATTTACGAGTAGATGATAGTCCCTGTTTACCGCCCTGACATTTACAGGGCCCGGCTTACCTTTAGTGCTAATTGACACTGCTTACGGCGATACCAGGGATTACTGACAGAGAAAGAGAAAGAGAGATTTAACTTGAATTAATAACCTTTATTTACCGCCCCACAAAGTGAATGCGGGCACACAATTATACATTTTGATACAATAATAATTTGTGATAATATAATTCAGTTACAATTGGGCTCAAAATATCAATGTCTTGGCCATGTGCAACATGGGCCTATTTTACAATACACGACATCAATACAGCCAATACAGTTTCTTGATAGGATTCCAAGATGAATTTCGTGCACAGGAAAGCGTGACAACAACTTGTACAGCGTGAGAGAGAGAGAGAGAGAGAGTAAAGAGAGAGAGAGAGAGCGATAAATAGAGAGAGAGAGAGAGTGCATAGGGTAAGTACCACTACGTTCGATTAAATATTTAGTCAAAAAATCTGGTTTGTAGGTTATTAAGCCAGGACAATTTAGTTTTTGGATTGGAATGATTATGAGGAGGAATGCACTAAAATGTACATCAAGTTTATTTTGTTTAGCCATGTTAGCACTTCCAGAGATATAACAATAACAAAAAGTATAATTTTAACTGTACACATTGATGATAATGACTAAAAGGATGGGATTGTTTAAAAACTTGCTTTGAATAGTCTTTTGAAAATGTGGGCATGTACAGGTTATAGTATCACATTATATATGGGTCAAGTGTATGATAGTAGTGATAAGAGTACATTATATATGGGTCAAGTGTATGATAGTAGTGATAAGAGTACATTATATATGGGTCAAGTGTATGATAGTAGTGATAAGAGTACATTATATATGGGTCAAGTGTATGATAGTAGTGATAAGAGTACATTATATATGGGTCAAGTGTATGATAGTAGTGATAAGAGTACATTATATATGGGTCAAGTGTATGATAGTAGTGATAAGAGTACATTATATATGGGTCAAGTGTATGATAGTAGTGATAAGAGTACATTATATATGGGTCAAGTGTATGATAGTAGTGATAAGAGTACATTATATATGGGTCAAGTGTATGATAGTAGTGATAAGAGTACATTATATGGGTCAAGTGTATGATAGTAGTGATAAGAGTACATTATATATGGGTCAAGTGTATGATAGTAGTGATAAGAGTACATTATATATGGGTCAAGTGTATGATAGTAGTGATAAGAGTACATTATATATGGGTCAAGTGTATGATAGTAGTGATAAGAGTACATTTGCATTTATATTAAGACATTTGGTAAATTAAGTATATTTATTTGCTAAGAGAGAGGGAGACAGAGAAGTTGCAGAAGGGTGAGAAAACAAGAAATGTTTATGTAATAACATTAATTTGCTTAAACAAATATGTTTGACAAACTGGTATTCAGTTAAAAGGGGGGGAGGGGGGGGGGCATGATAATGTAGTTTTAAGATTGGACTGTTTGTGAGAAAGTATGCTAGAAGACTAATTTGGAATTTATTTAGTTTGGTAAGTTTAGTACTTTCAAACACATAATAAGAACAGAGAGGCATATTTTATACTTTTAAATATTTGCAAATACTGTAATAACTAAGAGGAAGGGAATTCCATTTATGTATAAACTTGCTTGGATAGTTTCTCATCTTATGCCAACAACAAAAATAGCTATCTTCACCACCACCCCAGCTACCATAACAGAAGGGCACAGAAGCCGCCTTGACAGAGGCCTCGAGTACCTTTCCAGCCCGGAATGCCGCCCCCCCCCCCCCTCCCCCCCCCCTACCGGCTACCGCCAAAAGATCATGCCTTCGGCCACCATCAGAATTATAACTGAGCCAGAGTGAACCCTTCTAGCTCTCAAAATCCATCAATTAAACAACGCAGAGAAACGACAGACTATGCACACCAACCCAGCAACCAGTATCAAAATATTCCCTCACGATAATTGATCACAGCTAAATGTGATACTAGCCTTGTCAGGTCTATGACTGACACCCCTGCTAGGTTCGATACTAGCCCTGCTAAGTGTGATACTAGCTCCGTCAGGTCTAAGACTGACACTGCCAAGCGTTCTGGCTGTAAGTTGTGTATGACACTGACAAAAGTGTTATCTGTGATATCTGTGAGGCTCGAAGCTCACAATCTGGGTCACTGACCAGATACACCACAGCAGAGACTGACCTCTACACCTTCTTTAGCCTGTGGTTTGAGACCTGGCACAGATAGTAGTTTGAGACCTAGCATCAACGAAGAAGAGAGAGGAGACTCTGACGATTTCCCAGTCCAGAATTTGAGGCGTTGCAGAACGCAACCTGAGGACAAACGCCGACATAGGACCCCATCATCAACACAAAGCAAAAATTCCCTAAGTCCCCCCTTCGACACCAGGAAAGTCACTAATATATATATCGGGTAGTAAGCCTCTAATTGTTTGAGTCCCTTCCTTGCATTGAAGTATTTCTCCCTTCAGGAATACACAACACACGCGCTGTCTTTTCTCTCCCCTATTGAATACTTTAAGTTAACAATTGAACACTATGGTATCAATGTAAATAAAGATATTGAATACTAGGATTTGAATTTAGTGACTTCCATATCAATAAATAATTATTGTTCCTTGAGAATATAATTAATACTATATTTGAGCGACTAGAGTAAACATGCTATCATATCTATGTGGGCAGGCTAACTAAGCTATAATAAAGTTCTTTGAAACTAGTAAATAAATACGCAAATTCGCCTTTTCCATTCATATGAATCCCACATATTAATATCACTATATATGTAAATTAAGTTTGATTTAATCTAACAACTCGCATAACAATTTAATTCCATAAATACATATGTGTCTGATAGTAGTGTATCACGAGTATCATATGTGTCTGATAGTAGTGTATCACGAGTATCATATGTGTCTGATAGTAGTGTATCACGAGTATCATATGTGTCTGATAGTAGTGTATCACGAGTATCATATGTGTCTGATAGTAGTGTATCACGAGTATCATATGTGTCTGATAGTAGTGTATCACGAGTATCATATGTGTCTGATAGTAGTGTATCACGAGTATCATATGTGTCTGATAGTAGTGTATCACGAGTATCATATGTGTCTGATAGTAGTGTATCACGAGTATCATATGTGTCTGATAGTAGTGTATCACGAGTATCATATGTGTCTGATAGTAGTGTATCACGAGTATCATATGTGTCTGATAGTAGTGTATCACGAGTATCATATGTGTCTGATAGTAGTGTATCACGAGTATCATATGTGTCTGATAGTAGTGTATCACGAGTATCATATGTGTCTGATAGTAGTGTATCACGAGTATCATATGTGTCTGATAGTAGTGTATCACGAGTATCATATGTGTCTGATAGTAGTGTATCACGAGTATCATATGTGTCTGATAGTAGTGTATCACGAGTATCATATGTGTCTGATAGTAGTGTATCACGAGTATCATATGTGTCTGATAGTAGTGTATCACGAGTATCATATGTGTCTGATAGTAGTGTATCACGAGTATCATATGTGTCTGATAGTAGTGTATCACGAGTATATGTGTCTGATAGTAGTGTATCACGAGTATCATATGTGTCTGATAGTAGTGTATCACGAGTATCATATGTGTCTGATAGTAGTGTATCACGAGTATCATATGTGTCTGATAGTAGTGTATCACGAGTATCATATGTGTCTGATAGTAGTGTATCACGAGTATCATATGTGTCTGATAGTAGTGTATCACGAGTATCATATGTGTCTGATAGTAGTGTATCACGAGTATCATATGTGTCTGATAGTAGTGTATCACGAGTATCATATGTGTCTGATAGTAGTGTATCACGAGTATCATATGTGTCTGATAGTAGTGTATCACGAGTATCATATGTGTCTGATAGTAGTGTATCACGAGTATCATATGTGTCATAGTTTCATTATGCACGTAAGCGTTTAAAGGGGGTCACCGGCTATTTGTTTTATCTTTCTCTCCTTTTCTCTATTTCCCTGGCTTGTATCCATTCGGCCCCATTCAGCCAACTGTTTTAAGACGTTTATCCCCATCCAGGTGTCGATTTTCCTGGCGAGCGATAGCGAGCCAGCATTGTATGGAGAAATTCGGCTTCGCCGGAGACATTTTTCCATTGAAAAATGTACATATTTAGCTTGCTGTCAAAAACAAAATATATACAGTATATGCTGGCTCGCTACCGCTCGCCAGGAAAATATTGACACCTGGATGGGGGTAAACGTCTTAAAACAGTAAGCTGAATGGGACCGAATGGATTACAAGCCAAAGAGAGAGGGAGAGAAAGATACAAAAAAAGCTAGGTGGGCTCCCTTAAACACTAACTGAAGTAAACTGTAATTGTATTTCCATCTTGTGATCTATGTACGATTCTTATGTATTTGATAACTTACTGTATTTTGTGTGAAACCATAATATATTCTGTGTATAAATCAATGTGTTGTTGTGTACCTGTTGTACAACTCGGATTGTGTTTTTTTATTGTATTTATATATAGACTTCTTAGTTTCTCCCTGTTAAAAGAACTCCTAAATACCAGTTTTGTCTAAATATAATATTTCGTTTGAGAGAGAGAGAGAGAAAGAGAGATGTTGCATAAGGTGAGTGACAGGTTGCTTGTTCAAAATTAATATACATATACTTATATGTTATACAGACAGATTTGTCAATATAATAGTACTTGTGTGGGTGATTCCTAATAAACTCAGGGAAATCTAAATAGCAGGGTGTGTGAGTGTGTGTGTGTGTGTGTGTGTGTGTGTGTGTGTGTGTGTGTGTGTGTGTGTGTGTGTGTGTGTGTGTGTGTCTGTGTGTGTGTGTAAGAGTCAACTATGGAGTGTGCTCTCCGCAGACATTATGGTTAATAATGCGTCATGACTATACTATCGGTCTTGCTTAAGGGGAATGATTGTTTTTGTTTTTTTGTTTTTTTTTTGTCTGGCCCCTCTTCTCCCTGTTGTTTAGCCCCATTAGTGTTCAGGTTTTAAGACATTCGCCTCATTAGTTTGATGATCTTAAGATTTTTCGGCTCATTTTGTTGTCAATATAAAGACCTTTCGTGCCATTTAGGTGCCGAGATATTCCTGGCGAGCGAAAGCGAGCCTGTAATTTAAGAAGAATCGGCCTTCGGTCGGGACACTATTCTACCGAAAAATGTACCAATTTATCTAGAAAGGGGATCTTGAGGATGTTTTATTAAGCTTGATGGAGGTCTAGGGAAGAAACTAAACAAATATAAATATATACATAAATCGACCAATAAATACCCCCCCCCCCTTTACCATTGAATAACCACCTCCCCTTAAAGGCCGTGCATATGTCTTAGGTTATTAATGTAGAGTTAACCGGGTCAGTAGTATTAAGCATATATTGTATGTTCGGATTATCAAGAGACGATAATATTCAACTTACACAAGATTTAAATGTGAACTGTTAACCGTCTTGATAGCGTAGTGCATAAGTGCGCGGAATTTCGATGTGAGTCTCCTAGGTTCGAGTCCTTGGAGTGCCACATGTATTTGTTGATTTCATTAATTGAGTAGAGGTGAAGTTGTTGGTGAAAAAACATAATAAATAATATGAATTAACCCTTTGACTTCCACAGGGCCTTCCTGGGCCACAAATAATCGTGTAATGATAGTCATGCTATATTAAAAAAAAAGTGTTACTGTGTATTGAAAGGGGTTAGGCAGGTTATTGTGATTCAATAAGAAGTATTAATTTATTTGCCTGGTAAATGTGGAAAGGGAATGAGAGAGAGAATGTGTGTGTGTGAGAGAGAGAGAGAGACTGTGTGTGTGTGTATGAGAGCGAGAGAGTCAGTCAAGAGAGAGTAGGGTTAGATCATTACCTATGACCGTTAAAGTCTTATGGGAGGGTAATGATGTGGAGGAGGAGGAGTAGAAGTAGAGGAAGAATGAGGAGGAAGAAGAAGAAGATGATGATGATAATGTTGAAGAACGAGGACAAGAAGACAAATAACAAGACAAAGGAGGAGTAGGAGAAGCGGTAAATATAGAACATTTATTGAGGAGAGATACGAAAGAAATTGGTAGGATGTAGGGAAAGATGAGAAGAGAAGGAGGAGGAGAAGAAGCTGAAGAAGAATGAGGAGAAGAAGAAAAAGTAAAGAGAACAATATTAAGGAAGAGGAGAAAGGGAGAAAGATAGAAAATATATTGAGGAGGATGAGGAATAAGAGGTATATGTGATAGGGAAGAAGGAGAAGAAAAAGGGAGAAAGGAGGAGGAAAAGAAGGAGATAAGGAGGAGGAGTAGAAGAAGAAGGAGATAAGGAGGAGGAGTAGAAGAAGGAGATAAGGAGGAGGAAAAGAAGGAGATAAGGAGGAGGAGTAGAAGAAGAAGGAGATAAGGAGGAGGAGTAGAAGAAGGAGATAAGGAGGAGGAGTAGAAGAGGAAGGAGGAGGAGGAGTAGAAGAGGAAGGAGGAGGAGGAGTAGAAGAGGAAGGAGGAGGAGGAGTAGAAGAAGAGATAGGAGAGAGTAGAAGAAGGAGTATAGAGTAGAAGAAGGAGATAAGGAGGAGTAGAAGAAGGAGATAAGGAGGAGGAGTAGAAGAAGAAGGAGATAAGGAGGAGGAGTAGAAGAAGGAGATAAGGAGGAGGAGTAGAAGAAGAAGGAGATAAGGAGGAGGAGTAGAAGAAGGAGATAAGGAGGAGGAGTAGAAGAAGAAGATAAGGAGGAGGAGTAGAAGAAGGAGATAAGGAGGAGGAGTAGAAGAAGGAGATAAGGAGGAGGAGTAGAAGAAGAAGGAGATAAGGAGGAGGAGTAGAAGAAGGAGATAAGGAGGAGGAGTAGAAGAAGAAGGAGATAAGGAGGAGGAGTAGAAGAAGAAGGAGATAAGGAGGAGGAGGAGAAGAAGGAGATAAGGAGGAGGAGGAGAAGAAGAAGGAGAGGGAGGAGGAGGCAAGAAGCGAAAGCAGGAATGGATAATGTCAGTGGCTTAATTGTTGTACCACTGTTCTTATAAAAATAGTCGCGACAGTTATATGCACGTGTGTGTGACTAAGTGTATATGTGTGTGTCTACGGATGTACTGTATAGCGTGTGAATGTATTACTGCGTGAGTGTATGTGTCTGTGTGAGTGTGTGTATGTGTATGTCCGCGTTCATGTGCGCACGCCTAAGGGTTGAGGATGCGTGTGTAGAGATGACTAGATAAACCTAAGAGAAGGGTAGAGGGGTGAAGGGGGGGGGGTGAACGTTCCGTGTGTGGAGAAGCAGGAAGGTGTGAGTTTGATATGTTTAAGGGGGGTCACCGTTTTTTTTTTATCTTTCTCTTCTTTTCTCTCTTTCCCTAGCTTGTATCCATTCGGCCCCATTCAGCCAACTGTTTTAAGACGTTTATCCCCATTCAGGTGTCGATTTCTTCCTGGCGAGCGATAGCGAGCCAGCATTATATGGAGAAATCCGGCTTCGCCGGAGCTTGCTGTCAAAACAAAAATATATATATGCTGGCTCGCTACCGCTCACCAGGAAAATATTGACACCTGGATGGGGTTAAGCGTCTTTAAACAGTAGGCTGAATGGGGCCAAATGGATACAAGCCAAAGAGAGAGGGAGATAAAGAGAAAACAAACAAGTGACCCCCCTTAACCCTTCCAGTACGGTGACGCTTTGGTTTCCTATTATTGTGGCTACTAGTAAACTATTTTATTCAGCTTAGGAAGGATGTGTGGGTGTCCGAAGGTTAGATGAGATGGCCTGTACAATCGCGCTAATAAGTGATGTCTTGGCACCAAGTATATTTTGATCAACAATTGGTATCAGCAATATCTAAGCTTCATTTGTTCATATCGAGTGAAATACACAGACATGTCTCCTACACTTACCCACCCTATTCAACATCTGACAGACATTAATACAGCACAGAGCAAGCCAAACGTAATGACAGCTTGGACATAACTTATTAACGCGACCGTACCTACTTCCTATCTAAAAGTCCATAATAACAGAAGGGTTGTATATCATCATCCAGAACTATATGAACACGTCGTCATATTAAGGGGGTCACCGGCTTTTTGTTTTATCTTTCTCTCCTTTTCTCTCTTTCCCTGGCTTGTATCCATTCGGCCCCATTCAGCCAACTGTTTTAAGACGTTTATCCCCATCCAGGTGTCGATTTCTTCCTGGTGATCGATAGCGAGCCATCATTGTATGGAGAAATCCGGCTTCGCCGGAGAAATTTTTCTATCGAAAAATGTACAAATTTAGCTTGCTGTCAAAACAAAAATATATATATGCTGGCTCGCTACCGCTCGCCAGGAAAATATTGACACCTGGTAAAGTCTTAAACAGTAAGCTGAATGGGGCCGAATGGATACAAGCCAAAGATAGAGCGAGAGAAAGAGAAAACAAGCGAGGTGGGCTCCGTTAATGTTATGAGTCACTCGTTCGTTCGGGCGTTTTTACCCATCATCTTTTGTTCGGCAACATAAATATTTGGCACAGCTTCGGTGAGTAGACTGAAGGTACAGTTGGTTATATTGGGTGACAACATTCACAGCTTAAGGGGAGGCAGTTGTTTTTTCAAGTCCTCCTCCTCCCTCATGTTTAGCCCTATTAGATATGGGATTTCAAGACATTCGCCCCATTAGCTGGACGATTTTCAGACCGTTTACCCCATTTCTTTGCCAGTATTAAGACCTTCCGTGCCATTTATGTATCGATTTTTTTCTTGGCGAGCGATAGCGAGCCTGTATTTGAAGAGGCATCGGCCTTCGGCCGGGACATTCTTCTACCGAAAAATTTACAAATGTATATCGAAGGTTGGTCTTGTGGGTGTTTATTTTAAGTTTGATAGAGGTTTAGGGAGCAAACTAAGCCCCCTTATTAAACCATTGAGCCGAACCAGTATATTATGCTGCACAATACCGTCTGAGCTCCCTTAATGCTGCACAATACCGTCTGAGCTCCCTTAATGCTGCACAATACCGTCTGAGCTCCCTTAATGCTGCACAATACCGTCTGAGCTCCCTTAATGCTGCACAATACCGTCTGAGCTCCCTTAATGCTGCACAATACCGTCTGAGCTCCCTTAATGCTGCACAATACCGTCTGAGCTCCCTTAATGCTGCACAATACCGTCTGAGCTCCCTTAATGCTGCACAATACCGTCTGAGCTCCCTTAATGCTGCACAATACCGTCTGAGCTCCCTTAATGCTGCACAATACCGTCTGAGCTCCCTTAATGCTGCACAATACCGTCTGAGCTCCCTTAATGCTGCACAATACCGTCTGAGCTCCCTTTATTAAGAGGTATCCATACACAGATGGATGAAATATGCGTTCCTGTGACTCAGCTGTTATTATATGTGTGTATGGATGACTCCTACTTATAGGCCTATTTGGGTAGGTTAGGGACGAAGGTGTGGGAGAGGAGAGTGTGTGGGGGCGAATACTGTGGGTGGGAGTAAATATTATGGCTGAGTATGTGGGGGAAGGTTTATGTGGCCCCATTCAGCCTACTGTTTTAAGACGTTTACCCCCATCCAGGTGTCAATATTTTCCTGGCGAGCGGTAGCGTGCCAGCATATATATATTTGTTTTTTACAGCAAGCTAAATTTGTAAATTTTTCGATAGAAAAATGTTTCCGGCGAAGCCGGATTTCTCCATACAATGATGGCTCGCTATTGCTCGCCAGGAAGAAATCGACACCTGGATGGGGATAAACGTCTTAAAACAGTTGGCTGAATGGGGCCGAATGGATACAAGCCAGAGAAAGATATAATAATTCCAGTTTGTGGATCTGGTGTGGGGTAAGGAATATGGAAACGCTATCAATGTTGTAGGTGTACTATGGGTGAAGAATGGTATGCAAGGGGAAACATAGGGTAATTTTATAATTGGCCACTTGCGAGTTTCGTTCTATAAGGAAGTTGGTGCCGTAAGCATCGGTATAAATCAGAAATACAATACTAAAGTAGATGTCTAATAGATAATACAATAGATAATACAATACTAAAGTAGATGTCTAATAGATAAAACATATGTCGAATTTAGTTGTATGTATTTATGAATGTACTACAACCGTATGTTAGCTGGTAATTTAGTTGTATGTATTTATGAATGTACTACAACCGTATGTTAGCTGGTAATTTAGTGGTATGTATTTATGAATGTACTACAACCGTATGTTAGCTGGTAATTTAGTGGTATGTATTTATGAATGTACTACAACCGTATGTTAGCTGGTAATTTAGTGGTATGTATTTATGAATGTACTACAACCGTATGTTAGCTGGTAATTTAGTGGTATGTATTTATGAATGTACTACAACCGTATGTTAGCTGGTAATTTAGTGGTATGTATTTATGAATGTACTACAACCGTATGTTAGCTGGTAATTTAGTGGTATGTATTTATGAATGTACTACAACCGTATGTTAGCTGGTAATTTAGGGGTATGTATTTATGAATGTACTACAACCGTA
Source organism: Paralithodes platypus (assembly GCA_032716605.1). NCBI lineage: Eukaryota > Metazoa > Arthropoda > Malacostraca > Decapoda > Lithodidae > Paralithodes > Paralithodes platypus. Next base: position 2,967,803 of record CM064494.1, read on the forward strand.
TGTTAGCTGGTAATTTAGTGGTATGTATTTATGAATGTACTACAACCGTATGTTAGCTGGTAATTTAGTGGTATGTATTTATGAATGTACTACAACCGTATGTTAGCTGGTAATTTAGGGGTATGTATTTATGAATGTACTACAACCGTATGTTAGCTGGTAATTTAGTGGTATGTATTTATGAATGTACTACAACCGTATGTTAGCTGGTAATTTAGTTGTATGTATTTATGAATGTACTACAACCGTATGTTAGCTGGTAATTTAGCTGTATGTATTTATGAATGTACTACAACCGTATGTTAGCTGGTAATTCTGCTAAATATCAATGTAAAAAATTCCAATTTCCTTATAGCCTGAAACTCGCAAGTGGTCAATTGCGCGAGTGTTGTGGGCGAAGCTATTAAGGGGGGATGGTTAACTTTTTGGGCGATTTTTGCATGTATTCATTATTTTTCTAGTTTCCTCCCTAGACCTCCATCACATTAAAAAAAAAAACATCCATTAGATCCCCCTTTTAGATTAATTTGTAAATTTTTCGGTAGAAAAATGTTCCGGCCGAAGGCCGATTCTTCCAACAATACAGGCTCACTATCGTTCGCCAGGGAAAAAATTGACACCTAAATAGCACGAAAGGTCTAAATATTGACGAAGAAATGGGGCGAAAGGTCTTAAAATCGACTAACTAATGGGGCAAACATCTTAACATCTGAAAACTAATGGGGCTAAACATGAGGGAGAAAGTGGTCCAGAAAATCGGCCCATCCCCCCTTAACCCATTTAGTACCGGTGACGTCCTTTTAACTTTATTCTGGCTACTACTAGAGGATTTCATTCAGTTTAAAATAGGCCTCTAGCAATTAAGGGGAGGAAGACCGTTTTTCTGGTCCCCCTTCTACCTAATGGTTAACCCCACTAGTTTTGAGATTATAAGACGTTCGGCCTATTAGTTTGGCTATTTTAACACCTTTTGCCCCATTTCGTTGTCAATTTTAAGACCTTTCGTGCCATTTAGGTGTCGAAGAAATTTTTTCTACCGAAAAATTTACAAATTCATCTTGAAGGGGGGTCTAGGGAGTGTTTGTCTAAGCTTGATGGAGGTCTAGGGAGGAAACTAAAAAAATATATGAATACATTAATTAATAGACCAAACAAACGGTCTGCCTACCCTTAACAGTCTTCGAACTACCTCACATAATACCTTTCACTAACACAGATCCTTCTTAAGCTGCACACAATCCTCTAAATATAACTAGAATAAATTTACGAGACGTGGCCAGTACAGAGGGGGTTAATATAGGGGATGAATCTCAGTGGGCTCTGAGTGAGAATATGAATGTGGGAGGGAGGGATATAGGCATGTTATTAGGGTGTCGGTATGTTATGGGTACATTTGTATGTTATGGGTACATTTGTATGTTATGGGTACATTTGTATGCTATGGGTACATTTGTATGCTATGGGTAAATTTGTATGTTATGGGTACATTTGTATGCTATGGGTAAATGTGTATGTTATGGGTCAATTTGTATGCTATGGGTTAATTTGTATGTTATGGGTAAATTTGTATGCTATGGGTAAATTTGTATGTTATGGGTAAATTTGTATGCTATGGGTCAATTTGTATGTTATGGGTCAATTTGTATGCTATGGGTTAATTTGTATGTTATGGGTAAATTTCTATGCTATGGGTAAATTTGTATGTTATGGGTCAATTTGTATGCTATGGGTAAATTTGTATGTTCTGGGTAAATTTGTATGCTATGGGTAAATTTGTATGTTATGGGTAAATGTGTATGTTATGGGTCAATTTGTATGCTATGGGTAAATGTGTATGTTATGGGTCAATTTGTATGTTATGGGTACATTTGTATGTTATGGGTACATTTGTATGTTATGGGTAAATTTGTATGCTATGGGTAAATTTGTATGCTATGGGTAAATTTGTATGTTATGGGTAAATTTGTATGTTCTGGGTAAATTTGTATGCTATGGGTAAATTTGTATGTTATGGGTAAATTTGTATGTTATGGGTAAATTTGTATGCTATGGGTAAATTTGTATGTTATGGGTAAATTTGTATGTTATGGGTAAATTTGTATGTTATGGGTAAATTTGTATGCTATGGGTAAATTTGTATGTTATGGGTAAATTTGTATGTTATGGGTAAATTTGTATGTTATGGGTAAATTTGTATGTTATGGGTAAATGTGTATGTTATGGGTAAATTTGTATGTTATGGGTAAATTTGTATGCTATGGGTAAATTTGTATGTTATGGGTAAATTTGTATGCTATGGGTAAATTTGTATGCTATGGGTAAATTTGTATGCTATGGATAAATTTGTATGTTATGGGTAAATTTGTATGTTATGGGTCAATTTGTATGCTATGGGTAAATTTGTATGTTATGGGTAAATTTGTATGTTATGAGTAAATTTGTATGCTATGGGTAAATTTGTATGCTATGGGTAAATTTGTATGTTATGGGTAAATTTGTATGCTATGGGTTAATTTGTATGTTATGGGTAAATTTGTATGTTATGAGTAAATTTGTATGTTATGGGTAAATTTGTAAGTTATGGGTAAATTTGTATGTTATGGGTAAATTTGTATGCTATGGGTAAATTTATATGTTATGGGTAAATTTGTATGTTATGAGTAAATTTGTATGTTATGGGTAAATTTGTAAGTTATGGGTAAATTTGTATGTTATGGGTAAATTTGTATGCTATGGGTAAATTTGTATGTTATGGGTAAATTTGTATGTTATGGGTAAATTTGTATGTTATGGGTAAATTTGTATGCTATGGGTAAATTTGTATGTTATGGGTAAATTTGTAAGTTATGGGTAAATTTGTATGTTATGGGTAAATTTGTATGCTATGGGTAAATTTGTATGTTATGGGTAAATTTGTATGTTATGGGTAAATTTGTGTGAGTTGTGAAGGAAGATGGAAATATATGTGTGTGAGTGTGTTGTGGGTGGATAGTGGATATACAGTATGTGTATGTGTGGGATGGGGGTATGTTATGTGGGTATGTTATGTGTATGTGTGGGATGGGGGTATGTTATGTGGGTGAATACCTATATTTATGAATGTTGGGTAATATTACGGAAATGCTATCGGTATCTGGGTGTGCATATGTAAAGATAAGTGAAGGAATATGTTAAGGGAGCCCACTTCGCCTTTTTCTCTTTCTCTTCCTCTCTCTTTGGCTTTTATCCATTTGGCCCCATTCAGCCTACTGTTTTAAGACGTTTACCCCCATCCAGGTGTCAATATTTTTTTTTCTGGCGAGCGGTAGCGAGCCAGCATATATATATATATATATTTGTTTTGACAGCAAGCTAAATTTGTACATTTTTCGATAGATAAATTTCTCCGGCGGAGCCGGAATTCTCCATACAATGCTGGCTCGCTATCGCTCGCCAGGAAGAAATCGACACCTGGATGGGGATAAACGTCTTAAACAGTTGGCTGAATGGGGCCGAATGGATACAAGCCAGAGAAAGAGAGAAAAGGAGAGAAAGATAAAACAAGTCGGTGACCCCCCTTAATGTTGGCATAGTGTGGGTGAGTCCGGCTGACGTGGATATGAATAATATGGAGGGTATGGAATAATATGGAGGGTATGGAATAATATGGAGGGTATGGAATAATATGGAGGGTATGGAATAATATGGAGGGTATGGAATATGTATACCATGGAGTCTTGTAAATGAATGTCGTGGGCGTGAATGTTGGTCCAGATAACAATAACAGGAAGGTTGTAGGTGTTAGGTGGTGAGAGAGAGAGAGAGAGAGAGAGAGAGAGAGAGAGAGAGAGAGAGAGAGAGAGAGAGAGAGAATGACCTTGACATTGATTACATTTGAGTGAGAACCCTTATATATATACCGTGTGTAGCCTATTTAGCCTTGACACAAATACCTATTAGGGGATTCTATTACCTATATCAATACAATTAAAGCTCCTAATTGTATATGGCATTGTGTTAAAATACCATTACTGTATGCCCTAATCCTTTACCCCTTAATCTCCGGCAACCTGAGAACCGTGAGTCCTCCATTGACACTCAATACGCGAGGTCTTGTTAGAGCGTCATCAAATCGACTAGCATTGGCCAGAATAGCCTACAAGAAATCTAGACATTATTTTACTGAAGGAATTTCTATAGGTAGGCTAGTTATACACCTTTTGACCATGATTTAGTATTCATAATCTGAACAAAATCGAACCATATTATGCATAATCAGAATAAAAAATAAACAACTAAACTACCTACCCACACGCTTGTATATACTGTATATATATCAATGACTTATCTTGGGTGGTCTAAGGACGGGAAGCTTCTCAATGGCCGACCAGCATGACAGGTTTTTCTTGTACTTCCTGGCCCGGGGATGACTATGTCTCACTCTGGGAAGAAAGACAACACAATCCGTGGAAACTTGTGAATCACCGGTGCTCGTGTGTCTGGCAGGCCGGTCGAGGCTCGCGGGCAGGGGTTGCTGCTGTTTGCTTTTGTCGTTCCTGGTTAGCTTTTATTACTGTTATATTGCTATAAATTATTGGTATTTTAGAAGTTGTTGTTTCCATTCACTAGTTTTGACGTTCGGGTTTAGTTTTGGTAGGTTTTATTGGTTTTTAAACATATGATTGTTTTCAACGATTCTCTAGACGTGTGATTTGGATCTTTTCATTCACTAATTTTAACGTAGAATTTTAGTTATTCTTGATAGGTTTTATCGATGTAATATAAATATATTTGAATGGTTTATTTTTATTATTATGTCTCGCATTCCTATCTAATTGTTGAAGTTGTTATATTGTAGCGATATCGAGAGAAATTTAATATTATTGCAACATTCTAAAATAAATAATAGTTTAAAAATAGTTTACGAACGAGAATGTTGAGAGTTGGTAGAGTTCTTTCATTCATTCACTTGTTCTCAGTTCAGTTCCGTGCAATGGTGCGGGAGGGAGAGAGAGAGAGAGAGAGACCCGCTAAGGGCTATTTGCGGCAGGATGATGTACGTAGTCTTTTTTGTTTTGTGGTGTTTTTTTGTTGGGGGGGGGGGGGTGGGGGGGGGGGGGGGGGGGGGGGGGGGGGGGGGGGGGGGGGGGGGGGGGGGGGGGGGGGGGGGGGGGGGGGGGGGGGAGGGGGGGGGGGGGGGGGGGGGGGGGGGGGGGGGGGGGGGGGGGGGGGGGGGGGGGGGGGGGGGGTGGGGGGGGGGGGGGGGGGGGGGGGGGGGGGGGGGGGGGGGGGGGGGGGGGGGGGGGGGGGGGGGGGGGGGGGGGGGAGGGGGGGGGGGGGGGGGGGGGGGGGGGGGGGGGTGGGGGGGGGGGGGGGGGGGGGGGGGGGGGGGGGGGGGGGGGGGGGGGGGGGGGGGGGGGGGGGGGGGGGTGGGGGGGGGGGGGGGGGGGGGGGGGGGGGGGATATGGAAGAGAACGACTAAAATACATTGGGACTATTTTGAAGCTTGACTCTTGATGTATTTTACAAGACATAATAGGATTAAAATAGTTTTCAATAATTAGGAGTTTGATTACTCCAATATATATTAAATAATTATTATTATTCATCCTTCATTCGTGAAAACTAATTATCTCAGCGTGCTAACTATACTAATGTCAAATAAATGTCAAGGACGATTTTCTTATTTAGTAGTGATATTTATTGTTGATCCATTACTGTATGTATTCTACAACAAAACCCTATGTCACAGGGTCTGTTGTCATGGTAACGAGCGATGCATGGCCATGTTTTCTTATCTGAGGGCACCAGGTCAGGTCAGGTCAGGTGAAGGCATTGAGGGATAAGCATTTACAACGGCATACCGTATCTACTTTTCCAAGAGTATTGAGAGGGGAGAAGGGGTGTTGAAGAGAGGGGAGTAGTGTGTGTGTGTGTCAAAGGTTCCGGAGATGACAAAACACAGAGAAACGACCTACTTAGAGAGTATAGCAACAATCCGGCAGGTTCACTTTATTAATTTTGGCTCTACGAACAACTTTGGTCTTAGTCATCAATGTCGTGGAGGCAGCCGTTAGGAGGAGTAGTGCATCAAACGTTCCGGCAACAACAACATTTAACTCGGCAAAACACAGCTCTCTTCCTAGCAGAATCGAGAACTTCTTAGTGCATATCCAATGTGCCCACCAAATTTCGGAAAAATCAGTTCATAACTTTGTGATATATCTTGTTTACAGCAGGCAGATAAACGGAGGCGAAAACATAACCTCCGTCCAACTTCGATTGGCGGAGGTAGTAAGCTGCCATACATATACAGTACTATCGTAACTGACAAATATGAGAGGGACATAAATTAGCATTTCTACAGTAAAAACAGAAAACAAAAAAAGGTTCCATTCACGGGAATTTAGAAACGTGAAATCTGTCAAGGAAAAATTATAGTCACATAAAATTGCACTAGTTGTGAGAAAGATTTTCGCAAATTGTATATTTTGACTGTACAGTCGGCCAAATACGTGATTACGCGGCACCAAGTATACTGTATTTCGGTCAATAATTGGTATCAGTACTAAGCATTGATTCATCGTTTCTAGTGAGATATACAAACATGACCCTATCTTTACACACCATATTCAACATCTGACTGACATTAATACAGCACACAGCAAGCAAAACGTAATGACAGCGGAGTCATGACTTATTTGGCCAACTGTACAATACGTTTAATATGCCAATGAAAACAATGCGGTACGACATGTTGGGCTTGCTACCTGAACAGCTGATCGCGTCACTCGCCAGTCTCTGTTGCCTAACTTACATGTGTGGTTGTCAGTAACCCGTGCCTCCGTGATCCTTCTATAACGCGCTGCATTGTCATCAAGTATTGTAGAACTAGGGACAGTGGGCGTTTGGAAATGGTGCTCGAAAGAGGGAATTTATAGCAGTTTGAAATACAGTTTATACAGTTGAAATGAAGGTGCACGGGAGACAAGAGGAGATTGTAGGGGTAAGTGGTTATCATATTATAACTATAATTAATGAATGATAAGTGCGTATACACTTAGGTATGTTGTGTTACTTAGGCTATTGTTATTAGGCCTATTGCTTCACTTCTGTTTAGGGAGTGTTTCTATTGTTTGAGGGTGCAATATCAAAGTTCATTTTGTTGCTTGAAGTAGTCTATTGTAATGTCATACCACTTATCATGTAATCCACACGAAAGCCAAGGGGTTTGCATGGCTTCTAATATTTATAATTAGTAGGACTATAAATGGATAAGCATTGATGTTAGCATTGAACCAAATCTACAGCAAGAGAAATTAGAGAATAGCCATAATATATATTGTATTAGGAAATACAACAACCTAACCAAATGTAAAGGAAACCACATGACAAGTAGGCTAGGCTTCAATGAGTGTGAAAGACAAACAAACCAATTATATGAAGGTGTGTGGGTGAACTTTATTTCAACAGACTAATCCAATCAAACTTAGCCTACATATCCTACAACCTAGCTCCAGGGTAGGAAGTACATTGCGTAATGTGTAGACCGAATTAATTTACACCCGTGATGCAAGCAGCCTGAAGCAGGCCAAGTCACACGGAGTTTTATCGGCGAATTATATTGGAGTCTGGAATCCGCAACAATTTACCTTTTTTAATTTAATTTAATTGTTTCTACTATTAATTAAGACTACGATCTTACGATGTAGGCTACACCACTCAGAGTAGGCTTACAGTCATAATGGAGGTGCCAACTGCCAATGTTTATCAAATATTGCTTATAATCGCCTTATTTTCGTCACAACCCCACATTGTCCCTCACCACTAGGGGGGGGGGGGGTCTTAAATTAATAGGATAATGGATAAATGCCCAAATGCTGATGGTTCTTGGTATAAAACAATATATATACGGTATATATATAATTATTATTATTATATATATATGCCTGCAATTTTACCAGATAAAGATGGAATAAAGCAATACCGTACCGTCCGTACGTAATTCAAACAAAGTGCTTTTCAGACATGGTACGGCCCAATGGCCCATGTATTACCGTACCGGTACTGTTAGAACATAAGAACATAAGAAAATGGGAGTCTGCAGAAAGCCGATTGGCCTAAGCAAGGCAGATCCCTGTCCCACACAACCCCAATTACAAAGCCCAATTATAGGCTCAACACTCTAATACCCTGAGGATCATCTTACCAAACCGGTTAGAGATTAACGCAGGATTACGGGGGTCTGCAGATCGCTAATTGGCCCAACCCGGCTGATCCCCATTCACACCCAACCCTTCTCGTCCATATGCTTATCCAATTTTTTCTTAAAGCTCCCTATCGTTCTTGATCCCACTATATCACTTGGTAGCCTATTCCACCCATCTACAACTCTGTTACCAAACCAATATTTGCCTATATCTTTTCTGAAACGAAATTTATCTAATTTGAAACCATTGGTACGAGATCTTTCGCTATCACTGAGCTTTAGTACATTTGTCATGTCCCCTTTGTTAATCCCACTAACCCACTTGAACACCTCTATCATATCCCCTCTAACTCTGCGTCTCTCTAACGAATGTAAACCTAATTTCTTCAACCTTTCTTCATACGGAAAATTTCTAATATTATGGATCATTTTGTCATTCTACGCTGAATTCTCTCCAATGAATCTATGTCCATTCTGTAATAAGGACACCAAAATTGGACAGCATAATCCATATGGGGTCTCACTAATGACAAGTAAAGTTTTAAGATAACATCAGCAGTTCTGTTACTCACACACTCCTAGAGATGAACCCGAGAATCCTGTTTGCCTTATTACGAACGCTTATACATTGTTTTCTAGGCTTCAAATCATTGCTAACAAACACACCTAGATCTTTCTCGCAGTCTGAATTTCTAATTCTAAATTAGCTAGTTTATATTTAACATTTGTTTGCATCTTCCCTATCTTTAATACCTTGCATTTGTCAATGTTAAACTTCATCTGCCAATTTACTGACCATTCATGTAAGCTATCTAGATCCCTTTGGAGGCACTCTATATCGCTATCTGAATCAATTGATCTCCCCATTTTAGTATCGTCTGCGAATTTACTTATCCTACTAGTTATACCTAAATCTAGGTCATTTATGTATATAAGAAACAACAGGGGACCTAATACCGATCCCTGGGGGACACCACTTTTGACTGCTCCCCACTCTGACTTGGTACCATTTATGCTGACTCTCTGTTTCCTACCAATTAGCCATGACCTAATCCATCCCAACAACGACCCTCCTATTCCATGTGCCTCAACCTTTCTCATCAATCTCTCATGAGGAACTCTGTCGAAAGCTTTACTGAAATCTAAATATATAATATCATATGACTTGTCACTATCTACTGCTTCATATACCTCTGAGAAAAAGCTAAGCAAATTAGTAAGGCACGAACGTCCCTGAGTGAATCCATGCTGAGAAGAATTTATTAAGTTAAATTTTACTAAGTGGCTTCTAATTTTCCTAGCAATAATAGACTCTAGCAACTTTCCTATGATTGATGTGAGACTAATGGGACGGTAATTGGATGCTATCGATTTATCACCTTTTTTGAAGATCGGAACTACATTTGCAAGCTTCCAAGCTTCTGGAACTAAACCTGTTTCTAATGACTTGTTAAATAAATGCTAATGGACTACTTAACTCATCTCTGCATTCTTTTAATACTCTAGCATATACCTCGTCAGGACCAGGCGATTTTGAGGTTTCAGTCTGTCAATTTCCTTAAGCACATCATTTCTACTTATACTAACTGTACTTAACATATTTTCTATACTATCACTATATACCATATTGACTTCTGGAATCTGTGCCAAATTTTCATTAGTGAAAACGGAAAGAAACTGACTATTTAATGTACTGCACATTTCTAAATCATTTTCTGTTATTTCTCCTATTGAAGTTTTTAGGGGGCCTATTACATCTCTAACTTTAGATTTATATAGTTGGTAAAAAGCTTTAGGGTTATTTTTTGAGTCGCTGGCTATCCTTATTTCATAATTTCTTTTTGCTTTCCTGATTTTTTTTGACCTGTCTTCTGATAGTATATATGTATGATGTTCACCTTTCTTTATTTTTCGATATTATTCCTCTTTTTTCCTATAAGATCTATTAGCTTATTCATCCATTTTGGTTGGTTCTGCGTCGATCTAAATCTTCTTTTAGGGATATATTTATTTTGAGCATTGTGGAGTGAAGCAATAAACTGGTTATATGTAGGTGGCAAGTTTAACTCTGGCATATCCTGACTAATCGCTTAACAATAGGGTCCCCCTTAAGTTCTCTTCTTAGCCCACCATAATCGGCTTTTCTGAAATCTGGGAAAGTGTCGTATTCTCTAGCATTCCCTGTCCATTGTATATTAAAATAAATAGATTTATGATCGCTATTTCCTAGGTGGTCACAATCTCTACATTATTTATCATATGTTCATTGTTACTGAAAACTAAATCAAGAAATTTAATACCTCTAGGCGTATCTGAATTGAAATAAAAACTATCTTGTACTACCTCTATAACTCTACTGAATCGGAGTCGCCTATTTGGTGCTGCCAATCAATGTTCGGAAAATTAAAATCCCCCATAATGCACACATTGCTAACCTTGATGCTATTTCCTCCTCCCATAACGCATTTCTACTCATATTAGGCGGTCTATATATAAATAACTATGGTCTCACTACCTTCGTTAACCTCTACCCAAACACTTTCATTATCATTATTTAGTCTAATACCTGATTTAATACAGCTTTTTAATGTACTCCTGACAAACACTGCTATACCCCCGCCCTCCTACTTGTTCGGTCATATTTAAACAAACTATATCCTGGAATATCAAATTCTGCTAAAAAATGCCTAGATTCTGTATTAATCCACGTTTCAGTTAGCGCTATTATCTATATTTTCTGTGCTAACGAGTGCTCTAAGTTCGTTCATTTTGTTACATAAACTCCTACAATTTGTATATACACTCAACCTATTACTTTTATTTGCAACTAATTTTCTATTGTGTTTATTATTTCCTGTTGAACTACTAGCTCTAGACGGAAATTCTACTCTATCAGTATTCTCATCTTTACTATCAGTTACATGTGTAGTGTTATCGATACTACTATTACACATCACTATATCCGCACTATCTTGACTGATTATTTCTATTTTACTCACTGGTTTGTCACATGAAGTACCTGCTCCATATGGAGACAGTATTTTACTTACACACCCAGGTTTTTTTAACGAAACCCCGCAACAATCTTGTCGAGTGAGCTGGCCAAGGTCGAAACTCCTAGTCGAGAGATGTACTCCATCCTGGGCATACAGTTCATCCTTACCATAAAGAGGGACCAGTTATCCAGGAATGGAATAGTATTTGCCTTACAATACTTCTCCAGCCGGCTATTTACACCAATAGCCCTGGAGGACCATTCCTTCCTTACCCCTCTTCTAGGCAGGATACTGTTTACCACAGGAACTCCACCTTTTTCCTTGATCCTCTCCAACATTTCCTGATACTTGGAGAGCAACTCCTCAGTCCTGCATCTCCATATGTCGTTGCTCCCTGCGTTGAGGAAGATGATGGGGTCCTCCCCACTCACTTCCATGACAGCATCTATCTTCTCAGCCACCCTCCCGACTCCGGCACCAGGCACGCAGACAACTTTACCAACCTGAGTGTTTGTTGCCCTGCCAAGGTATCTAACCAATGAATCACCGACAATGAAAACAGACTTAGCTTTTTCCTTTTGTCGGCGTGTAGCAGCAGTTGTTGCAGCAACAGCAGCAGACTTCCCCCCCTCCCCTCTCACTGCCTCGATGATCGCCACTTCATCGCCATCACTCTCATCAGCCAAGGTGCTGAAGTTGTTGTGGGTCTTGACTGGCTGCCTTTTCAGCTTGCAGGCCGTTGCACTAGTTGACACCACTTTCCAAGGGGCTTCACGATCCCTGGGAACACTTCCGGTAGCCTCACACTTCTTCTCCGCCATAGCTAGTCTCAAGGCCAAATTTTCATCTTTGAGACACTGAATCTCCTGCTCCACACTCTCCAGTCTCTCTTGCAAAGCAAGACAAAGCTGGAGAGTATGGGAGGAGACAGCAGACTCATCAACAACAGCCATCACTATGAAAGTTCACTAGGACCTCACTAAGGGTAAACAGGTTCACTAGCGGTCACTGGGGACGTCCGCACAGGTCAGGGGTCAGAGAGCAACTGTTAACTATGCACAGGTCAGGGGTCAGAGAGCAACTGTTAACTATGGTTTCCCTCTGTTAGGTACAATAGCTACAAACAGCTTCGTTAGGATAAAAAAATGTGTTGCTACTGCTTCACTCTTAACAAATCAAGTGTATAAAAAGGATAGGGTATGAAATAAAGGTACTCTAGGCCTATATATAATTATTGGGTACATTGGGTAGTGATTTACCTTTCTATTCTTATATGAGATGGGTAAATTACCACCAATATTCCTTCAATTTGGTAGATTGTTATGGACACTTTACTTAGGTCAAATTGGACTTTAGGTCACGTATGTGTTTTACTTAGGTCAAATTGGACTTTAGGTCACGTATGTGTTTTTTGTATTATAATCCTTTTTCTCATCAGTTTCTTCATTGATTAGTGTGTCTTAAGGTGTTTTTCCTTCTGGAAATACATATTTACCCATTATTTTGCAATATTAAAACATGCCCCCTATAACCATATTTTGCCATTAACCTAACCTAACCTGGGGGCTGCCGCCCCCAGACCCCCGCAGGGTTAGTATTGATATAGAATATGACAAAATACTAAAACTACGGTAACAAAAATGAAAAATATTAGTTCTCAGCTGATCCAAGATGGCCGCCATCACCCTTATTTAACCCACAAGGTCTAAGGGAAAATAATTTAATCTGCAGCGGTGAAGACCTATATTGTGGTGACTAAATACTCTAATACAAAGCTATAGTATACATTTAGAACATTATATCCCATACGTGACCTAAAATCCAGTTTGTCCCTTTACTTACCCTTTACGCACCCATAGTTTACAGATTACTCGAGGTCATACATACATGCATTTTTGTACCGGTACCGTTATGTATAATATTGGCTGTACCGTTATGTATAATATTGGCTGTCTTGTATAATTGTATAATTTGTGTTTGTTTACTTCCATTATAGCTGTTGTATAACTTACACAGAATAACTTGATAGGCATTTGTATTTGTCCTGGGTAACAAGTGAAAGTATTGACATATTAATGTTCTTGTTTATTATGTAAATAATTATTACCTCTAACAAAATCACAAAACACTATGCAACAGGTGGAATTTAGTGTATTTTTGTCTACCAGATGATGCCAGTTTTCCAGTTGTATTTTTTTATATTTACCGTACCTCTAGATGACTGGGAATTGTTCCATAAGTGCACCTATACGAGCTAAACAATATATTATTGTATTTAACAGGAAGGTACGATGAGGTAAGTGATGTGGTATAGGTGGCAATTTGTGGAAATGGATTATAAGGGCATTCTGCCCCCTCTGACCCCCTTACGAAAATCGACAGTTACTCACTCCACCCCAACTGGATTTCTACCGTTTTACCCAACCAGCGGGGGTGTGGGGGCGGCAGCCCCCTCCCATAATACTAGGATAGGTTAGGTAAAGGCTAATGTCTCTCTGAAACATTGTAAAATCTGTGTTACTACATCTACTGTAGATTGATAGACTTTTGTCAGAGGGGGTGGAATGCCCTTATAATCCATTTCCGCATATTGCCACCTATACCACATCACTTACCTCGTCGTCGTACCTTCCTGTTAAATACAATAATATTTGTTCATAGCTCGTATAGGTGCACTTATAGAAATTTAACGATGATTTTATTCAACGGAGAAGAGCTTGCCAGAATTAAAGTCTTCATTGAGATGTCACCTTTACAATTTATTTTTTAAGAAGCCCTTCCCAAACTGAGTTAAATAATCTAGCAATAGCAAAATAATAAAAAATCGTCATCTGATTGTACCGGCAATGCGTAATTCCATATGATATTACTGCTTTTGAATTATACACCAGTATACAGTAGGCTACAATAGTGCGTTGTGATATGCTGCATATTTGGTTTACTTATTTTATAAAGGATATTTAATTTTAATATATAAATGTGTCAGTTTTGTTGAGTCGCTAAGAAATTGCCTCCGCCCTGCATTCCTTGACTCAGTTTTTGAGAGAGAGAGAGAGAGAGAGATAACGTATAACAAAATATTTACCTTTGCGTTAACTTCAGGCTTATAGGTATAGGATACTTATATCTGCATAATTACCGTATATAGCCGGACTCAATTACATTATACTGCCTAATTTTCGTGTACAGTACTATCATGGATCGTTCTGGGCTCCTGCAGTCTAATTTGGTACCGTACTACTCCGTTGTAGTTCTGATGTCACTATCCTCGACACCGGTCAAACAAATATTTCGCCTATTTTGATGCTCCCTCTCCCCTTGCCTACTACTCCTCCTTTTCTCTTTTACTCTCCTCTCCTCTCCTCCTCCCTACTCTCACCCACGGCATTCCTTTCCTCCCACTCTTTACCCCTTATAGCCTAATCCACCATTACCGGGTACCTCACACACACTCACTCACATAATAAGAGAGAGACAGGGAGACTATGTGAGTGCAGAATCCGCCTTAATTTTATTGTATGTGTGTACGAGATTATGTAATTAAGATAAAGCAAATCACTAGGGTCACATACGGTAGGTAGGTCCCCATTAATAACAGGTCAGCTTTATGGCGAATTCGTGAGGACTCGCTGATTAGAAATACAATTATATAGAAGAGATGATAAATGCTAGGAAACTGTTGCTTATTATATAGAAGAGATGATAAATGCTAGGAAACTGTTGCTTATTAAGATAGATGATAGTCTGTGAGCCAACAAAGCCATTTCCGAATCGAGTTTTTGTTTATATTAGCTACGTATGTAACGGTACTTCCCCCCCCCTCGCTCTCTCTCTCTCTCTCTCTCTCTCTCTCTCTCTCTCTCTCTCTCTCTCTCTCCGGTTTTAATAAATTGATAATTTTTATATCAAAAGGTTGTAAGTAATTTTTATGATCTCTCTACAGCGCCTTTGAAGATCCACTATACTTCTTGTGAAAGGAAATCTCTTTTAGGAATTGAAAGGATAGTTCTTCTTACCTATGTGGTTTGAGCAGAGGATTCGTGAGCTGTTTGTGTAGCCATCTTTTTTATCAGCCTTTGATAATAGTATAATAATGATGTACAAGTGCAATAGGTGTAAACCAAGTCACTTCTGAGCCTTCGGATGTCAAAAGCTCAGTGCCCCAAGGAACAGTGCTAGCGCCCCTTCTGTTCCTCATACTAATTTGCGACATAGATACCAACACCAGACACAGTACGGTGTCGTCTTTTGCTGATGACACAAAATTAAGCAAGATAGTAAACACACAAGAGGACACGGGCCGACTGCAGGAAGACATGAATGTAGTGTTCCAGTGGACCAGGGAAAACAACATGCAATTCAATGAGGAAAAATTCCAATTAATACGGTACGGAGATAATAATGGTGTTAAAGAAATTACAAATTACTTAACAGAATCTAACCACATAATAGAACGGAAAGACAGTGTGAAAGACCTTGGGGTATTAATGTCTGAAAATATGGGTTTCAAAGTACATAACCAGGTCAAAGTGGCTACGGCTGCGAAACGTCTAACGGGTTGGATTCTGCGTACTTTTAATACACGCGGTGAAATGCCTATGATAACGCTCTTCAAATCTCTAGTGCTACCGCGGCTTGAATACTGTAGCGTATTAACATCCCCATACAAAGCAGGTGAAATAAATGACGTAGAGAGTGTACAAAGAAATTTCACTTCGCATATAAGTTCGATAAAACATCTACACTATTGGGAGCGTTTAAGAGCACTGAATCTGTACTCACTGGAACGTAGAAGAGAACGTTACCTAATAATATACACATGGAAAATCGCAGAGGGTTTAGTACCAAACCTACATACTCCGATAGTCATGAAATTCAGTGATAGGAGAGGCTGGGAATGCGAAATCCCCCGGATGAATAACAGGGGTGCTATGGGCTCTCTGCGAGAGGGCTGGTTATCACACAGAGGCCCACGTCTCTTCAACAAACTCCCACGGCGAGTAAGAGACATGAGGGACATCTCGTTAGACAACTTCAAGAGAGCCCTAGATGTCGAACTGCAAAAAGTGCCAGACGAGCCCATCCTCGCAAGGGAGCGAGCTGTCGCTTCAAACAGTCTACTGCACCAAATCACCACCCATAACGAGGGGCGTCGCGCTTCTTGGTGCCGCTAGAGGAGCGGCGAACACATCCAAAGGTATCCAAAGGTAAGGTACGGTACTAATATTTTCCATATTTAACCCTAGAAAGACACCGGGACTCTTAAGAAGTTTTACTGGGCGAAGGTACCAGGAATCTTAAGAAGAGTCAAGGCATAAAACAAACTTTTCAAACACTTCACTGGCACTCAAAACAAAGCAATATGTGTTTAGGTGAGATAATTCCCCTCCATTACTTTCTACCACTCCTACACATGTGTCCCCCCCCCCTTTCCTGTCTCCTCCTTTATCCCCATCCTCAATTATCAGCTATATTTCCTCTTATTCCCACTTTTATCGGGTAATTTTCAGCTCTAATTTCCCTCACACATTCTCTTTAACACGGGCGAGGCAGCTAGAGATCCTAGCAACACAGAGACTTCTACTCAGAACCCTCAGTGTCACTCTAGAGCTCCGGAAGTAAGGGTATTCGGCACCCTGGCTCTCGCCTTATGATACAACTGGGCGGCAATAATACGTACTTTTTCACCCCCCAAATGCTCTTCCCACTATTTTTATTGCTCTTAAATTTTCATATTTTCTTATTAAAAGTAAAATAGGTGCATATGGATAAGTAATAATGATATATATGGTAAATATGACAAATTTTGTCAGGAATGCACCAAAATACCTTTGCCTGGCGGGACGTTTAAAATACCATAGCTTCGCCTTTTAAAGGTTAATAGTGGTTCCTTTCTCAATGACGCCTTGCCTGTACAGTATTTATATTTGGCGCCCTATGTACCAACAAAATCCTCTTAGATGTAATGATGGCTGAGTTCCGGTACCGGTACTAAAGAAACTACCAACTTCATAGGGGATATCCTAAAACGCGCATGGTGCGTCAATGGGCTGGGATACCACTTGAAGAAAAAATAAAATAAATCAAGATTCATGCGCTTCTCGTTCATAGTCTTTTCTTGCCCAGCACTGCTCCTCGCCATGCTATACCGTACTTCCCAACTCATCGCTCATGTTGTGCAGACGTTCCTCACACTTATGGATAGCTTTGCTGAATCCACTATGAGACAATATCAGTCCCATTTGAAGGTGTTTACGACTTCGATCATGGAAACTTCACAATATGTACTTTCCATGCTACCTATTTTAAGTTAAACACTTTTCGGTCCTGACACTCATAAATAATTTGTCTCCGAGTTCCCTTTTTCGATCTCACTGAGTTATCCATGCCCACTCCAGAAGAAAGAGGGTTCATGAGAGCATGTTTCAGGTTGCGACCCCCTCCAAGCCAGTTGATGCCGACATTGGTCCCTTAACAAGGTCCTGTTGCTTCTTAGATCCCCGATGTATTCACGTTGTCCATTTACACTTACTCTCCTAAAAAAGGCGTCAATATTTATGGCTTTGGTGATCGAGGATAGGGTGTTGAAAATTGCAGCTATGTTCCGCTCTCCGCAATGCTTAGCTCTTGCTCCACGATTGATAACATGGTCAGAATCGCTCCTGATTCACAATTTATAGCAAAGAATGAACATGCTGACCATATGTTTACGGAGTTTTCAGTCTCTGCTCTCAAACAAGGCAATTTTTTGTTTTTGTTAAACAATGAACGGAGGAAGGAAAAACACAGATAAAACAAAAAGGTCCATGTGCCTAAAGGCATCCTCCATTCATAAAATGTTTGTAACAACTGGATTTAAACTTTTGTAGATTGTAAGTTTGTGGAAAGCAACTCGAGGGAAGTGAATTCCAAAGAGTAGTAGGTCTAGGGATAAATGAATTTTGATAAGCAGAAGTTCTGCATTGTGGAGGAGAAAGTGTAAATTCATGGGCGCTCTCAGCTGCCCTAGTTCTACGGGGAAAGATGTGGAGGGGCGGCACAATTGAAGCAAGTTCCTCGGAACAATCTCTGTGAAAATATCTGTAGAATAATGCAAGGGATAGAAGAGTGGCGAACACATCAAAAGGAAAGGATGCAACGTTTCTTCGTATGGATAATGTAGGAAGGTCCTGTGTGATTGCAGGGTTATTGATTAATCTAATAGCTTTATTTTGAATTTTGTCCAACTGCCTCAATGCAACCACTCCACTTCCACTCCACAGAGGTGAACAGTAATCCAACGCACATGACTTTTATATATTACGGCCAACTGCTCGTCAGTGAAGAATTCTCGAACTCTTTACAGGAGTCCCAGTTTTTTAGAGGCATTCTTAGCAATGCTTCTAACATAATGTGTCCAGCTCAAGTTAGTAGTTAATGTTACACCGAAAATGTCAATACTAGGGGAAGTGGGAATATTTACATCATTAATAAATATATGGGAGTCAGTGAGATTCTGTCGGTTAGAAAATTGAATGTACTTGGTTTTCTGTGCATTAAAGGAAACTAGATTCTTTTGTCCCCATTCATTAATTCTAATTCATATTCTAATTCATTAATTCCAAAATATGTCCATGCTCTATGCCCAGTTCAAGCATTAAGGAATTACATGTTGATAGTAAACCCAGTCAATGATTCACATGTATGGGTATCACCTACCGTACCTTGAGAACTATGCTAAGAAAGAGGTGGGAGCGATGATCGTAGAAGTTATTCGAGATGCCAACCCTGTAGTCCTTTATTGGGCTAACAATCTGTCCAAAGGGCGACTTCTATCCGCTTTTTGCACAACTATTCCAAAAACAAATATCCAAAATACAAATTTGTGGTCTTCCTACCATACTTTTTTAACTAGTTACTTGGCTGTGAACTTATATATATATATATATTTATATATATATATATATATCTATATTTATATATATATATATATATATATATATATATATATATATATATATATATATATATATATATATATATATATATATATATATATATATATATTCGATTTTTTATTAACTTCACCACAACACCAAACACCTCCAATGAAATTATATATACCGGTATATATATATATATATATATATATATCAAGGTGGATAAAGAGTGAACTTTGTAGGTTTAGTATGTTTACCCTTGGGGAGTCCTAGATGAATTTATTCGTAGAAAGGTCCCTCATCCAGCTGTGTGTTGATTAGTAGGTCGGTCGTCAACACTCCTAGTAACTCATAGATCAGGTGCAATTAATGCGTACATCATTCGGTGGTCGATGGACTCTGGGGGGCCATTTCATCCCGACAACGCGACGAATTCCCGGTTTTTCGGACTCTTGGCCATACTTGAGAATGTGTGAAAACCCCTTTTATTTAAAGTTAGAGAGAGGGGGTGGGGTGGGAGAGCTATACCACAGAAGAAGGATTGTGAGAAGGTGGGAAGTGAAGGGGAGAGGAATATACAGTATATGTATATATACATTGTGTTAGAATGTGTATGTGGGGCTGTGGCTCCGTGTGTGAGAAAGAGAGTGTGTGTGTGTGTGTTATCATGTGTTTGTGTATGTTAGTATGTAAACCGGGTATGAACAGCAAGCCACGTCAGGGTACATTAGAAAGGGTGCATCAGGTTGACGGGGCCGGGGTACGGGAGAAAGGACGGAGGACGAACAGAGATAGGAGGAGAGATCACAACAGGGTACAGGAGAACGGTATTATAAGGTCAATGATGTACAGTACAGGCACAACTCACTTGACAATTATATCCATCCCTGACCTCTTCGTAACTCAAAAGGACCTTGAGCAACAGGCTGTAAATGTTCACACCTATTACCTGGTGGACTCTTCCCAAATTATAAAAATGTCAGTTCGATTGCTTCCATTCATTTTGAGTTATAAGAGGTTAAGGGGTGCAGATTATTGTCAAGTTCGTTGGCGCTACCTATAACTGCCATGATCATCGGAATAGGAGATAAATAAAAACAACTAGTAGACAAAATTATATATTCTAATCAGTTTCGGTAAGGGTAAGACAACTACCACCCTCTTCAGTGAAAAGGTGGGCGGGAACTGACCAAAATATATCTACTTTGTGAGGAGATTGGCCGTCTTTCTGGTCCCCTTTCTTTCGTATGCTTATCCCCATTAGTTTTGATATTTTAAGGCGTTTGCCCCATTAGTTTGTCGATTTTAAGACCTTTTGCCCCATTTCTTTGTCAATATTAAAACCTATCGTGTCCTTTAGGTGTAATTTTTTTCCTGGCGAGCGATAGCGAGCCTGTAATGGGGGAGGAACCGGCCTTCGGCCGTGAAATTTTTCTACCGAAAAATTTAAAAATTAATCTCGTAGGGGGATTTAATGGATTTTTTTTTTAAAGTTTGATGGAGGTCTATAGGGAGCAAACTAGAAACATAATTAATACATAAACAAATAGACGAAAAAGTGAACCATCCCCTGTTAAATAGATGTGTTTTGTAGGTACCGGTATCCCACCAATACTAAACAATGTATATATACCGTACACAATGTATATATACCGTACACAATGTATATATACCGTACACAATGTATATATACCGTACACAATGTATATATACCGTACACAATGTATATATACCGTACACAATGTATATATACCGTACACAATGTATATATACCGTACAAAATGAAACCCCAGTATTAGTCAACCCAGCTCAACCTAACTTAACTTATGCCTGTTAATGAAACCCCAGTATTAGTCAACCCAGCTCAACCTAACTTAACTTATGCCTGTTAATGAAACCCCAGTATTAGTCAACCCAGCTCAACCTAACTTAACTTATGCCTGTTAATGAAACCCCAGTATTAGTCAACCCAGCTCAACCTAACTTAACTTATGCCTGTTAATGAAACCCCAGTATTAGTCAACCCAGCTCAACCTAACTTAACTTATGCCTGTTAATGAAACCCCAGTATTAGTCAACCCAGCTCAACCTAACTTAACTTATGCCTGTTAATGAAACCCCAGTATTAGTCAACCCAGCTCAACCTAACTTAACTTATGCCTGTTAATGAAACCCCAGTATTAGTCAACCCAGCTCAACCTAACTTAACTTATGCCTGTTAATGAAACCCCAGTATTAGTCAACCCAGCTCAACCTAACTTAACTTATGCCTGTTAATGAAACCCCAGTATTAGTCAACCCAGCTTAACCTAACTTAACTTATGCCTGTTAATGAAACCCCAGTATTAGTCAACCCAGCTCAACCTAACTTAACTTATGCCTGTCAATGAAACCCCAGTATTAGTCAACCCAGCTCAACCTAACTTAACTTATGACTGTTAATGAAACCCCAGTATTAGTCAACCCAGCTCAACCTAACTTAACTTATGCCTGTCAATGAAACCCCAGTATTAGTCAACCCAGCTCAACCTAACTTAACTTATGCCTGTTAATGAAACCCCAGTATTAGTCAACCCAGCTCAACCTAACTTAACTTATGACTGTTAATGAAACCCCAGTATTAGTCAACCCAGCTCAACCTAACTTAACTTATGCCTGTTAATGAAACCCCAGTATTAGTCAACCCAGCTCAACCTAACTTAACTTATGCCTGTTAATGAAACCCCAGTATTAGTCAACCCAGCTCAACCTAACTTAACTTATGCCTGTTAATGAAACCCCCGTATTAGTCAACCCAGCTCAACCTAACTTAACTTATGCCTGTTAATGAAACCCCAGTATTAGTCAACCCAGCTCAACCTAACTTAACTTATGACTGTTAAGGGCAGACGGACCGGTTTTATTTTCTATCAATTAATGTATTCCTTTATTAATAGTTGTCGCTCTAGACCTCCATCAAGCTTAGAAAAACACCCCCTTCAAGATAAATTTGTAAATTCCTCTTAAAATTTCAGGCTCGTTATCGCTCGCCAGGAAATAATCGACACCTAAATGGCACGAAAGATCTTAACATTGACAACGAAATGGGGCGAAAGGTGTTAAAATCACCAAACTAATGAACCGAACGTCTTATAATCTCAAAACAATTGGGACTTAACACGGACTTAACACGAGGGAGAAAGGGGACCAGAAAACGACCCATCTCCCCTTCACCTCAACAGTCCATCAGCCTCACCTTAAGGGGAGATTTCCACTTGAGGGATTTTTTCTAGACCCCTTTCTCCCTTATGGTTAGCTCCATTCCCTTTTATATTATAAGACGTTCGCCCCATTAGTTTGGCGATTTTAAGAACTTTCGCCCCATTTCTGTCAATTTTAAGACCTTTCGTGCCATTTGGGTGTCGATTTCTTCCTGGCGAGCGATAGCGAGCCTGTAATTTAAGAGGAACCGGCCTTCGACCAGGAAATTTTCTACCGAAAAATGTATAAATCAATTTTGGAAGGGGGTGTAATTTTAAGTTTGATGGAAGTCTTGGGAACATGCTAAAAACCTCCCCTTAAGATACACTAACCTCCTCATTATCTATACTTATGAATGCCACTAATCAGGCAATATACTACCACTCAGTCCCCCTCCCTACAGTTGTCGTACCGCACAGAGGGGGGGGGGCATGATTATTTTATGTGACTTAGTACAGTCACGCAGGTTGGCAACTTAGAGAGCATTCCTAAAACAAACTTGTTTAGTCATTATTGTTGGATATACAAAGAAAAATATCGGTTTTTGGAATTAATAAAATGGCCAATACAATGGAATATCGCGTTGTTTTGTTTCCGTTTATATTTCGTGATATTCATGCCTACCTAACTAGTGTCCACCTTACTAAAGTTGAGCCATCCGTCAGCGGCTTCGGCGAGAGCTGCTCCCTTGGATTTAAACATATGTGTCCCGGTTTGACACCTTGGGTCTGTGGTTTAGATGGAGTAGGAGAGATTCATTAATGATTTTAACGAATATCGTTGTAATTAATAGGAACTATCAGTTTAAAAGTACAGTGGGCGGAACCAAAACTTTTTTGTATGATTGAATGCATGCGACTGAGTAACATAGGAGGGATTATGTAGGCTATAATGAATGCAGTTCGGTGGCACAGAAGCGAACTATTATGTAGGCTATAATGAATGCAGTTCGGTGGCACAGAAGCGAACTATTATGTAGGCTATAATGAATGCAGTTCGGTGGCACAGAAGCGAACTATTATGTAGGCTATAATGAATGCAGTTCGGTGGCACAGAAGCGAACTATTATGTAGGCTATAATGAATGCAGTTCGGTGGCACAGAAGCGAACTATTATGTAGGCTATAATGAATGCAGTTCGGTGGCACAGAAGCGAACTATTATGTAGGCTATAATGAATGCAGTTCGGTGGCACAGAAGCGAACTATTATGTAGGCTATAATGAATGCAGTTCGGTGGCACAGAAGCGAACTATTATGTAGGCTATAATGAATGCAGTTCGGTGGCACAGAAGCGAACTATTTTTGTTGTTTGTTTTTACGGGATAATAGGGAAACAGCGAGGGAATTGGGGCAATATAGTCCGGGTTGGGTGAGGACTGAGAAAGGACAAAAACACAAGGACTGACAGATAGGACGGAACAAGGCTGTGCAGGGACGGAACACCCCGGAACCGGAACATATATGGTTCCTATAGAACAAGGATATAATAGCCCTTTCAATCAAGGATATAATAGCCCTTTCAATCAAGGATATAATAGCCCTTTCAATCAGATAACTCCATACTTTTCGCTACCTCTGGCATATTATATTGATCTTGGAAGTGACTCGACGTTGTTAGTGGGTTAAGGGGAGGCAGACCGTTTTTCTGGACCCCCTTCTCCCTAATGTTTAGCCACACTAGTTTTGAGATTATAGACGTTCGGCTCATTAGTTAGGCGATTTTAACATCTTTCGCCCCATTTCTTTGTCAATTTTAAGACATTTCGTGCCATTTAGGCGTCGATTTTTTCCTGGCGAGCGATAGAGAGCCTGCAATATTAAGAGGAAGCGGCCTCCGGACATTTTTCTACCGAAATATGTACAAATTTACCTTAAAGGGGGGTCTAGGGGTGTATTTCTAAGCTTGATGCAGGTCTAGGGAGGAAACTACAAAAATATATGAATAAATGAATTAATAGACCAAACAAACGGCCAGTTTCTCCTTAATGTTTATATATAGGGAACCGGTATGTGGTAGTCTATAACCCTTTGATTCTTATAGGGTATGTGGTAGTCTATAACCCTTTGATTCTTTTAGGGTATGTGGTAGTGTATAACCCTTTGATTCTTATAGGGTATGTGGTAGTCTATAACCCTTTGATTCTTATAGGGTATGTGGTAGTGTATAACCCTTTGATTCTTATAGGGTATGTGGTAGTCTATAACCCTTTGATTCTTATAGGGTATGTGGTAGTCTATAACCCTTTGATTCTTTTAGGGTATGTGGTAGTCTATAACCCTTTGATTCTTATAGGGTATGTGGTAGTCTATAACCCTTTGATTCTTATAGGGTATGTGGTAGTCTATAACCCTTTGATTCTTTTAGGGTATGTGGTAGTCTATAACCCTTTGATTCTTATAGGGTATGTGGTAGTCTATAACCCTTTGATTCTTATAGGGTATGTGGTAGTCTATAACCCTTTGATTCTTTTAGGGTATGTGGTAGTCTATAACCCTTTGATTCTTATAGGGTAGTGGTAGTCTATAACCCTTTGATTTATAGGGTATGTGGTAGTCTATAACCCTTTGATTCTTATAGGGTATGTGGTAGTCTATAACCCTTTGATTCTTATAGGGTATGTGGTAGTCTATAACCCTTTGATTCTTATAGGGTATGTGGTAGTCTATAACCCTTTGATTCTTATAGGGTATGTGGTAGTCTATAACCCTTTGATTCTTATAGGGTATGTGGTAGTCTATAACCCTTTGATTCTTATAGGGTATGTGGTAGTCTATAACCCTTTGATTCTTATAGGGTATGTGGTAGTCTATAACCCTTTGATTCTTATAGGGTATGTGGTAGTCTATAACCCTTTGATTCTTATAGGGTATGTGGTAGTCTATAACCCTTTGATTCTTATAGGGTATGTGGTAGTCTATAACCCTTTGATTCTTATAGGGTATGTGGTAGTCTATAACCCTTTGATTCTTATAGGGTATGTGGTAGTCTATAACCCTTTGATTCTTATAGGTTATGTGGTAGTCTATAACCCTTTGATTCTTATAGGGTATGTGGTAGTCTATAACCCTTTGATTCTTATAGGTCCTTTCTAAGTTGAGTCTAATCTTGTGGCAGTGGCATCAATAAAAGGAAAACAAAAAGAGAAGTCTGTCTAGACTCTAGAGGGATTAACTTATTCGTTAACCTCTTTGGTACGACAGTGTCATTCACATTATAGTCTACTCTGTTCAAGGGGTGATGGGCCGTTTTTCTGGTCCCCTTTCTTCCTCATGTTGAGCCCCATTAGTTTTTCAGATTTTAAGATGTTTGCCTCATTAGTTTGTCGATTAGTTTGTCGATTATGATCTTTCGCCCCACTTCTTTGTCAATATTAAGACCTTTCGTGCTATTTAGGTATCGATTTTTGTCCTGGCGAACAATAGTGATCCTGTAATTTTGGAATAACCGGCTTCCTGGGAAATTTTTCTACCGAAAAATGTACAAATTAATGTAGAAGGGGGATCTAATGGATGTTTTTAAAAGTTTGATAGAGGTCAAGGGAGGACACTTTAAAAATAAACTATATGAAATAATCGACCAAAAAACAGACCATCTCCCCTTAACATTAGGCAATCTAGGAAAATGAGGAATCAATGTGTAGCCTATTACGTTAACTATTAAGTTTAACCACTGTTATGACTCATATTGATTCCTTCTGATATGAATCAAATTGTCTAACAATAGCCAGATAAATATTAGGAAGGATTCATCATACTGAAGAGGTTAACCTTTTCAGTATATGATAGTGCTATTTTGCTTCTATTCTGGCTAAGGTAGTTTTATAGAGCTTACGAAGGGTTTCTGGGAATCATAGAGGTTTAGAAAGGATCTTCGTTAACCTATTGATTCCTGTGGGACCTTCTAAAAGTGAATTAAATAATATATTGATAGCCAAAACAATTTGATGAAGTGTGTCATAGAAAACTGAAAACCATACCTTCAATACCTTGACGCAATATTGAGCGGCCACCTGAAGCCTGTGAATAATGCCTGACCTGCCTGTAGGGATGGATTGACCTCCCTCTGGTCGTGGTCAGTGGACAACTCTATCATCAGATAAATTCAACCAGTACCGGTCAAAGGACTGGGGTTTTCGCAGAGTCTCCAGTCCTGACGGTATTCTTGACTTTCAGTGTGCTGGCTTAATAATCCAATAGGGTTGATAGACTCTGAAGTCCTATTTTAACTAACAAACGGTACCGGTACACCTCAACCTGTGCCAGCTATGCCACGATAAACTCGACTAATATCAAGATAAAGTTGTTATCAACTTAATCTAATATTGCGTGACGGTACTATAGTCTATGCACTATAATTTGGCCAGAAATATATATATATATATATATATACCGGTATATATATA
Source organism: Paralithodes platypus (assembly GCA_032716605.1). Lineage (NCBI taxonomy): Eukaryota > Metazoa > Arthropoda > Malacostraca > Decapoda > Lithodidae > Paralithodes > Paralithodes platypus. Next base: position 2,994,550 of record CM064494.1, read on the forward strand.
TATATATATATATATATATATATATATATATATATATATATATGTAGTAAAACTCGCTAGGAAAATTGAAACAATGGAACACCAAGCTTTCGTCTATTCTCTCAAGACATCTTCAGGGTAATACGATTACCCTATTATACGATTAATATCGTATTACCCTGAAGATGTCTTGAGAGAATAGACGAAAGCTTGGTGTTCCATTGTTTCAATTTTCCTAGCGAGTTTTACTACATAATTTGATCACGTATTTGTGATTTTACCTCCATATATATATATATATATATATATATATATATATATATATATATATATATATATATATATATATATATATATATATATATATATATATATTTATATATATATAGGGTACCTGCCTCCATTACCATGTAAGGAAAGCTCATCTCTATATTTATTTGGCGCGTCTGGCGATTTTAACTCAACTTTATAGAAGAAAAGTGAAAGGATTAGGCTGAATAACAGACATGGCAAAAGCTGGAACTCTCTCTCTCTCTCTCTCTTTGTTTGTTTTGACGCTCCGTTCTTATATTTGTCTTCTCACCTCCAGAATGTTAAAAAAAACGTAAGAATATAATACGAAACCGTGTGAATGTTGGAGCCTTCTGAGTTTAGGGATAGGAAGCCAGTGAATCAAACATATCAACCTCTAAAGCAAACACCTTCACCTTCATCCCCAACACTTTTGTGGAATCTGCCTGCAGAATTTTATTTGTAATTTTATTTATTACTATTATTATTATTTGTTCATTTATCGGCTATTTCCATTCTTGTACCTATTCGATATGTTTATATATATAGACAGTATATATATGTATATATATATATATATATATACGGTTGTGTCGTTGAAGATATTATGGTGATTTTCGTGTGTTTTTACTTGAGGGTAGGTCACTTCATCACTGGATACTTGAGGGTAGGTCACTTCATCACTGGATACTTGAGGGTAGGTCACTTCATCACTGGATATAATTGAACCGAACATGTTAAGCGAGCCTTCCATATCCTGAGCTACGGTAACTAGAGTGATCATTTAATGACTAGGTCTAACCGTTATTTAAAACTATATAATGGTATTCATATTAAGGAGGGTCACCGGCTCTTTTTTATCTTTCTCTCCTCTTCTCTCTTTCTCTGGCTTGTATCCAATCGGCCCCATTCAGCCAACTGTTTTAAGACGTGTATCCCCATCCAGGTGTCGATTTCTTCCTGGCGAGCGATAGCGAGCCAGCATTGTATGGGGACATCCGGCATCGCCGGAGAAATTTGTCTACCGAAAAATATACACATTTAGTCAAAAAATAAAATAAATAGATGCTGGCTCGCTACCGCTCACCAGGAAAATATTGACACCTGGATGGGGGTAACCGCCTTAAAACAGTAGGCTGAATGGGGCCGAATGGATAAAAGCCAAAGAGAGAGGGAAAGAAAGAGAAAAAAGCGAGGTGGGCTCCCTTAAATGCATTAAATTTGCGAGGTTCTTTATGTAATTCGGTTGAGAAAAATAATTAATTTTGTTTTCGATTATTTGTTATCAAAATCTCAAAGAATAATACACCGTAACATTAAATTTACGGAAAATATTGCATTGCCATCAACATTATTTGTATCGTGCACTGAATTTGTTTACAAGTTCAGATTGGTGTTATCTGTAAAACAAAACTTCGGGGTTACGATGAAAAATAATACAATCAAATATACAAAACTGTCGAAACACTAGTGATGTTTTTATTACGGTACTGAGAAGTAAATATATATTTATTAATTACCGTACATGCCTAACTGTAACTGTTTATACCGTACCGTACCGGTACTGTCCGTATATATACCGTATATATATATATATATATATATATATATATATATATATATATATATATATATATATATAAATATACCGGTGACCGCAAAGACCATAAACACATATATCCCCTCGCTCTCCTGGACACGTCCCCTCCCCCTATACGATTTTACCAAAAGCGAAACTTAACCTCGACAGGAAAGGGTACCGACAAAACAAATATCGTAAATAATAGCAAACAGAGAAAAACAATATGTAAACAAATTAAATCAGTGCAGATTATTTCTCGACCATATCGTAGGTTAGTAGTGACGTTATTGGAGAGAAAGATCTCCCACTCAACCAAATGTGGTGAAAATTCGAACCTGAGCAGTGTTGAACCAAGGTGATAGGTAAAACATGAAAATTAAAATAGATAATATATATAGGTAGCCTGGAAAGTTCGTTATTTTCCTAGAGTGCCGTATATTCCGCTAAACAGCCGACCAAAAACGGGAAAAGTGGTTAGGGCAGTGAGAATTCTGTTTCATAAGATAATTATTGAAAGTGTTACTTAAAGTTATTTAAAGTTTAAACATAACGAGTGTAAACGAGTGGCACTCCCCCCCCCCCCCCCACACTCACCACAAACCGCGTAACAAACACCTCCTTGTCCTTCACGCCCCCCCCCTCCTCTCTCTCTCTCTCTCCCCCATGTAAGGGCGGGTGGAAAAACAAAAACAAAAACAAAAACAGAGACACCTGTACGAGGTGTAACATGAATATACACGTGGATAAAGGCACAGCATGTCAGATATGCAAGCATCCATACCACTGGGTTTGCATAGGACTGATACCAATAAATGAGGCGTACAATACAAGAGGGAAGAACCTCCATTTCTGCGATAGTTGTTTCGATATCACATGGCAAGTCATACAGACTGTAGAAAATAGAGCAGTACAAGACAGACCGAAATATAGCCAAGACATAGCTACTTTTCACAGAAACTGGGGAACTATTGGGGCCTCAGGGCCCATACTAATATCACAACCCACACACGCACACCTTCCCATGAAAATGCCCGCATTGCCTCCTGCACATCAACACACATCGCCTGCCGAACAACAACCTTTCGCACCCTACAAATCCACAAACCCTGCCGCACATCTTCCCACACCTCCCCAGACCCAGAAAACACCCACATTAATCCCATCTATGGCCATTGACCACCCTACTGCTGTTGATCAAATACATTTGCAGGATGAACGTAGGATGCAACAAGCCCCCATATCAGGCTCCCCTTCCACATCGCCTCCCCCCTCACCACTGCCACCTGCCCACCTACAACCGACCCGTAACTCCACCCCCCTGTAGGCCCGTAACTCCACCCCCCTGCAGGCCTCATCCACCCATACACCAAGCCCACTATCACCCACAACCACACTTAGCTCACCACATAACCCCTCGCAGCCCCAGCCACACCTACTGGGGTTGTCTACACCAGTGTGCAGATATTATCTGGAAAGAAGGTGCTACTTTGGTCAAAAGGGCGAATATAATGGGAATTCATGTAGATTTGCTCATCCCAAAATTTGCAACAACATAACCAGTCATGGAAAATGTAGATTTGGTGAAACCTGCAAATACCACCACCCATCCCTTTGCAAGACATCACTTGAGAACAAGACCTGCTACAATATGAAATGCCCAGCTTTTCAAATTAAAGGGACTTGGAGATATGCTAGACCTAACACGAATGGTAGCCCAAAAAACTCTCTAGCTATGCGAGGACGAGACAGAGGAAAAAGGCAAGGAGGGAAAGGGCAGATGAAGATGAAGAGACTGAGGGAGATGGAAGAGCACATAGAACACCTCGAGCACCTCCTGGCCTCCCAAGAGTGGCCAATACATCCCGAAGACTATTAGGTACACATAGTACTCCAAACAATCCCTCCCAAATCTTGTTTGCAAATATCCAAGGCCTAAAAAATAGAACCACGAACAAAGTACCATTTATTAGGGGCCTGCTAGAAGAAGGAAACGCTATATTTGCGGCTTTCACAGAAACTCACATTAAAGATCAGCAAGATAGTGAGGTATGGATTCCTGGTTACAACCTACATAGGGCGGACAGAACGCATAGATCACATGGAAGTGTAGCCTTGTACATATATGACTCACTGATATGTACTGAATTCCTAAATAACAGTAACGAAGTGGTGGAAATACTTGGAGTTAAAATAGAATCCCTAAATTTAGCAGTTATTGTTTCATACAGGCCTCCAGACTCATCCCGAGAAGAATTCAAAACCCAGCTCAACAAAATTAAATCAGAAGTGGAAACCCTGGGGAACCCAACACCAAATATTATATGGCTAGGAGACTTTAACCTACCAAACATAAAATGGAGACAACTATAAAACCAGTTAGTGGCAAATAACACCGGAGAAGCAAATACTAATACGAGAGAGCTTTTTGAACTTTGTGATTTTTTAGTCTTACCCAACATATTGCTGAACCCACACGGGAAAACAATATCTTAGACCTGGTCTTCACTAACAACGACTCTCTAGTACACAGCATTAACATATCGGACACAACATACTCAGATCATAAATTAATTGAGATCAAAACAACCTTAGAAAGTGTACAGACAACCTCAGAATCAAGAACAAAAATCGGCCCCTTCAGTAAATTTAACTTCAATAACAAAAACATTAGGTGGGAAGAGGTAAATCAAGAAATGGAGGAAATAGACTGGGAAGATTTAATGGATAACCTGACACCAGCAGAATGTCTAGTCTTAATAACAGAAACCATGACCCAAATCTGTAGCCACCATATACCTGCAAGACAAACAAAACGAAGAAGCAAACAAGATCGGGAAAGGAGGAGGCTGTACAGAAGAAGAAAATTACTCACACAAAGACGCACACATCAAAATCTACAGGATAGGCAAAAGGTCGAAATAGATAGAGAAATTGTGGAAATTGAACAAAGGCTAAGAATATCATATGAACTACAACATATGGAAGAGGAGAGGAAAGCTATTGCAGGTATAAAGGAAAATTCCAAATACTTCTTTTCATATGCCAAACAAAAGGCTAAAACAACATCAAACATCAGCCCACTGAGCAAAGGGGACGGCTCTTTCACAGGGGACAAAAAGGAAATGAGCGAACTCTTAAGCAGGCAGTATGAAATGGCATTCAGTGAGCCTGATAAAACAAAAGTCATCAGAGACCAAAATATATTTTTCATGGAAACCTCCCCCACGGAAACCCCTCAGATGCTGGATATTGATTTCGGTCCAAAAGACATAGAAGAGGCCATTTCCAACATGCCATCCCACTCGGCACCAGGCCCGGACTCATGGAATTCGATCCTAATGAAGAAATTTAAGGAAACCCTCTCAAAACCCCTGGCTATAATGTGGAGGATTCTAGACACTGGTGACATACCAGATAGCTTGAAAAACGCAATAATTGCCCCACTGCATAAAGGAGGGAGTAAAGCACTACCAAAAACTACCGCCCGGTAGCTCTAACCTCTCACATCATTAAAGTTTTCGAGCGAGTCCTGCGAAGCAAAATTTCAACATTCATGGAGACAAATGAACTACACTACACCGGTCAACATGGGTTCAGAGTGGGAAGATCATGTCTCTCACAACTTTTTGAACACTATGACAAAATTCTTAAAGCGCTAGAAGAAAAGAAAAACGTGGATGTCATTTACACCGAATTTGCTAAGGCATTTGATAAATGTGACCATGGTATAATAGCCCACAAACTGAAAGCAAAAGGTATAACTGGGAAAATCGGACGGTGGATATACAATTTCCTCGTAAACCGAAAACAATCAGTAGCAGTAAACCAAGTCACATCTGAGCCTTCGGATGTCAAAAGCTCAGTGCCCCAAGGAACAGTGCTAGCGCCCCTTCTGTTCCTCATACTAATTTGCGACATAGATACCAACACCAGACACAGTACGGTGTCGTCTTTTGCTGATGACACAAAATTAAGCAAGATAGTAAACACACAAGAGGACACGGGCCGACTGCAGGAAGACATGAATGTAGTGTTCCAGTGGACCAGGGAAAACAACATGCAATTCAATGAGGAAAAATTCCAATTAATACGGTACGGAGATAATAATGGTGTTAAAGAAATTACAAATTACTTAACAGAATCTAACCACATAATAGAACGGAAAGACAGTGTGAAAGACCTTGGGGTATTAATGTCTGAAAGTATGGGTTTCAAAGTGCATAACCAGGTCAAAGTGGCGGCTGCGAAACGTCTAACGGGTTGGATTCTGCGTACTTTTAAAACACGCGGTGAATTGCCTATGATAACGCTCTTCAAATCTCTAGTGCTACCGCGGCTTGAATACTGTAGCGTATTAACATCCCCATACAAAGCAGGTGAAATAAATGACGTAGAGAGTGTACAAAGAAATTTCACTTTGCATATAAGTTCGATAAAACATCTACACTATTGGGAGCATTTAAGAGCACTGCATCTGTACTCACTGGAACGTAGAAGAGAATGTTACCTAATAATATACACGTGGAAAATCGCAGAGGGTTTAGTACCAAACCTACATACTCCGATAGTCATGAAATTCAGTGATTGGAGAGGCTGGGAATGCGAAATCCCCCGGATGAATAACGGGGGTGCTATGGGCTCTCTGCGAGAGGGCTGGTTATCACACAGAGGCCCACGTCTCTTCAACAAACTCCCACGGCGAGTAAGAGACATGAGGGACATCTCGTTAGACAACTTCAAGAGAGCCCTAGATGTCGAACTGCAAAAAGTGCCAGACGAGCCCATCCTCGCAAGGGAGCGAGCTGTCGCTTCAAACAGTCTACTGCACCAAATCACCACCCATAACGAGGGGCGTCGCGCTCCTTGGTGCCGCTAGAAGAGTGGCGAACACATCAAAAGGTATCAAAAGGTAAGGTATATATATATCATATATATATATATACCTGTATATATATATATATATATATATATATATATATATATATACGGTATATATAAATAAAATATATATATATATATATATATATATATATATATATATATATATATATATACATATACCGGTATATATATATATATATATATATATATATATATATATATACCGGTATATATATATATATATATATATATATATATATATATATATATATATATATATACACCGGTATATGTAGGTATAGCGCAGGCACGCACATTACCTTTCGCTCTATAATGCCTTGCTGGTGGAAACAGTTGACCGTGTCCCTTTAATAATATCTCTCTACTTCCCCTGACATAGCAACAAGAGTGAGAGATTCTACCCCGCCCTTGTCAAACAGTATTCCTGGCCTATGGTGCGGAAATGTTTCCGGCTAGAATTCTGAGTTTCATTTTTGCGAGCTCTCTCTCTCTATCTCTCTCTCTCTCTCTCTCTCTCTCTCTCTCTCTCTCTCTCTCTCTCTTGCACTAGTTCTGTAGTGCTATTATTTACAACCTGTCAATTAATAATTCAGTCACTACAAGCTTGCTTGCTTTTTTTTTTTTTTTTTTTTTTTTTTTTTTTTTTTTTTTTTATACAGACCATGTGACAATTAAATGAGGAAACTATAATAACACATCTGAATAATGCCAACCTGACTTATAAACACAAATATGAATGTAACCAGACGACGATGCTGTTGTTTCAGTGGAATAATGGCTCTTTGAGCAGTATGTATCGCCTTACTAGTGGTTGTCCCCTCACAGGATGGGGGGCGCTGCTCAATAAACTCGCCCCTCGGGGCAAAATCAAAATCAAATCTCTCTCTCTCTCTCTCTCTCTCTCTCTCTCTCTCTCTCTCTTGTATTTGATATTTTTTTTTATTTAAAGTACAGTATATGTGCAAGTATATGATAAATATTTATTTTCAACACATATGGCCAGATAAAATCTGTAAAAATGGAACTTGGTACGGAGGCCCCTTGTCCTAACTAAGCCTAAGCGGTTAATGAAAGAAAATAAAGAGTGGAATCTGACACCAGTGAAACTATAAGCCCGAGCCAAGACAAGCCAGAATAAAGAGTGGAATCTGACACCAGTGAAACTATAAGCCCGAGCCAAGACAAGCCAGAATATCCAACACTCGTATAGTTTATCAGCCTACCTAATGTCTGGTCACGTTCATAGCTTGTCACACCTGCACTACCTACTAACCTTCACAAGTACCGCTTTAGATACAGTATATATGTAATATAGGGTTTTTATATGTTCTCTTAAATTTTCTGGAGGGCACCCCTTCTAAAATTTATTATTAGACCCTAAGGAAGCCTCGTACAAAATTTGGTGCTTTTATCCGCCGTGTAACGATAATGACAACATTTGCCGGTAAGCCACCTGACTACAACTTATGACTGTACATTTGTTATGAAAATATATATTTTGCATGGATTTGTTCAATAATAATATAATATTAGAGTATAGAATACAATTTCCTATCCATGTAATGCCTATAATGATATTCTTAAAAAATTGGTAAATTTTACAAAACAATAATAACATGTTGGAAAAACCCTCAATATCTCCTAAACGGTGAATCAGAGAACAAGTGTCACAAATGAAACAGATGCAACATTTACTTTCCTTTCTTAAGTGTGGTCTCAAATTTAATGTATCTTTAACCAATATCGTGTTATTACAATTTAAAAAAATTAGCTCAAAAACTAAACAAAAAATCAATATCTCGCAAACGGTGAATCAAATCCAAAAAAAAAAAAAAATGCATACAATAAAAAAAAGACACAAAATTACATTTCCTTTCATAAGTGTGGTATCAAATGTGGTATCAAATGTAATGTATCTTCAACCAATATTGTTTAATTACGATTTATATGATTTGAGACAAATGCTATTTTTCCACCTTCAATATAGGGTTTTTATATATTTTCTTAAATTTTCCTGAGGGCACCCCTTCTAAAATTCATTAATAGACCCTAAGGAAGGCTCATACCAAATTTGGTGCTTTAATCAGCCGGGTAACGAAAACATCGCTAAGCCACCTGACTAGATATGGATAAACGTCTTAAAACAGTAAGCTGAATGGGGCCAAATGGATACAAGCCAGAGAAAGTGGGAAAAGGAGAAGAAAAATGCAGGTCACCCCCCTTTAGTGTAATAGAGATATCCATACTGTATTTTATTTTATTTGCGTAGCATGTTTCACAAATCACTTTTCAGTATCGATGGTATCGGGCTAATTTTAGAGGTATCGGCTTCGGTGAAAAATGGGCCAATACCAGCTGATACCTTTGTTATTAGGCATCTAAAGATGCAGTCATTTAAAATTACAATGATATGAATATTGAACAAATAAGCAATTACACATATCTGTTGTAGTTACAGTGAGTATAGTACAGACTGACATAGAGATGAGCCTACAGTATTAAATTGTATGAATACGTTCAGTAAGAAGAATATTCACAAACCCTAATAGTAATTTCAATAACTTTTTTCTGCGCAGAACTAGAGTAACTGATATAATAATTTAATATGTAACTTACTGTCTCTCAGTCTGACATAATTCAATTATAAAGTATGCAGAATGCTGGTAAGAAGTAAAGCTGATATTAACTCTCGCACAGCGGGGATATATATATATATATATAATTTTTTAGCCGGGCTCCACAGTGAGTATGTATCAGTATTATTTGGTTGATGTAACTCGTTCTAACTCTGTAAAGAAATGGGTTAAATGAAAAAAAGCTAAATCTGGTGGAACGTACTGGTTCCAAACTTCCCGGAGATGCCAAACTCTCATCTGAAGCTGGTGTCTGGCCTCAGGAGTGGTCAGTGGTGCTTGCACGCAAGACTTGATCGCTCGAGGCCAGCCGCGATTGGGCGGCTGGCACGAGCCATGACTTGGCCTTCGTTTGGACTTCCTGGTTTCACAGACTTTTTTCACACATAATTTGTATTTTCTTATACATTTAGAAAATAATTTCACTTAAAGGCACTTAGAAAGTTATTGATAGGAGATTTTGCTTCCTACCTCATCTAGGCATCAAATGGAGTGGGAGGAATGTGATTGGTCTTGAGAAGGAGAGGATGGTAGTTGGATGGGAGAGGGTAATAGGTAAGGAGAGGCATGGGTGGTGGGTAAGGAGAGGCGTGAGCAGTAGAGACGTATAACCTAGCTGTGGCGATATGGGTGCCTGACGCTTGCTGTGGGCGGTGTGGGCAGCCTCCACCAAATCGAGAAACTCTCTCAAACTCACTACAGATCCACTTTCACCACTAGAAAATAACGAAACATCCTGCTGTAGTTCGCGGAGGATACCATTATCACTGAGGCCTATGGTGGGCCGCAGCCTAAGTTGTGGCCTGGCAGGTGAAGCCACTGCGGGGGGCAAGCAATCGATGAGGTTGATAGATGCTTCCATTGTGGTATGTGTTGAGGTACTGAGCGAGTCAAGGCGACTCTAGGACCAAGGGTAGTAATGAGTAGATCTGCTATTGACCACCAAATGTCATCCCGGATCGATTTTTAGGTCGAGAAATACAAAATGTATGGGTATGTCCCCTGCTTGTTTGCACTGGAACGTATCCATATTTCCCCCGGTATGGCGGCGTTTATGCCCTTCTGGCGTATTCGCTGGGGTAGTGGCATTACGAAACCTATAAAATTTATCTCTCACTCTGTCTCTCTCATGGAAAGATACTGTCACGATTATTCTTTTCTATAGCTACCACTGGCCTGCCTGGCAAGAAATTTTGATCATAGAATGTATCAAGAAGATAATATAAAAATAATTAAAAGAGTATCGAATTAAATATTGTCGTGTCTTTACCGTTTTTCAACACATGGGCATAACTACTGTATATGCATCGTTTTTACAAATGTGTTATGTTCATCAAAGAAAGATAGGGTTTATAAGGCCGTGTCACCTTCACAGTTCTCAGCCCAATAACAATAACACTAAACATGCCAAGGTTGAAATCCGACCAGGCGGGTGAACCCAGGGTTGGTTCAATAATTGTCTCGTAATACTTGACACCAGATATTACAGGGGCGATTGTGTACCATTACCAGACCACTCAGAGACCCCATTCCCATTTGCATCATTAAACATATCTTTAGCTTCACAAAGGAGGGGGACCGGTAAAAACTATGATTACAACATAATCCATCATTATTCAGATGCCAAAATGCTACCGGGGCCTTTTGATGTTCCATAAATTGTTTAGAATATTCCTCACCTGATCTTATAGCTATTATAGAGCCCTAATGTACGTACAGCGGCGTACATAAAATATTTCCTTCTCCGGTATTTCTTTACGGAAATATTATTTGCAAGATTGAATTCAGAATGTAGTACAGTATGTTATGCAGCAGTTCGTTCATAATATCAATCAACTGTTACATAGCTTATTTGTTATACCAACTTAAAAAAATACGGTACCTTAAGTCGACACCACGCCAGCTACCGGAATAGAAGAACACAGGAGACACCACGAAAGAGGTTCAGTGCTTCCTTCAGGTGTGCAGCAGCTCCTGTGCCAGCTACCGCCAGACGATCATGGCTTTGATAGCCATCAAATTACCAGTCTCACTTTTGTATTCTCTCTCTCTCCCTCTCTCTCGATGTGGCTCATTAACCGATTTCACTCGGTACCGGTACCGCATATTATGTGAACAAAAGGAAAACTGGGGTACCTACCTACCTAAGGTTGTGTTCGTCACTCTCCTAGTGACACCGAGGAGCGCGTCGCCCCTCGTTCTGGGTGGTGATTTGGTGCAGCAGACTGTTCGAAGGGGCAGCACGGTCCCCTGCGAAGATGGGCTCGTCGGGCACATTTTGCAGTTCGACATCAAGGGCTCTCTTGAAGTTGTCTAACGAGACGCCCCCTTTATGTCTCTTACTCGCCGTGGGAGTATGTTGAAGAGACGTGGGCCTCTGTGTGATAACCAGCCCTCTCGCAGAGAGCCAATAGCACTCCTGTTATTCATCCGGGGGATATCGCCTTCCCATCCTCTCCTATCACTGAATTTAATGACTATCGGGTTATGTACTGTAGGTTTGGTACTAAACCCTCTGCGATTTTCCACGTGTATATTATTAGGGTATGTTTTCTTCTACGCTCCAACGAGTACAGTTTCAGTGATCTTAAACACTCCCAATAGTGTAGATGTATTACCGAGATTATTTGTGCGGTGAAATTCCTTTGTACACTCTCTAGATAATTTATTTCGCCTGCTTTGTATGGGGATGTTAATACGTTACAGTATTAAAGCCGCAGTAGCGTCTTATCATTATTATTATTATTATTATTACAGAACGTAGTTATACTATCTAGTATATCCTTACCAATATGAACTGAACATTCCTATCTTGATACATAATAGTCTCACTTGGACCATCACTTCCCACATCTCCCTTTGACCTTTATATACCATGTATTATATTACAGGTACAGTACATTAGAGAATAGTAAACAAAATGTCCGATTTTTGTAAGTGCATAATATTTGGTTATATTTTACACTCATGAGTAAATTAGTATATTCAGTATATTTTCTGTGATTTTATATACCGGTATATATATATATATACCGGTATATATATATATATATATATATATATATATATATATATATATTTATATATTTATATATATATATATATATATATATATATATATATACTGTATATATATAATATATAATATATATTGATATACCCTCTCTTGACACCTTCAGTACGATAATGTCCTTTTAACCTTTCATTCTGGCTAACATTAAATGAGTTTATACAGTTAAACGACTTGCTATTTAGATGGTGTATGGAGAGTGTATGTTCACATGGAGTCCTAGAGGTAGATTATAAGCTAAAGAAAAAATCTTCTAATGGTAAACAGAAAAAGTCGAAATTATGTCATCGTTTGAAAGGGTAATTTTTGTTGACTTTGATTTAGTTATTATTGCTTATCAGGATTACCATTAATTTATGATAATAGATAATAGCCAAGCTCCATTTGGCTTATCCCATAATATCTACACTTTCATTTGAATCTGCATCTAACCAAATCCAGACGAGTCAGAGCTCTAAATGATCCCAAATGCTTAAGAATTTAGGTATTACAGGTTCAACTATACACGCTGGGTATAGGTAGCGCCAACGAACTTGACAATAATCTTGATCCCTGACCTCTCTGTAACTCAAAAGGGCCTAGAGCAAACTGGCTGTAAATATTCACACCTATTTCCTGGTGGACTCTTCCCAAATGATAGAAACGTCAGCCCGATTGCCCTCATTCATTTCGATTTATAAGAAGTTAAGGGGTCAAGATTATTGTCAAGTTCGCTGGCGTTACCTATAGCTACTGTGGTTCGTGCGTATACAGTACACATCAATAGTTCGCTGGCGTTACCTATAGCTACTGTGGTTCGTGCGTATACAGTACACATCAATAGTTCGCTGGCGTTACCTATAGCTACTGTGGTTCGTGCGTATACAGTCAACATCAATAGTTCGCTGGCGTTACCTATAGCTACTGTGGTTCGTGCGTATACAGTCAACATCAATAGTTCGCTGGCGTTACCTATAGCTACTGTGGTTCGTGCGTATACAGTCAACATCAATAGTTCGCTGGCGTTACCTATAGCTACTGTGGTTCGTGCGTATACAGTACACATCAATAGTTCGCTGGCGTTACCTATAGCTACTGTGGTTCGTGCGTATACAGTCAACATCAATAGTTCGCTGGCGTTACCTATAGCTACTGTGGTTCGTGCGTATACAGTCAACATCAATAGTTCGCTGGCGTTACCTATAGCTACTGTGGTTCGTGCGTATACAGTCAACATCAATAGTTCGCTGGCGTTACCTATAGCTACTGTGGTTCGTGCGTATACAGTCAACATCAATAGTTCGCTGGCGTTACCTATAGCTACTGTGGTTCGTGCGTATACAGTCAACATCAATAGTTCGCCGAAAACCTCGATGATAATTTGTGATAAACTATTGAAAGGCTCACTAATTGGCCACTGCTATAACGTAAACAAAGTAGTACTAGTAAGAGGCTAATAGAAACACATGACTGGCAAGGAAGCGTGATAATACCTTACCTTAAAATTATACAGTATATAAACGTAATTATTGGCGAATTTATTTGATTTTGACTGCATGGTTTTTGAGAATTGGGAGTTTTTGGGGTTACTGTCCTTTCCATTTACGATAGTACAGCCCCTGGTATATATGGCTCACATCTGAATATTTGAACCTTTAAGGGGGGTCACCTGCATTTTTTTTTATCTTTCTCTCCTGTTTTACATACACATACATAACATTTTAAGACTGAGTGTTCCACACATAAGTGCAGTTTCAGTCTCTTGTCCTAATGGCGGCGTTCCAGGCAACCCTGTTAAGGGCTGCTTCACTTGTCAAGTTCTCTTTCTCTGACTTGCATCCATTTGGCCCCATTCAACCAACTGTTTTAAGACGTGTATCCCCGTCCAGGTGTCGATGTTTTCCTGGCGAGCGAAAGCGAGCCAGCGTTGTATGGAGAAATCCGGCTTCGGCGGAGAAATTTTTCTATCGAAAAATGTACAAATTTAGCTTGCTGTATAACAATCAAATATACAAATGCTGGCTCGCTACCGCTCGCCAGGAAAATATTGACACCTAGATGGGGGTAATCGTCTTAAAACAGTAGACTGAATGTGGCCGAATGGATACAAACCAATAGGGAGAGAAAGCGAAAACAAGCGAGGTGAGCTTCCTTAATACCAAGTTCTGAAACATTCGGTAAAGCAGTCTTATTTCTTTTGTGTTCGATACACATTCAAATCGGTGGCCCACGATTGTACAGTCGGCCTAATAAGTCATGTTTCGGTTGTCTTTACGTTTGGCTCTCTCTGTGCTGTATTAATGTTGGTCAGATGTTGAATAGGGTGGGTAAGTGTAGGACCATGGTTGTATATCTCACTCAAAAAGAAGAAATCCTGTGTAAATATTGCTGATACTAATTATTAATCAAAACATAGTTGGTACCGAGACGTTACTTATTAGCGCCACTGTACATAATACAGGGTGTCCCGCGAGTTTTGTCAAATACTTCCAGAGATGAAAGAATAAGTAATTCTAAATACAAACTGTTATATACACATTGGCTTTTAGGGGCATTGTTTTGTAGTTGTGGACCCTTAAAGTCGGCATTTTGGTGTTTTTTGTAATTTCTAACCCTGTTTGTCTTCAATAAGATGAGGATAGGGAAAAAAACTATATAGTGTATTATGAAGCATGATATCAATACTTCAAACTGACACCAAAAACTTCCCTACATCGTACTTCATATTCCCTTGACATGGAGTTGAATATTACAAGAAACTAACAAAATTTAATTTTAAGCTCATCATCACGGAAAGAAGAAAGGAGCTACAGCGGATTTTTTGGTGTTTTCATTAAGTATTGATACCATGACCCATCATACGGCATTTAACCTTATCGCTATTAATTTTCATTACTCGGAAAATGGGTTTAAACTGACAGAAAACACCAAAAAATCCTCTGTAGCTCCTTTCTTCTTTCAGTGATGATGAGCTTAAAATTAAGTTTTGTTGGTTTCTTGTAATATTCAGTTTGAAGTATTGATATCATGCTTCATAATACACTTTATATATTTGTTTTCCTATCCTCATCTTTTTGAAGAAAAACAGGGTTAGAAATGACAAAAAACACCAAAATGCCGACTTTAAGGGTCCACAACTACAAAACAATGCCCCCAAAAAGCCTATGTGTATATAACAGTTTTTACTTAGAATTACCTTATCTTTTATCTCTGGAAGTATTTGACAAAACTCGCGGGACACCCTGTATATTCATTATCAGAACCCAGCACAATAGACCACACCTCGCCAGCTTTCCATTTTCTTTGTTATGCCAACAGCATCCTCAGGAAACAAACCTTATTTCCGCGTCTCTCTCTCTCTCTCTATATATATATATATATATATATATATATATATATATATATATATATATATATCCTGATACAGTCATTTCCCGACTTTCATTACTTTCAACTTAGGCTATCTCTATGGTAAGAACAAAATCAACAGTTTGTAACTCGCAGGAGCATAGCATATTTTATTTTATTCAAATGGTGTCTGTATATTTTGTTAGATTTATTCTCGTAGCTGCTAAGAGAGGATAATAATGTAAGTGGTGAAGGTGGGACGATACGGTTGATCGTTAGTGTACAGTGCGGAAGTTGTACCTCATAGTGTTGTACTCACTTCCTTCATGACTCACCTACACACACACACACACATATATGCCGCATATATATATATAGAGAGAGAGAGAGGGTCACTTACATAGTTACATATACATACATAAATACACACACACATTCAGTATATGCATACAATCGTACAGTACAGTCCCCCATATAGTACATACGTATATCCGTACCTGTTTGCACACGCAAGTGGCACACCCATACTGTAAGCATGTGTAGTCGTCCCTTGGTAGGTGTTAAACACGACCGTGTGAACAGCCTAAGGCCTGGATAAATGTATTATTTTATATGTAGACCCCTTATTCTCTTCATAGATAAGATTTGTGTAAAGTGAAATACTTCTATCTCGATTTTAAATTATCAGATAGTGTGTGTGTGAGGTGTGCAAAAATAATAATGATAATAATAATGATAATAAACGGTTTATTGATCAGTATGTTCACTGTTCACTTGGGATGTGTGTGTGTGTGTGTGTGTGGTGATCATTTAACAAGAACAGTGAGAGTGGTATAGTTCACTTGGGATGTGTGTGTGTGTGTGTGTGTGTGGTGATCATTTAACAAGAACAGTGAGAGTGGTATAGTTCACTTGGGATGTGTGTGTGTGTGTGTGGTGATCATTTAACAAGAACAGTGAGAGTGGTATAGTTCACTTGGGATGTGTGTGTGTGTGTGTGGTGATCATTTAACAAGAACAGTGAGAGTGGTATAGTTCACTTGGGATGTGTGTGTGTGTGTGTGTGTGTGTGTGTGGTGATCATTTAACAAGAACAGTGAGAGTGGTATAGTTCACTTGAGATGTGTGTGTGTGTGTGTGTGTGTGTGGTGATCATTTAACAAGAACAGTGAGAGTGGTATAGTTCACTTGGGATGTGTGTGTGTGTGTGTGTGTGTGTGTGGTGATCATTTAACAAGAACAGTGAGAGTGGTATAGTTCACTTGGGATGTGTGTGTGTGTGTGTGGTGATCATTTAACAAGAACAGTGAGAGTGGTATAGTTCACTTGGGATGTGTGTGTGTGTGTGTGGTTTGTGTGGTGGTGATATTTAACAAGAACAGTGAGGTATAGTCACTGAGATGTGTGTGTGTGTGTGTGTGTGTGGTGATCATTTAACAAGATAGTGAGAGTGGTATAGTTCACTTGGGATGTGTGTGTGTGTGTGTGTGTGTGGTGATCATTTAACAAGAACAGTGAGAGTGGTATAGTTCACTGATGTGTGTGTGTGTGTGTGTGTGTGTGATCATTTAACAAGAACAGTGAGAGTGGTATAGTTCACTTGGGATGTGTGTGTGTGTGTGTGTGTGTGATCATTTAAACAAGAACGGAGTGTAGGTTCACTTGGATGTGTGTGTGTGGTGTGGTGATCATTTAAACAAGACAGTGAGAGTGGTAAGTTCACTTGGGATGTGTGTGTGTGTGTGTGTGTGTGTGGTGATCATTTAACAAGAACAGTGAGAGTGGTATAGTTCACTGAGATGTGTGTGTGTGTGTGTGTGTGTGGTGATCATTTAACCAAGTGAGAGTGGTATAGTTCACTGGGATGTGTGTGTTGTGTGTGTGTGTGTGTGGTGATCATTTAACAAGAACAGTGAGAGTGGTATAGTTCACTTGGGATGTGTTTGTGTGTGTGTGTGTGGTGATCATTTAACAGAACAGTGAGAGTGGTATAGTTCACTGGGATGTGTGTGTGTGTGTGTGATCATTTAACAAGAACAGTGAGAGTGGTATAGTTCACTTGGGATGTGTGTGTGTGTGTGTGTGTGTGTGTGTGGTGATCATTTAACAAGAACAGTGAGAGTGGTATAGTTCACTTGAGATGTGTGTGTGTGTGTGTGTGTGTGGTGATCATTTAACAAGAACAGTGAGAGTGGTATAGTTCACTTGGGATGTGTGTGTGTGTGTGTGTGTGTGTGTGGTGATCATTTAACAAGAACAGTGAGAGTGGTATAGTTCACTTGGGATGTGTGTGTGTGTGTGTGTGTGTGTGGTGATCATTTAACAAGAACAGTGAGAGTGGTATAGTTAATAGCGCAAGACCGAGCGTGCCGAGGCGTATAGTAATCATCACTGCCATTTAACAAGCTTTCTAAATCAGGACCAGGACACCGTACGTTTGAAACATTTACTAGGTCGCCTCTCCCTATGACCATTGTATATCAAGAGCTGACGTATATCTGGAGCCAGCAGTAGGCTACTTAACCCCTTCACGATACGATAACTGGCTTCTTCATTATATTCTGGTCATTTGATTTGACGATTTTATGCAGTTTAGGAAGGATCTGTAGATATCAAAAGGATATACACTGTCTCATTTACCTCTGGTTCTCATAAGTTCTTCCTAAACTAAATATAACGTTTAATTATACCCAGAATTACGCGTCATAATCCTCAAGAGCATAAATTAGTTTAATATATTGTGTGTCAAACTATACCTTAATACCGTAAATTTGATAATAAATCTATTAATATAACTATTATTATTAATATTATTAATAGAGTGTACTAATTGTCTAGTTTTCTGTAAGTGAACAAACCGGTACTGACTTACGTTACCTGGTTTTCCGTAACTCTACTATAGGCCTATATGGTAAGTTATCACGGAGGCATGTACTGTTATGTTTCACCACATCGTAATTTATCAACACTTTAAGTATCAGGGGATAGAGCGGTTTCTTTTGATTTACTGTATATGTGAAGTAATTTTCTTGTTTATATTATTTTAGTTTATATGAAACGATTGTACTGGGCTTACTAAGACTCTGCTGTAATAAGAGTCGCTATAAACTATCTCCATCAACGGTGATCTTGTAGTGAGAGAGAGTGCCCAACTTTTTGTTTGGACGACATTTTGGTGCCTCAATTATTAACCCGGAAATGGTGAGAAGACTCATAAGAGGTTTTGGTGGTGGAAGGCGACGAACCTCTTTAACACTCAAGCCGCGGGGCCCGACATATGTCGAGTAAGAGAACCATGGCCACCCCTGCGGGGCCCGACATTAATCGGGCGGGATTTTGAGCACATTATTGGCTCTGAGAGAGAGTCCACGCGTTGGGAGGACGATAGGCGGGCTCTGACCGCTCGGCACGGACCCAGTGCCGCGACTGAAGGTACATCCGCACCATTCCACACCCACGGCCTCCCGAGACCAGGAAAAAACTCGGGAAATTTCCGTATTTTAGGGTTTTTCTCCTCGTGTTGCGTGATCGCTACAGGATAACCCGTGGTCGTACAAGGATGATTCAGGTGTCATTGGAAAGCTCTATTATCGCCCTTTCACGGATACATAATTGTATTACGCTCTGGCTCTTGTTTATGCATGAAAAAGAGCATGGAATGAAGCTCGTTTAGGGTATATATGCCCGCCTGCCAGGTAGTAAAAGTTACAAACATCCCCGTTGGACAGGGGTTAAGATCCAAGGCCTAAAAAAAACTTTTAAAAGGCCCCAGTAGCACTTAAACAAAGGAATATGTGATTAAGTGAGATAATTCCCCTCCAAATCTTCTATCACTCCTCCACATGTGTCAAATCCCCCTCCTTCCCCCCCCCCTTCAATTATCACCTATTTTTCTTCTTATTCCCTTGTGTATCAGTGTATTTACCGTGCCAATGTCCCCAACCCGATCCCAGGGTGTGTTCCTGCGCATATCCAGTGCGTGGAGAAAGAGTGAGAGAGGCTTCAGTCTGCCTCTAGGCTCCGAGAGAGGAGGGTGTAGGGCTTGCGTGTCTCTCACCTCATGACTAGACGGTCGGCATTCGCCTTTTTCACTCCCCAAATACTATTCCCACTTGTTTTATTGCTGTTACATGTTAACCCTCTCACGTCCTGACGCAATTTTTGAGCCTATTAGGGATACTTTAAAGCCTTTGTTACCGTCCGGGGTATTTATAAACCTTTAGTTTATTTACTTCAACCTCTGCAGTTGTCTTTGAGTTAGCTGTGGGCAGAAAACTAATTTTGGAGAGGTAATTATAAGAGTGAGAGTAATCTATTTCTTATTGCTAATCTGGCAACCTCTGCATCATAAGGATGTGAGAGGGTTAATGTCTTCATATTAAATGTAAAATAGGCGAATATGAAGAAGTAATAAGGATATTTATCGTAAAATGACGATTTTAGACGAGAATGAAGCCTAATATCATCGCCTGGCGGTAGGGTCCTGTTATAATCCATGTATTTGCACTTGGCGAAATATGTTTTAACTGGTGGACAAATTTTCCCATGGCAGCTGATTTTTCGATATATTGTTATTGCAAGTTTTCATAATTAACAACGCATCTTAGTCTATATAATATTTTTGATTGTCTGTGTGTGTGTCTGTTCTTAATAGGCGGCCGAAGTTTTGGACCTCGGGAGCTGAAACTTTGCATGTGGGTGTCAATTGACCTGGGTCAGGTCATAGAGGGGGCGAGGCCACGATCGGAGGTCGTTTCGAGGCCGAAATTGAACACAAATTGAACAAATAAATAAAAACAAAATGGCCGTTTGGGGCAGAAGGAGGCCTCCGATCGAAAAGGTTTATGGAACGAAAGTTGTTCGCAGCCCCACAAAATGGGGGTACGGATGAGGTCAGATCCAAAATCGGAGGTCATTTAGCGGCCGAAATCGAGGTCGCCGTTTATTGAGGCACAGGGAGGTCGAGGCCGGTGATTATGGTAGTAGTAGTATTGTGATGAATGTGGTAGTAGTTATTGATGATGGTGATTATGGTAGTAGTAGTGGTGGTAGTAGTGATGGTGATTACCCGGGCAACACCGAGTACCCCTGCTAGTACACACTATTCGTAATACATGATGGGTATATGGCAATTTACCGTCAGCTAAAACAAAATGCATAAAGCCATTTAATGATTGCCAAAATAAAATGAAGAAGGTTGTCACTATACTGAAAGGGTTGCTACGTGTGTGTGTAGTTAAAAATGTGTGTAGTTGTAGTTGATGGGTGTGTATGTAGTTGATGGGTGTGTATGTAGTTGATGGGTGTGTATGTAGTTGATGGGTGTGTATTGTTGAGGGGTGTATGTAGTTGATGGGTGTATGTAGTTGATGGGTGTGTATGTAGTTGATGGGTGTGTATGTAGTGATGGTGTGTATATGGTGTGTATGTAGTTGATGGGTGTGTATGTAGTTGATGGGTGTGTATGTAGTTGATGGGTGTGTATGTAGTTGATGGGTGTGTATGTAGTTGATGGGTGTGTATGTAGTTGATGGGTGTGTGTGTAGTTGATGGGTGTGTGTAGTTGATGGTGTGTGTATGTAGTTGGGTGTGTATGTAGTTGATGGGTGTGTATGTAGTTGATGGGTGTGTATGTAGTTGATGGGTGTGTATGTAGTTGATGGGTGTGTATGTAGTTGATGGGTGTGTGTGTAGTTAAATGCGTGTGTGTGTTTGTGTGTAGTTAAATGTGTGTGTAGTTAAATTTATGTGTGTGTGTGTGTGTGTCTAGTTAAATGTGTGTGTGTGTGTAGTTAAATGTGTGTGTGTGTGTGTGTGTGTGTAGTTAAATATGTGTGTGTGTGTGTAAATGTGTGTGTGTGTGTGTGTGTAGTTAAATATGTGTGTGTGTGTGTGTGTGTAGTTAAATGTGTGTGTGTGTGTGTGTAGTTAAATATGTGTGTGTGTGTGTAGTTAAATGTGTGTGTGTGTGTGTGTAGTTAAATATGTGTGTGTGTGTGTGTGTGTGTCTAGTTAAATGTGTGTGTGTGTGTGTAGTTAAATGTGTGTGTGTGTGTGTGTGTGTAGTTAAATATGTGTGTGTGTGTGTGTAGTTAAATATGTGTGTGTGTGTGTGTGTGTGTGTGTGTTAAAGATAAATGTGTGTGTGTGTGTATTAAAGATAATTATTGTGTGTGTGTGTGTGTGTGTAGTTAATGGGTGTGTGTGTGTGTTGTAGTTAATGTGTGTGTGTGTGTAGTTAAATGTGTGTGTGTGTGTGTAGTTAAATATGTGTGTGTGTGTGTGTAGTTAAATGTGTGTGTGTGTGTGTAGTTAAATATGTGTGTGTGTGTAGTTAAATGTGTGTGTGTGTGTGTAGTTAAATATGTGTGTGTGTGTGTGTAGTTAAATGTGTGTGTGTGTGTGTGTAGTTAAATATGTGTGTGTGTGTGTAGTTAAATATGTGTGTGTGTGTGTAGTTAAATGTGTGTGTGTGTAGTTATGTGTGTGTGTGTAGTTAAATGTGGTGTGTGTGTGGGTTAAATGTGTGTGTGTGTGTAGTTAAATGTGTGTGTGTGTGTGTAGTTAAATATGTGTGTGTGTGTGTGTGTAGTTAAATGTGTGTGTGTGTGTGTAGTTAAATATGTGTGTGTGTGTGTAGTTAAATATGTGCGTGTGTGTGTAGTTAAATGTGTGTGTGTGTGTGTAGTTAAAATATGTGTGTGTGTGTGTGTGTAGTTAAATGTGTGTGTGTGTGTGTAGTTAAATATGTGTGTGTGTGTGTGTGTGTAGTTAAATATGTGTGTGTGTGTGTAGTTAAATGTGTGTGTGTGTGTGTGTAGTTAAATATGTGTGTGTGTGTGTGTGTGTAGTTAAATGTGTGTGTGTGTGTGTAGTTAAATGTGTGTGTGTGTGTGTAGTTAAATGTGTGTGTGTGTGTGTGTCTAGTTAAATGTGTGTGTGTGTGTGTGTGTGTGTAATTGAATGTGTGTGTGTGTGTAGTTAAATGTGTGTGTGTGTGTGTGTCTAGTTAAATGTGTGTGTGTGTGTGTGTGTGTAATTGAATGTGTGTGTGTGCGTGTGTAATTGAATGTGTGTGTGTGTGTGTGTGGGCCAGTGCAGCATGAACGGTACAAGTGGCATAGGTGGGGGGGGGGAAGCCAACCCCCGGAAAGTGCCCTTAATAGTCGTTACTGGATAATTGGGACCCCACCCCTTTGTGACGTAATACTGGCGGATACCAACATGTAGGCTTTAGGGTATTTAAGGGGGGGGGGGGGTGTCACCTGATTATTTCTCTTTCTCTCCTTTTCTCTCTTTCTCTGGCTTGTATCCGGTCAGCCCCATTCAGCCAACTGTTTTAAGACGTTTATCCCCGTCCAGGTGTCGATTTCTTCTCGCCTATCGCGAGCCAGCATTGTATGGAGAAATCCGGCTTCCCGGAGACATTTTTCTATCGAATAATGTACAAATTTAGCTAGCTGTCAAAAAAATATATATACAGTAGCGCATATGCTGGCTCGCTACCGCTCGCCAGGAAAATATTGACACCTGGATGGGGGTAAACGTCTTAAAACAGTAGGCTGAATGGGTCGGAATGGATAGAAGCCAAAGAAAGAGGGAGAGAAAGATAAAAATAGCGAGGTGGTCCCCCTTAACCCCTTCTATACCGGTGATGTACTTTTCATTCTATTCTGGCAACTATTAGACGATGTTGTACAGCTTATGAAGGACGTCTACTCATTCAAAGGCCTCAGATTACCTCAATTAATCCTTTTAGCTACCATATATCCTTTCTAAGCTTCATAATATCGACTAAATGTAGCTGAAATCAAATAAAAAAAGACGTCGCCGGTAGAGAAGGGGTTAATTTAAAGCGTCTGTTTTCTGTCTGCTTATTGAATACAAAATGAAATACAAACTTGCAATCTCGGTGATGGGGGAGAGAGGCGATGAACGGGATGGGGAGGGGAAAGGGAGGGAAGGAGGGAAATTTGACATGTAATAGCATAATATGAAGGTGGAGGAAGTTATACACACACACAATTTCCCTTCCGGTCTCAAGTACACACATGAATTCACACGTCCAAGTTCAACCCTTCTTCCACCTACATACACACAGGGTCACATGCACATAGAGCCCCTCCCTGCACACACTCTCTTCAGTGGTCACAAGCACCTACAGGAATCCACACGTACAAACTCAACTCACGCCCAGACATTCAAAGGAGAATTGTGACACACACGCACACACAGACACTCTCTCTCTCTCTCTCTCTCTCTCTCTCTCTCTCTCTCTCTCTCTCTCTCTCTCTCTCTCTCTCTCTCTCTCTCTCTCTCTCTCTCTCTCTCTCTCTCTCTCTCTCTCTCTCTCTCTCTCTCTCTCTCTCTCTCTCTCTCTCTCCACAAGGGTGAAGATAGACGGTGTGGAATCCTATGGGAGTGGAATGATGGAGGGGAGAAGATAGAGCTAAAACACGGAATGAAGAGTGGGTGGGAAGTTAATACTAGAGATAAGGAGGTGAAAATATAGGAAACTAGTTAGCATGATGATAGACGATAACAAAGGGGAAGTGACAAATGTAATAGGAGATAGAATATTTGCACTATAAATTATGTTCATTTAGTACACATAGACTAATCAAACAGATATACATTGCTCGAGTATACATTTTATTTTATTTAGAAACATTCACTAATTTAGCATGCATTACATAACATACAGTACCGGTATATCATATACAGTATATCATAAATATGATAGGAAACATTGAAATAGGTATTGGAATTATTAAGTAAAACAATTATCTCACACTGATTATATGTACATATGTTGAAAATCTAGGAATTTACAGTTTAGGAGAAGATGGAGGGTAGAAGATGAATGAGAGGAGGAAAAAAAAGTATAATAGGAGATAGAATATGTGAAAGAGTCCTCTCCTCCTGAGTCCTTGCTGCCCTCACTATTGTGATACAATGTTGTTTAGGCCTTCAAAATGTGCAACCCTTTCTGTTATGCTCGCACATACGACACCACACCACGAGTAGCATCCTTAGCAATATCTGCAAACTGACACAGAAATACGATAGTCTGCCGCCTGGAACTACCATCTCCGATCAGAATCAAATCGATAGTAGCTACACCACAGAAGGCACACAGATTACCATCACCACCAACAACCACAACTAGCCTTGCAACGGACACCAGGAGACCAGTCCCAAAATCTACCAACTAGACAATCTGTCACCGGAAACTATCATCTATAAAACCCAAGCCGACAACCACCATACCACAGATGGCATACAAATTATTACCATTACCAACAACAGCTAGCCCCGCAATGGACACCAGGAAACCAGCCCCAACACCGACAACTACCCCTGGGAAAGAAACAAGCTCTGCTGCCACCAAGAAGTGACCACGATCAACAACGAAAGAGGAATCACCCGGGAAGAAGAAAAGAGCAGTATACCCTCCACCCCCATCGGAGCGACCAGAAGCCCCACCACGCCTGATGTCACGCCTCGCCCTCGGTGACATCACGCTACTGGATTTTATCTGACTTGGGACCCTAGGTAAATACTTCAAAGGAGCCGCCAACTTCTGGGTCAAAACGGCCAAAGTCCACTCCACACCATCTGACAGGAGTGGCCCCTGTTGTCCGGACATCACAGACTACCAACAGGGACAGGAAATGTAAGGAATGCCGAATGGAGAAATTGTTCTGTAGCTTCACAACCCCTGAGCTCCTCGACGCTTCCTAAGATCGAGATAAAGGTGCTTCCCAGGACCTATTCTTTGCAGAGGTGCTTCCCAAGGCCTGACAAAATATTTGACTGACAGTGCTTCCCAAGTCTGTACGGACGCTTCCCTAGGTCCCACACTCTGTGTTTCCCAAGACCGAAAGGAGGCTTCCCAAGACCCGCTCTCAGGTGCTTCTGCAATACCAACTAGCACTTCCAAAGGCCAGAGACAAGAGGAAAGCGGCAGCCGCCGAAGGCGACATCGCCACCCCCAGCAGCCCAGCCTCAACAACATGAGCCTGTAGCCAGAGACCCGGACGATCACCTTTCCCAAACCTCACACCCCAGAACCAGCCGAGATAGAACAACTTTCTGCCACACTGTGAAAACACTGAATTGCCTCCCTTGAATGAATAAGTACCGTAAATATGGATCTTCACTTGAAGACCATCCTAGTCCTAGCCTAAATCACATTAAAGAAACACATACACTCTATACCTTATTGTCTTTGCCAGAAGTAAGTATATCTTTTACTTCCAAGACAACTCCGCCTTGGTTCGGTAAAGACTATAACTACTACTGTACAGTAAATACAACATCCGTTCGACACCTAATACTCCACGTTTCATCATAAATATATATTTTGTTCAATACAAACCTGCATATCAATTCTCCTTGCTGGTTCTATTGTATATATATGTGTCTATAAGACTGTATCTCTTGCTTAAGGTAATTTTGTATTGTTATTGTATTACTTAATATTTATACTGCATTCTTTATTCTATAACACTCATAAACTGCATCCTGTGTTTCTGTTATAAATATAAGTACCTCCACTAGAGTTATGAGTATACGCCTGCCTAAATCAGACCAGCAAAATAAGAACTAGTAAGACAGCTTTGGCTGGGTAAAATACTTTCATTATATTCTGGCTAACCGAAGACGTGTCTATGCAGTTTAGGTAGGACTGTCGGTATCAGGTCATTCCTAAGTTGAGTACCATGGTCTAATAACCTACCCTAGCTATTATCTAATACCGTAAAATGGACTATTTTGACAGTGTGGTAACTTCAGACATTCCGATTGTAGACATAACAATTATAGGAAAACGGCTTAATAATATATATAAAAAAAAAATGGCACATAAAAGACTTCCCATTTGTATCGAGCCATATTCCCATAACTGTGGCCCATTACATTTTTTCCAAAAATGTCCAAAGTTAACTCATTTTATCCAAAAATGTCCGAAGTTAACTCATTTTATCCAAAAATGTCCAAAGTTAACTCATTTTATCCAAAAATGTCCGAAGTTAACTCATTTTACCAAAAGTAGTCAGACTGAAATGACAATTGGTGTCATCAACCTGAAAGATACTCAGAACAAAGCAGGGTTGTTTGATTTAAATCAAATATTTTGTTTAAGAAATCAATTATTTAAATCATCATATGTTTATTTGTTACTGTTATTGTTACTGTTAACCAACAGAATCATATATATTGACATTATATATATATATATATATATATATATATATATATATATATATATATATATATATATATATATATATATATGTGTATATATATATACGGTATATATATATATATATATATACACAGTATATATATATATATATATATATATATATATATATATATATATAAAGAGAGAGAGAGAGAGAGAGTATATACCATATACCATAAGGGGAGGTGTGGCGGAGTGGTCTTGCCACTGGACTGGTAATCCAATGGACCCGGGTTCGAATCCCAATATGTCAATGAGAAGATATTATTGGGATGGAATTTGTGTTGTACCTAGTTTCAGTGCATTACCATAGCACACCGAAATGCCAAATAAAAAAATACCCTCATTGTTCCCTGATTAAAATAGCATTGTATGAATATTCCCATATTCAAAAATATGCTACAGGGGGGCAATGCCTAGTGAGTTAAGTGCTCAATAGGTGGCGTTCTGAGA
Source organism: Paralithodes platypus (assembly GCA_032716605.1). Taxonomy (NCBI): domain Eukaryota; kingdom Metazoa; phylum Arthropoda; class Malacostraca; order Decapoda; family Lithodidae; genus Paralithodes; species Paralithodes platypus. The sequence continues at coordinate 3,022,035 of CM064494.1, forward strand.
GTGAGGGTCCGAGTGTGGGGGGTGAGACTGTGAAGCGCAGAGGCGAGGCAGCTCAGAGATGGGATTGCTTCGAGCCGGGGTGCTTCGCATGTCTCAATCCCTAGACTGGAACAAGACCTCACGGGCCTCACCGTGTTCAGCGGTAGAGTGTAAAGGCTATCAGCCTATGCCCGAGAGGGAGTAGATGGAATATAGAAAAAATAAAAAATACATATATACCAATAGGTATCAGTCCTAATTGCCATGGACTGTTTGGAGTTAATTATTGTTATGTATTGTATAACTATGTAAAATGTTCATGTCAATAAACGTTTTGAATTGAAAATGGAATTGTGTGGGGAGGAGGGTGAGAGGGAGGGGGGGGGGGGGGGAATAGGTGGTATGGAGACTTGTCTATTTGCCACTCAATGTTTATACGTATCCCGCTTCTGGCGCTATATTTGTAGTGTTTATACGTATCCCGCTTCTGGCGCTATATTTGTAGTGTTTATACGTATCCCGCTTCTGGCGCTATATTTGTAGTGTTTTTACGTATCCCGCTTCTGGCGCTATATTTGTAGTGTTTATACGTATCCCGCTTCTGGCGCTATATTTGTAGTGTTTATACATATCCCGCTTCTGGCGCTATATTTGTAGTGTTTATACATACCCGCTTCTGGCGCTTTATTTGTAGTGTTCATACTATCCTGCTTCTGGCGCTATATTTGTAGTGTTTATACATATCCCGCTTCTGGCGCTATATTTGTAGTGTTTATACTATCCCGCTTCTGGCGCTATATTTGTAGTGTTTATACGTATCCCGCTTCTGGCGCTATATTTGTAGTGTTTATACTATCCCGCTTCTGGCGCTATATTTGTAGTGTTTATACTATCCCGCTTCTGGCGCTATATTTGTAGTGTTTATACTATCCCGCTTCTGGCGCTATATTTGTAGTGTTTATACTATCCCGCTTCTGGCGCTATATTTGTAGTGTTTATACTATCCCGCTTCTGGCACTATATTTGTAGTGTTTATACATATCCCGCTTCTGGCACTATATTTGTAGTGTTCATACTATCCTGCTTCTGGCGCTATATTTGTAGTGTTTATACATATCCCGCTTCTGGCGCTATATTTGTAGTGTTTATACGATCCCGCTTCTGGCGCTATATTTGTAGTGTTTATACTATCCCGCTTCTGGCGCTATATTTGTAGTGTTTACACTATCCCGCTTCTGGCGCTATATTTGTAGTGTTTATACTATCCCGCTTCTGGTGCTATATTTGTAGTGTTTATATTATTCCGCTTCTGGCGCTATATTTGTAGTGTTTATACTATCCCGCTTCTGGCGCTATATTTGTAGTGTTTATACTATCCCGCTTCTGGCGCTATATTTGTAGTGTTTATACATATCCCGCTTCTGGCACTATATTTGTAGTGTTTATACTATCCCGCTTCTGGCACTATATTTGTAGTGTTTATAGATATCCCGCTTCTGGCGCTATATTTGTAGTGTTTATACATATCCCGCTTCTGGCGCTATATTTGTAGTGTTTATACTATCCCGCTTCTGGCGCTATATTTGTAGTGTTTATACTATCCCGCTTCTGGCGCTATATTTGTAGTGTTTATACGTATCCCGCTTCTGGCGCTATATATGTAGTGTTTATACATATCCCGCTTCTGGCGCTATATTTGTAGTGTTTATACATATCCCGCTTCTGGCGCTATATTTGTAGTGTTTATACTATCCCGCTTCTGGCGCTATATTTGTAGTGTTTTTACTATCCCGCTTCTGGCGCTATATTTGTAGTGTTTATACATATCCCGCTTCTGGCGCTATATTTGTAGTGTTTATACGTATCCCGCTTCTGGCGCTATATTTGTAGTGTTTATACGTATCCCGCTTCTGGCGCTATATTTGTAGTGTTTATACATATCCCGCTTCTGGCACTACATTTGTAGTGTTTATACTATCCCGCTTCTGGCGCTATATTTGTAGTGTTTATACATATCCCGCTTCTGGCGCTATATTTGTAGTGTTTATACATATCCGCTTCTGGCGCTATATTTGTAGTGTTTATACATATCCCGCTTCTGGCGCTATATTTGTAGAGTTTATACTATCCCGCTTCTGGCGCTATATTTGTAGTGTTTATACATATCCCGCTGCTGGCACTATATTTGTAGTGTTTATACTATCCCGCTTCTGGCGCTATATTTGTAGTGTTTATACTATCCCGCTTCTGGCGCTATATTTGTAGTGTTTATACGTATCCCGCTTCTGGCGCTATATTTGTAGTGTTTATACGTATCCCGCTTCTGGCGCTATATTTGTAGTGTTTATACTATCCCGCTTCTGGCGCTATATTTGTAGTGTTTATACGTATCCCGCTTCTGGCGCTATATTTGTAGTGTTTATACATATCCCGCTTCTGGTGCCATGTTTGTAGTGTTTATACGTATTCCGCTTCTGGCGCTATATTTGTAGTGTTTATACGTATCCCGCTTCTGGCGCTATATTTGTAGTGTTTATACGTATCCCGCTTCTGGCGCTATATTTGTAGTGTTTATACGTATCCCGCTTCTGGCGCTATATTTGTAGTGTTTATACGTATCCCGCTTCTGGCGCTATATTTGTAGTGTTTATACGTATCCCGCTTCTGGCGCTATATTTGTAGTGTTTATACGTATCCCGCTTCTGGCGCTATATTTGTAGTGTTTATACGTATCCCGCTTCTGGCGCTCTATTTGTAGTGTTTGAAAACTTTCACTTAAGTGTGGCCTTTGGCATTTTACAGATTAATATTTTCTTCTGGATTCAGGTTGATACAAGGAAATAACAATATAACTCCAAGGTGAAAGGTTTAAGGGGGCTCAGACGGTATTGTGCAGCATAATTTACTGGTTCGGCTCAATGGTTTAAGGAAGGGGTTTAGTTTGCTCTCTAAACCTCTATCAAACTTTAAAAAAACACCCACAGGACCCCCTTTCGATATAAATGTGTATATTTTTGGTAGAAAAATTTCCCGGCCGAAGGCCGATTCCTCTTCAAATACAGGCTCGCTATCGCTCGCGAGGTAAAAAATCGACACCTAAATGGCACGAAAGTTCTTAATATTGGCAAAGAAATAGGGTAAAAGATCTGAAAATCGCCAAACTAATGGGGCGAATGTTTTGAAATTTCATAACCAATAGGGCTTAACCCTTGTCTAGCAGGTCCTGATGTGGCGGCGTCTACGCCGTGGGGCCACCTCCCGAGGCTGCCAGCCGCGGATGGCTGCCGACCCTCCACGGCCGAAGACAAAATCAACGACCAGTGGAGGAAAACCGGATGCCGGTCGCGGGGAGAAGTTTCGGGAGCCAAACCGTCACAACCATCCCCTGCCCCCTCCCTGGGGGCACGGGTCCTTGGAGCGGCTTCGGTCGCGCCGGGAATTTCCAACAACATCCCTTGTCTAGCAGGGTGTTTTGGGCTATTTTGGGCATATTCAGGCCCTCCTGAATGATCAATCAAGTATCTGAATGAAAATAAATGTATTCAGCAAAAAACTAGGCGCTAAAAGCTTCAAAATGAGACCAGAACGAGCTACGTAGCACTCGTGGTTCTCATGCAGTGGTGCCACCAACATGGGAGTTTAGCATAGCGGCATATTTTTTCCCACTACGCTCACTACTGGTAACACTGCCGGCCTCTCGAGAACAGAGGGAGCGTGAGTCAGTGGGTGGCGATAAGCCCTGGGTGTCGGACGTGTGGCCTGCTGCGCTCCCGGCAATTTGCACTCGATTTTAACCCTTTAACCCTTGTCTATCGGCGCGCAACTTATGTCGTCGGCGAGAAATTTGTAACGCACAGCCCCAGAGACGCGCCTGATGCGTGCGCCCTAATTTTCAGCACGTAACCTCAGTGTAGCCACTCAGAGAGAGGCTCAGATTTGTATGGAGACTGTGTACGTATGACTGCTCCACGCAACCGCGGCGACCTATGGTTGAAAACTCTCCAAAGTCCACGTGCCTCACGCACTCGCTACACAGGGGTGCAGTACCCTGGTTTTTTTGGATAATTGCCTTCAATTTTTTACTCTTGTAAAATCGGTCGTACAATGGGGGCTTTGGGTGTCATTGGAAAACCATTTTTAAAGGTTTTTGAGCGATTTTTCGTGTTTTTCGCTCATTCTTAACCATTTAGGCTGAAAATGTTTCTGGAATAACAACCCATTTTTTGAAAACCGCCGCTGGGCGGTGCGCAAACATTACAAAACTAGCCGGGGCTCCACGGGTTAAAAGCCTTAATAATGCTCCTAACTTGCTGCAAATTGGTGCACGACTTAAGTCGAGCGCCGCTCTTTGAGGGTTAACATGAGGGAGGAGGAGGACTCGAAAAACCAGCTGCCTCCCCTTAAAGTTCCCACGCTGTCACCCTGGGCAGGCAGAGGGTAATTATAAGTAAGCCGAACCATGTCTGGTACCAGTTAGATTTCACAGAAAAATACAAATCAATTTAAATAAAAATAAATCTGATTTAAGTCAAAAAATATATTGGATGTAAATCAAGTTGATCTGATTTCTTTGATTTTTTGTAAGAACAAACATATCAACTACCTTGGAACAAAGGTGTCGGTGAACTCTAGCGGTTTTTTACATTGTTTACAATCGAGTTGGTGGCTTCGTGGTCTGAAACTGCAGTTAATAATGTGCTTATGTTTAAGGGGGGTCACCTGCTTTGTTTTATCTTTCTCTCCTTTTTTATCTTTCTCTTGCTTGTATCCATTCGGCTCCATTCAGCCAACTGTTTTAAGATGTTTATCCCCATCCAAGTGTCGATTTCTTCCTGGCGAGCGATGGCGAGCGATAGCGAGCCATCAATGTATGGAGAAATCCGGCTTCGCCGGAGAAATTTTTCTATCGAAAAATATACAAATTTAGCTTGCTGTCAAAACATAAATATATATATATGCTGGCTCGCTACCGCTCGCCAGGAAAATATTGACACCTGGATGGGGGTAAACGTCTTAAAACAGTAGGCTGAATGGGGCCGAATGGATACAAGCCAAAGAGAGAGGAAGAGAAAGAGAAAACAAGCGAGGTGAGCTCCCTTAACTCCTGATGCATTTGTTGTATTTGGTACTAGTGGAAGGTGACAGAGTATAATTATAGCCGTGTGGTTAAACATAGACCACTCAAAAGGATCAATACTCTGCATCACTGACACATATTTGTTGTATTTGGTACTAGTGGAAGGTGACAGAGTGTAATTATAGACGTGTGGTTAAACATAGACCACTCAAAAGGATCAATACTCTGCATCACTGACACATATTTCCGAATTTGCCTCACTGAAAAGGATCAATACTTTGCATCACTGACACATATTTCCGAATTTGGATGGATTCTTACTCTCGCTCAACTCTTCTTTTAGTAGTAGTAGTAGTAGTAGTAGTAGTAGTAGTAGTAGTAGTAGTAGTAATAATAATTTGGGACCCGCAGAGGGCTGTTCTCGGTCAAAGTGGTATGAAAGACAATGATAAGATCAAGAATGTGGGTGTGTGTATGAGAGAGAGAGAGAGAGAGAGAGAGAGAGAGAGAGAGAGAGAGAGAGAGAGAGAATTATCCTAATCTAATCTTACCTAACCTAACTAACCATGTCATGACTTCACCTAAATTAACTTAACCCAAATTAGCGGTTAGGTTACGGTAGGTCAGGTTATGTTATACACTACGCTAAGTTACCGTGATCTTTCTAGTGAAATACAATTAGTGTGAGAGAATAAACCAGTCCAAACTTCGGGAATGTGCTTGGGAGTCACCTGTTTACAGAGATTGGAGTCAAAATCAATACTTTGCCGAAACTTGCTCATAAACTTTGAAATATTAAGCCGATGACTAGTACTTTTGGTTTCATGTCGTAGAAATGTCGATGTACTGTCCCTCTCCTTTGATATCACAAAGCATGTCAATGTATAGCTTATTGTCCATGGGTGTAGGCCTACAGTGAATCATAAAAAATACAAGGAACTCTCATTCATATATATATATATATATATATATATATATATATATATATATATATATATATATATATATATACAGTATTATATATTAAGGAAGAGGGTGATAACACCTCTACTGTATATTAAGACACTTCGCTATAAACGTTGGCTGGAGGTTAACCCGGTTAACTTTCTGAAGGGCGCGGGTAACCAAAGCAAAATAAGGTTTGATCTGAAGCCAGGAGAATGTGTGTGTTAGGTTGTTGTTGTTGTTGCTGTTCCCCAAGCTGCCTGGCCGAACAGCCCCAAGGCCCCAGCAAGGCCAAGGCCACAACCGAGTGCCCCCACAGAAACCCCCCCCCCCCCCCCCTTCCGACCACAATAAAGCCTGGGTGACCGAAGCCACTCCATGGCGGGGAGCTGAGGAGGGTGAGGAAACGCCCGGAAAACCAAAGCCCCACCCCAGGGCCCTGTGTCCCTCAGCAGTTATGAAGAGAAAGTTGAGGGGCAAAGGAAAAATGTGACGCTTTGGCTTCCAATCTTGGTAGATCGGGAGGTCAATCCACGGAAGAGACGCCGTCACTTGAGATTTAGAAAATATATAAGTAAAAGGAACAGTCAGATTAAGCTATGGGTATGGCAGAGATCGCTCAGTTCTCACTCTGATAGACCAGCCCATCACCACATGACTAGAACCCAATCCTCTCAGCAACAGCTAGGAGAGGCCCTAGAAAGCCGCCTTTGGCGGGGGGATAGCTCCCCTATTTCAACCCTTTTCGGGGTTGGGCACCCGCCTTGTGTGTTAAGTAAGTGGCTACAGGTGGTGTGAGTTTACCGGCAGTTTTGGACAGGGTATGTGTTGTGTTGTACAGTATTGTAGTGTTTGGTGTTGTCAGCAGTAACCTTTGTTCTTCCTATGCTGTCTAAAGCACAGTACTGGTATACTATACCACACACATGCACGCATGCACACGCAGGCAGTTATATTGTACGTGTTTAGTTTATATAGTTTTATTTAGTTTTATCCTAAAAAGTAGACCTATTGGTAATTGGTACAGACTATTCCGTAAATTATTCAGAAGATATACAAAGACTTAAACCGAACACACCATTGATTTTTAATTGAAATTACTATGGTATTTTTATAAATTATGTTTAGCCAAACCAGGTGATTTTGGGTCCTTATATGAATTACATGTATTATTTTGATATTTTAATATCGAGTCATATTTTAAACTAACATTGAATATATAGCAGAGATGTAATTACTTCTTATTTTACAATTAAGTATCAGAAAATCGGCTATTAGAGAATGACAGAATATTTGTGAAAGTGTGGTTATTTTGCCCAAAACTAAATTGTATTTTTTGTCCGCAGGGCAAGGTGGTGATTCGTCCCATAGCCTTCAAACCTGTGGCCTCTACGGGAGTGCCGGGGGGCGTATCTCCCCCTGGTGGATGCCTGGTCAACCTGGGTAGCTCAGGCACTGGAGGGTTCGTGGTTCAGGGGGGTGGGTCTATCACTACCCCTCCTGGTCGACCTGACCCCCGCTACACCTCCACCCCCACCCTGGTTAGAGGCGGGATACACCATTATGGAAGTAAGTTATTGTTTATTCATTTATTTATTAGTTTGTTTTTGTTGTTTTATTAAATTAATATTGAGTTATTTTATGTTTGGATTACAGGGATATACATTATATATGAACGAGGGGTGTCGCGCCCCTCGGTGCCGCTAGAAGTGTGGCGAACTCATCACAAGTGTATATATATATATATACTGTATATACCGGTATATATATATATATACACACTATATATATATTATACCCGTATATACTGTATATATATATATATATATATATATATATATATATATATATATATATATATATACCGGTATGGTATTTATTTTTAATTCAGGTTTCAAGATAATTCAGCTACCTTAACCCTTAAATTATCCAATGGACAGTTGCGGGCGACACACCCATATATTTACCTACCTAAGGTCACCTAAGGTTCGGTTGGCCACACTTCTAGTAGCACCTCGGTCTGGGTCTAGATTTGGTGTAGCAGGCTCTTTGAAGGGGTAGCACGCTCCTCTGCAAAGTTGGGCTGGTCACCTTTAGCAATTCGACGTCGAGGTCTCTTTTGAAGCTGTTTAACGAGACGCCCCTCATGTCTCTTACTCGCCGTGGGAGTTTGTTGAAGAGGCGCGATTCTCTATGGGATAACCAACCCTCTTGCAGCGAGCTCATAGCACCCTGGTTATTCATCCGGGGGATATCACATTACCAGCTTCTCATATCACTGAATTTCATGACTATTGAGGTATGCAGGTTTGGTACTAAACCCTCTGCGATTCTCCAGAATTATATTATTAAGTAACGTTCCCTTCAACGCTCCAATTAATACAGTTTGAGTGATCTTTAACCCTTTGACTGCAGGAGATGTTCCGGAATGCCATGGCAATTTACAGGGTTTTAAAGCCTGTAGAATTGAGTGCGAGGGAGCAGAAACGCGACAGGCCACCCGGCCGGCCGGTGCACTGAGGAGTATGAGCCATACTCTCGCAAGATATACAGCGCTGCCAAAGGCAATTGTAGAGTGACATTAGCAATAATTGCTCATTTTAGCGAATGTATATGGTAGTGCTGCGGGTGAATCCGGCGAGCTACAAAGCTCGTTTTGGTGTAATTTTGAAGCTATATTTTCTTCTAGTTTTCGGCTGAATAAATTTAATTTCATTCAGACACTTGCAAAATCAACCAGGAGTGCCTGAATGAGCTCTAATATGGCGGAAATCGGCGGAAATATGCCTGCACCGTAAGTGTTAATGCTCCAAATAGTGTAGCTGTTTTAGAGTTTATATGTCAGGTGAAGTTCCTTTGTACACTCTCTAATTCATATATTTCACCTGCTTTATATGGGGATGTTAATATGTTAGTCCTCTAGCCGCGGTAGCACTAGGGGTTTGAGGATCGTTATCATTGGCAATTCACCACGTGTTTTAAATGTACAGTACGTAGAATCCAACCTGTTAGCCGTTTCGCAGCTGCAACTTTGACCTGGTTATGTTCTTTGAATCCATTTTCGAGAAATGTATATTTAGTTTGCCCTTATACTAAGAATTTTTTTTCCCCAGACCTCATTCAAACTAAAAAAAACAAAAATGCCCCCCAACTCCCTTCAAGATAAATATGCAATATTTTCGGTAGAAAAAGTTCCCCGGTCAAAGGCCAGTTTCTCCTATATTGCTTGCTTGCTATCGCTCGCCCCCCAAAATCAACAGCTGAATAGGGTAAAGCGTCTTTTAATCAACAAACTAAGGTGAAACGTCTTAAAATCTCCAAACCAATGGAGTAAAACAGTGGTGGTCCAAAAAGACCCACCTCGTAGGCTCATACCAGATAGGGTTTAGGCAGAGTCACACGAAAACTTTTATCATCAAATTTCAATGGTCAACGTTTTACTGACAATAATTTTGGTAGTCTATATTTTGCACTATTATCAGAAACTAGACTGAGGATAGCTAAATGTATGTGAACATGTTCATACAAATATAATATGCAAGCTGTCAGACCAGAGTTTGGGAAAAATAATGTACGATAAATGTTCTTGTCTGATATCCTATGGTGTTCTTGTCTGATATCCTATGGTGTTCTTGTCTGATATCCTATGGTGTTCTTGTCTGATATCCTATGGTGTTCTTGTCTGATATCCTATGGTGTTCTTGTCTGATATCCTATGGTGTTCTTGTCTGATATCCTATGGTGTTCTTGTCTGATATCCTATGGTGTTCTTGTCTGATATCCTATGGTGTTCTTGTCTGATATCCTATGGTGTTCTTGTCTGATATCCTATGGTGTTCTTGTCTGATATCCTATGGTGTTCTTGTCTGATATCCTATGGTGTTCTTGTCTGATATCCTATGGTGTTCTTGTCTGATATCCTATGGTGTTCTTGTCTGATATCCTATAGTGTTTTTATTCTAGTTGACTGTAAATTGAACCCCTTAGAAGCGGCTTTCTCGATAATCAATGGACAAAATTAAACTACTATATCTCTGCACCATATGAATACCAAGTATCCATTTTTACAACTTATTTAGCTCCAAAATATTAATAATAGCTGAAACATTTAGGTGAGAACATTGCAATTTACCGTCACCTGAACATAGACTATAAGTCTCTCAAAATCAGTGGTATAAAATATATTAAAAATTCTGTTTGGATTCGAACATTAGTCATTTATTATCATTTACCACTATTTTGTGTTATCAGATAAGTGCAAAAATATTATGATCTAATTATTGTAACAGTTATAACTTTTAGCTATATCTAATTATTGTAACAGTTATAACTTTTAGCTATATCTAATTATTGTAACAGTTATAACTTTTAGCTATATCTAATTTCTAATATTAGCTTATATTTAACAAGTACAATAAGAATAGCAATATTTGTAGTTAATTAATAATAATGATTATGATTACTATTATTATTATTATTATTAGTAGTAGTAGTAGTAGTATAAACAATTATAAAAACTAACTTGTTATTATTGTTATATTTACAACCAAAATTATAACAATAATAATCCAATATTGTGGGTTGATCAACATGAAAAGTAGGCCTACTATTAATCTAATAATTTATATTTTGTTTTATCTTTCTCTTGTGCCTCATTTTTGGATGGCCTAGATCTGTCTGAGATCTATGAATCAGGTAGGTGGTCAGGTCACGTTAGTTATGTTGTAGTCAAGGTATATAATTATGAACCTTGGTTGTAGTTTACACGTTCACAAATCTAACCCAATCATGTCTCATTCCATCACTCACATTCATCACCAAAATCATTCATAGGCTTACTCAAATAACCTGGTATCCCAAAAATTTCCTAAAGAAAGAATATGGTTTTGAAACAGAAACAAATGAAGAAACTACAGAGGTACTCGAGTACTTCGCATTAGTATTCAGATGGAACGGAGAGCCACATTAATCCTTAGCCAGAGTAGGTCAAGCATGGCACACCAAAACATGACCGTTAAAGAAACGGAAGTTTAAATCCTTCTAAAAAAAATATTGACGTAAATAAAGCCAGTGGACCTGACAACATGCAGTCCCTTCTGTTGACGACCTTGGCTCATCCCTCGATTCTCCTTCCATGGAACTTTTCCAATCTGTTCCCCTCTGTTATTCATCTACTGCTCGTAGTGGTGTTTGGGTATCTTGCGTAAACATGTCTTTGGGTGGATGGATGTCTACCTGGACTGATCCTGGGTAACAGCTGCTGCCAGGTTGCAAGACCTCTTTTGTGGCCAGTGTGGTGTAGTGGTTAGCACGAGTGCCTGTTGATCACAAGGTCCAGGGTTCGAATCCTGGGGGGGTTGTATGAGTTTTTTCTCAAGTGCCATTACTTGATATAAAGATTATATGATTAACCACGGAGGGGAGCTGCCAATATACTTCACTGGTAGGTGGTATCTTGTGTAAAAATTTCTGTGGTTGGATGGATGTCTACCTAGACAGATCCTGGGTAACAGATGTTGCCAGGTTGCAAGACCTCTTTTGTAGTGGTTAGCACGAGTGCCTGTTGATAACAAGGTCCAGGGTTCGAATCCTGGGTGGGTTGTATGAGTTTTTTCTCAAGTGCCATTACTTGATATAAAGATTATATGATTAACCACGGCTGGGAGCTGCCAATATACTTCACTGGTAGGTGGTATCTTGTGTAAAAATGTCTGTGGTTGCATGGATGTCTACCTAGACAGATCCTGGGTAACAGATGTTGCCAGGTTGCAAGACCTCTTTTGTGGCCAGTGTAGTGTAGTGGTTAGCACGAGTGCCTGTTGATCATAAGGTCCAGGGTTCGAATCCCGGGTGGGTTGTATGAGGTTTTTCTTAAGCGGCATTACTTGATATAAAGATTAGAGTAAAGAAGATGATTCAGAGCATGAAAGAAAGGAGGCATGAGGGAGGAATATCTGGCTGCTAAGCAAACTGTCAACAAAATATATATACAAGGCAAAGAGAATTGTACTGGACTTGCTCATTGAACATGTGTGTAACACAGATAATCCCAATGGGATCTTCAATCTAGCTAGGCAAGTTAAGAATGACAGTAGAGATGTTGTAGAAAAGTGTGTCACGAATGATAATGGGGCAATTGTTTATGCTGACTAAGAAATCAGTAAAGCATGGAAGGTACACCACAAACGATTATTCAATGTGGAGTTTTAGTGGAATAGAGCAGCTCAGTAACGAAAAGCCAATACTTGTCCCCCCCCCCCCCAATATACACACACACACTTTTGAGAACGCCAGCTGTTGTGAGCAGCGCAATAAATGAAATGAAGGATAGAAAAGCTGCAGGGTGCTCTGGCATTGTCACTGATGTGATAAAACCCTTAGGTGACATAGCAATGATAATGGTCACTGACCTAATAAACTTCATTATTAGAAAGGAGAGAATCCCAGATGTTTGGCATAAGAGTGTACATACATACAAGTTTAAAGACCGTTTTGTCCACAGGGAATGTGGTTACAGTCTCACGTCTTAAATGGTGGCTTTCCAGGCGACCCTGTCAAGGGCTACCTTGATTATCAAGTTCTTTATTTTGAGATTGGACCGGAGTACCTGATCCCATGTCATTCTAGGTCTACCCCTACGCGCAGCTCCCCCCACGTTCACAGTCCGGCATTTCCTCACCCAGTTCTGATCATCCATTCTCTCCACATGTCCAAACCAACCAAGTCGGCTCGTATGCATCACTTCACTGACACTCCTAATGCCCAGATACCTTCTTAATTCCTCGCTCGATACCCCGTCCCTGAGATTAACCCCATACATCCATCTCACCATTCTCTTCTCATTCCGTTCTATTCTATCGATATCCTCCTCTTTAACCAGCCACGTCTCCGAAGCATAGGTCATCGTACTCCTAACACACGAGGTACAGTATACACCTTCCTTTTAAGGTGGGGTGGGAGCCCTCTCATGGCCAGGAGTGGCAGCAGCTCTCTAAACTTTCCCCAGCCACTTCTAAATCTAGCAATGGAGTCAGCTTCAGTGCCACCTCCGGCGGAAACCGTATCGCCCAGGTAGCAGAACTTATTCACACATTCCAGCGTTACACTGTCGAAATCAACACTAACAGGCGGGTCATTTAACACAAGATCTCCCTTGCACACTGCACATTCAAAATCTATGATTCTTGTCAAAAGTCCTCTAGCTCCACTACCTCTCTTGTGTACCCAGTCACTACAGATGCACCATTGGATTGAGTTACTTCCCACACCCTTCCCATATACTGCGCATGGATAGTCGTGTAATAGTAAATATATATAAGGGTAAGGGGGATTCTTTAGATATGGGCAATTATAGGGGTCTGAAAATGCTTGACCAAGTCATGAAAGTTTAAGAGAGAGTCTTTAAAGGTATGATCAGGGAAAGCATTTCTATCGATGATATGCAATTTGGTTTTCTGACAGGACATGGTGCAATCGATGCTATCTTCATATTCAAGCAGCTGCAGGAAAGATATTTACATAAGATAGGGATCTGTATCTTGTGTTTGTAGATCTGGAGAAGGCCTTTGATTAGGTACCCAGGGGGTATTGTGCAGTGGGCTATGAGAAAACTCGGCGTAGAAGAATGGCTGGTGCGTGTGATAATGAAGATGTACAAGGACTCTCGAACAGCAGTTAGAGTGAAAGGTGCACTGAGTGAGGAGTTTACATACTTTAGCATTGGAGTCCATGCTCGGCGCATTAAAGATTTTTCACAAGCACTGAGTCGTTACCATCCCTCATGAGCAAAGGGATGGGGTAGTAGTACAGGACCCCAATGGAAATACGCCTAATCGGCCTTATTGAGCTATCCTTAGCTAGCTTAGCATGTGCTAGCTTTAAGAACTATTATTATTATTATAAGTTCCCTCTTCTTTGTTATGGTTCTAGTGGCACTCTCTGGAGATTTTAGAACTGAACTGGGCTCCCTTGGGAACTGCTATACACAGATGACCTTAGTTCCTATCGTAGATAATGTGCAGAATACTGAGGCCAAATTCAGAAGACGGAGAAGGCATGGCAAGTAAAGGAATAAGAGTTAATAAAATATAACTAAGATTTTGCACTGTAGATTAGGTCGTGGAAATATAGAGAAAAGTGGTGCATACCCATGTGCAGTATGCAGAAAATGGGTGGGCGCAAACTCGATTAAGTGTAGCGGCTGTCGTTGCTGAGCACACCTCTGCCAAGGAAAATGGCTGAAGTTAAGAAATTTGGATGCAAAGGTGTGCTCGTGTTGAATGACCAGCTCAAGGCTTTGAACTTTGTCAATGAGTACCTGGAGATGGTTGACAAGTTTTGCTACTTGGGAGATACCATCTCTGCCGGTGGTGGGACCGAGGCCTCCACTATCACAAAAATTAGATGCGAATTAGAAAAGTTCAGACAACTGCTGCCATTACTTACCCTGAGAAGACTCCCCTTTCCCTTGAAAAGAAAGTTGTAAGCTTCATGTAAATAGAAGCGCAATGACATTTGCTTCAGAAACATGTCCTGTCAGATCGCAGTGGAATGGAATGTGAGAATGGTGAGATGGATGTGTGCATTCAAACTGCAAGATAGGATACCTAATGAAGAGCTGAGGAGACGGTTAGGTATCAGGATTATCAGTGATGAGATGCGCACTAGCAAGCTTGGATAGTTTGGACATGTGGAGAGGATGTATAAACTAAGTTGGATGAAAAGATGCAAGTCCGTAAATGTGGAGTGACTGCACCAGGAGCAGACCAAGAGAGATGTGGATCAAACCTGATCTTGACCAAAAAAACTGACAAGTGAGGCACCTCTGAACAGGGCGGCACTCCAGCCAGCCCTGTTCAGAGGTGCCTCACTTGTCAGTTTTCTTAAGTTTTTAAACTTATGTATGTATCAGTTGCTAGGGGATTCAATTTACCATCAGCTGAAAATTATAGAACTGACTATACACTATCTATCTATCTATCTATTGCCTGACGCCGTGATCCCCGAAGGGGTGGCCACGAACGAACCGCCCCCATGCACCTCTGTCCCCAGTCAGTCGATGCCCCTCCTTCCAACCAGCACCGCCTTCATCCATATACTTCCTCACTCCATCCTTCCACCTCTCTTTTGGTTTACCTCTCCCTCTCTGTCCTTCCACCTCGCTTATCTATACACACATCTCTCATTTACACAGCCTTACCACTACCCTTCCATCTCTCAGTTTTCCCACAGTCCTACCTTCCTATGTCTCACCACTCACTCATCACATTCCAAAGTTTACTCCCCTACTTATTTATTACATACCCCAAACTCGCTCTTTCCATTCATCCCGCTTATATGTAGGGTCCATTTTGTTTTGTTTATGTTGTTAATTGCTACTTATGGTAGATTTCTGAAAATCCACCTGTAAGTTTGTAAGGAGGCTGGTACCATTGTTTCATACAAGATGATTGATAAAAAATAGCACATATATGGTAGTTTGAGAAGGTTGAAGATAGTTTCTATGATTTTATATTTATATAAAATACTAACTCTTTCATTTGTTTACATTATTTATCTAACCACCACCATGCAATTATATTCTGCTTGGAAAAAAGGTCTATTGAAATCAAAAATTCAATTTAGTTAAATTTTAAATCCAATACATTTTGACTAGTAATTTGTTATAGCAGATTAATATGTTAAGCTCAGTAAAACCTATCGGGATTAATGAGTTCATATATTATTGAATTTTCCCCGACTTACGGTTTTTACTATTTTCCTGAATATATATTGAGAGACTAGACAAAAACTTGGTATTGGTGGGCCGTGGCATGGACGGTAGCGCGTCTGACTGCTGATCAAAGGGTCGGCAGTTCAATCCCACCCCTTACCATTGGTACATGTCAAGAGTTTGGACACTTAGGTCTAGCGATTCGTGGTAATTGTCCAGTAGAGTCCCTGTAACAAGGGTACGCCCTAGCCCTGTCAATCAAGGGAGTATACGGTGTTAACTGCATCATCATCTGCATCATGTTACATCAGCTTACGAAAAGCTGCTTGTAATCAAATCATTAATATCCTGTCATTGCATGCATGATTAGCCAGAAAATTATTTTGTTTAGCTTAGGAAAAAAAAACTTTATTGAAATCCTTTTTCAATTGCAGGTATGGGTGACTTGAAGACCATGAGCCACAACAGCTACTCCCTGGACCGCCGCGGTCTGGTCACGCCCTTGTCCTCCCGCAGCCACTACGACCAACACCTTAATGACAACAACAAGTACAACAGCCTCACCAAGCTCCACAACAGCAAGAACATCTCCATGAACAACAAGAATGTCCTCAATAACAACCATCTCCATAATAGTCACAATATCAGTTACAACAGTAGTCACAATAATATCCACAGTAACAGTCACAATATTAGCCACAGTAACAGTCACAATAGTAGCCACAGTAACAGTCACAATAGTAGCCACAGTAACAGTCACAATAGTAGCCTCAGTCACAATAGCAGTCTTAACAGTAGCACCAGCAGCAGTAACCGAAGTCCATCATCTAGTGTGCCATTGCAGGTCCGCCCCCCATCTCACCAGTCCTCCTGTAGCAATATGGACGAAGGGCTTCCCCCCCACCACAAGCATGCTCAGGACAACAGACTCAACGGGAATTACGAAAACCACAATGGCCGCCTTTCGAGCACGTACGACAACAGTGCCATGTATACCCGGGTCAACGGGTACCCTAGCAGCGATCTCCCTCGGTATGACAGCCTTAAAAACCTCTCGAGTGACTCTGGACATTCGTTCGGCAACCACCTGCACCACCCACCCATGTCTAGCAGTATACACCAGCGGATGGGTGGCTCGGTCACCAACCTGACTCGGATCACCTCAGCTCTCCACTCTGGCTCTGTCCAGGGGCTGGATCGGTCCGGGTCAAATATAGGATTGGACCGGTCAGCTTCAGTCACTGGCTCCAACCTGGACAGGTCAGGTTCAGTCAGTGGATCAAATCTGGGCCTAGACAGATCTGTGTCAGTAACTGGATCCAATCTGGGGTTAGACCGAACAATTTGCGGATCAGTGGCTGGATCAGTGAGTGAGCTGACTCTGGATGACCACCACCAGACCCCCTCACCCTCCGACTCGGGTGTAGCGGAACTAGAAGCCATGCTCAAGGAGAAGGACTCAGAGATCAATACTCTACGGGAAACTATGGAGCAGAATGAGCAGGTCATATTCAAGGTAGGAAACACAGCACTATTTTCATCCTTGTTTAATTTGTAGCATACTTTCAGAACCATTTTTATATAATTTATATATAAATAATTTGTTTTTGTTTTAAATCTATACATTTATTTGTTCTTTACTTTAATATTTAATTAATTATTCTAAGCAGCACTCCTGATTTTGTAAATAACTTGGTTTTAACCCTTTGTGGGGCGGAGTGGTTTTGGAGATACTGTAGTGCAAAATGTGCGCTCATAGGTCCAAATTTGCTTAATCCCTCACATGATCAAATTTGGTCATTTGCCCTATAAAGGGTTAATTTTATCGTGAGTAGCATTTTGACTGAAGCCAGTATCACACGAGCGCTTTTCCACTCAACATTTATCCTAACCACTGGTCTGGCTACTTATAAGATTTTTTTTAATAATTTGGTTATCTAAGTTAATCTATTTTCAGTCTAGTTTCCAATACCAGCTCAAAGGAACTCATAAATATTGACCATAGAAAGCTGATGATAAAAACTCTTGTGTGATACCTCCTTAACCCGGATAGAGAATTTGTTGGCAATAATGGGCACAGTGACGATGTATCCTGTGATTATTGCATGTTTGAATGACCATTAAGAATTGTGCCAGTTTATGCTTTGAGAACTATAAATCATAATTATTATCTTTGAGTGACTACTAAAAACTTGTGATGGTGTTTACTTTGAGAAATTATTGTTGTTGTTGTTGCTGTTCCCCAGGCTGTCTGGCCGAGCAGCCCCAAGGTCCCGAGCAAGGCCAAGGCCATAACTGAGCACAGAACCCTCCCTGCTTACCACTAATAAAGCCCAGGTGACTGAAGCCACTCCAAGGCGGGGAGCTGAGGAGGGTGCAGAAACGCCCGGGAAACCAAAGCCCTACCCAAGGCCCTGTGCCCCTCAGCAATTACGATCCCAGTTGAGGGTCAAAGGAAAAATGTGACTCTTTGACTCCCAATCTGCCAACCTCTAGGTTGGCAGTAGGGAGGTCAATCCGCGGAAGAGATGTCGTCACTTGAGATCTAGAAAATATATAAGTAAAAGGAACAGTTGTTGTTCCCTAAGCTGCCAGGCCGAACAGCCCCGAGTCCCTGAGGAAGGCCATGGCCATGATCGGGCTTTCCCACAGAGCTCTCATTGAGTGTAGATTGTGTTGTTGGCGTAAATGGTTGTGTGAAATGCAGTCTTCTATGATGTGTTTGATGGTATGGGGTGCTGTGTTACATCCCGGGCAGGTGTCGACGACGGAGTCATTCAGTCTCTTCTGATAGCTCAGAAGAGCTGGATGGTGGCCGCATCTCAGCCTGGCCAGGTGGACTCTGTCCTCGCGAGGAAGGGAGGATTCGGAAGGATAGATTTTGAGAGGTCGTGCTTGCAGCTGCGTGTTGTCTATGAGTGAGTGGATGGATCGGCGAGAGATATGAGTATGGATGTGCTTCTGGAAGTTGGTTTGGGGTGGGCAGGGAGGGAGAGAGGACAGTATTTGTGTGTGATACCGTGTGATGGATGTTGTTTTGATATTTCTTGGTGTATGTGGGTGTGTTGCCACGTAGTTTAGTGGGTGGTTTTGGTTCGTAGAGGCTGCTGCCAGAAATTGTGTGCCTCTCATGTCCAGATGGTCTTTGACTTTGAGGGTTTTGGTTTCTTGATGTAGGTGATCTGTGGGTGTAGTAGCTGTGCAGCCTGTAATGATTTTTAGGGCTTTGTTTTGAATAGTCTGTAAGGTCATGTGATGTGTTTCAGCTAGGTTAGAAGCCCAGACTGGGCTTGCGTATTCCATCACTGATCTTATGTATTGTTTATAAACTGTGGTGGTGTCAGTTTCTTTTTCGTGTTTGTTGGTGTGCTGTTTGAATGTCATATGTTACTCCTAGGATTTTGTGTGTGTGTGTATGTGTTAGGGGTGTGTTGTTTATGGTGAGTAGAGGGATGTATTCGTGTTCTCCTGTCCAGCTTGTGAGCAGGGTTGCGGTGGATTTGGCTGGGGCTAGATTAAGTCTGTTTGTAGTGCACCAGCCATGTAGTGTGTTGAGATAGGGTTGAAGGAGATCTGTTGCTGTGTTTGGGTCATGGTGTGTGCATGTGAGTGTTATGTCGTCTGCATAGGAGGCTAAGTTTATTTGGGGTGTATTGGGTATATTTATGTTGTGCATGTACAGATTGAAGAGTGCGGGCTATAAGACGGATCCTTGTGGGACTCCGTTTGGAAAGTTTCTGATTCTAGATGACTGACCGGCAAAAGATACGTGTGCACATCTGCCTGCTAGGAAGTTGGCCAGCCACCTTTTTGTGTTGTTGTGCATGTTTGTGTTGTAGATTTTGTTTGTTAGGTTGTGGCGGGGGATGGCATCGAAGGCATTACTAATGTCGAGTGTGGCTAGTAGTGATCTGTGTGGTGGTCTAGCTGAGTTGATGCCGTCAAAAGCTCTTTGTGTAAGGTCTGTGAGAAGAGTATTTGTGGAGTGCAGTGTGAACTTTGACAATAAGGCACTGGAGATGATGGACAAGTCAGAGTAAGCTGTGGGTATGGCAGAGATCGCTCAGCTCTCACTCTGATAGACCAGCCCATCACCACATGACTAGAACCCAATCCTCTCAGCATCAGCTAGGAAAGGCCCTAGCAAGCCGCCTTTGGTGGGGGAATAGCTCCCCTATTTCAACTCCTTTCGGGGTTGGGCACCCGCTATTGCTTTGAGAAGTAAAAGATACCAATTTTCAGGTTTATGAGGAGAAGGAGAAGACATGGGAGAGGGAGCTGAAGAAGATCCGTGACTTGTACGACGCTCGGGTAAAGAGCGCCCAGCAGAAGGCCCTCAAGATGGAGCAAACTCTCACCACTCAGACATACCAGGTACTATACTTAATATGTCATGTGCACACTCTAAGGCACCTAATCCTGGCCTTTTATCAGATATACATAAATGGTATCATGGAATTTGATTAGATTAGTTCAGCTAGTTGGTGAACCCAGAGTGGGCAGAATGATATGCTTCGCCTGTTGAATGCTGGAGAAGAAATAAAATAGGATTGGGAGAGAGTTATTTTACCTTACCTGCTCTTATAGCTAACCTACAGTTAAAGTACATAAGGTCTGATCCATGTCTTTCTTGTTTTACTCCTTGGTGCAGCTCCCTCCATGTTCACAGACTTGCATCTTTTCACCCAGCTTAGTTCATCCACCCTCTCTACATGTCCAAACCATCCAATCCTGCTAGTACACATCTCATCACTGATACTCTTGATACCTAACCATCTCCTTAGCTCTTCACTAGGTATCCTATCTTGCAGTTTGGGACCAAACATCCATCTCACCATTCTCATCTCATTAAGTTCCATTCTGTTGATATTTTCCGCTTTGACAGGCCATGTTTCTGAAGCATATATCATTGCACTTCTAACACATGAAGCGTACACCTTTCCCTGGTAAGTACTGGCAACAGTTCTCTGAACTTTCCCCATCCGCATTTTATTCTGGCTATAGTGGCAGCCTCGGCCCAACCACCGACAGAGATGGTATCTCACAAGTAGCAAAACTTGTCCATCATCTCCAGTGCCTTATTGCCAAAGTTCACACTCTCGAGCCAGTCATTGAACACAAGCTCACATTTGCATAATATGTATACAAATTTCTAAACTTCGAACTTCTTCCTCGGTAGAGGTCCCTTTATTGAAGTGCAATTGGAGTAGGCTTAGATGGTATGGAAATGTGAAAAGGATGGATTAGAATAATTGGGTTGAGAAAAGCAAGTTTATGAATGTGCAGGGAGTCGCAGGGAAAGGTAGACCATTAAAGATGTGGGATCAAATGGTACAAACCAATCTCGCAGCCAAAGAACTGTCCAAGAGGGACGCCAAAGACCGGGCTGCCTGGAATGCCGGCCTTATGTGAACAAAGAGACTGACCTACTCACGTGTAGATCATAGTTTTTAATGTATGTATGTAGCGCTTTTTACCGTGGTGTACCTAGCAGCGGCAGACCCATACTGAATATGCTAATCGCGGTTCCAATCATGAGAGGGTTAATTGGGTGATACTTTTTTTGCCCAGGGTGGGGCCAAAGCTGGCTCTGTTACAAGAGTTAGATGCTGGCAATGTTCAGAGAATTGTTGGAGTTTTTATCCATGAAAAAAAAAAAAAAAATCTCTTTGCTTGAAAGAAAAGGTGTACCGGTATGCTTCATGTATTAGAAGGGCAATGACATATTTCAGAAACGGCTGGTTAAAATGGAGAATACTAACAGCGGCTCGCTTGGTGTAGTGACTAGCATCTCGGACTTCCACCCAGAAGGCCCGGGTTCGCGCCCACGCTCGGCGCATTAAAGATTTTTCACAAGCACTGAGTCGTTACCATCCCTCATGAGCAAAGGGATGGGGTAGTAGTACAGGACCCCAATGGAAATACGCCTAATCGGCCTTATTGAGCTATCCTTAGCTAGCTTAGCATGCGCTAGCTTTAAGAACTATTATTATTATTATTATTATAACAGCATGTAACATTATGAAATGAGAATGGTGAGATGGATATGTGGATTTAATACCAAAGATAAAGTAACTAATGAGAAACTAAGGAGGCAGTTGGGTATTAAGATGCATTGGGGGAGACACTCGTTACAGGCAACCTGCCTTTTGTCTCCTTCATACACATAGAACAAAAATCAGTGAAGAGATGCACATGAGCATGTGGAGAGGATGGATGATCAAAATTAAGTGAAGCTTTGCAGGTTAGTGTAGGTGGAGGGAGCTTGCATGTAGACCTAGATAGTAATGGGTTCAGGCACCTCGATTTGATCTTAAATTTTAAAACTTTACAAGCGAGGCAGCCCAAAACAGGGCTGCCCAGAATGCTGCCATTGGGATGAGACTGAAATCATTGTTCTTGTGAACCACTCTGTCTTTAAAGCATATGTATGAAGGGTAGACTAGCCAGTTCATAAATGTTGGTCCAGTTTCTGTGGTACAGTGTACATACAATAGTTTAGCGTCGATTTGTAGTACAGTGTACAACAAAATAAATAAAAAAATAGTCACAACAACTAATGAATAGAGTTGCCCAATGCCCGGGCTTGACATCTACCAATAACATTCTGATTGTGCAGGCTCGATCCGCCGACCCTTTGATCAACAGCCGACACCCTACGGACTATGCCACGGCTCACGACTAGAGTTACACCATAGATTAATGGATGTAATGCATCACAATGTACCTGAAGTATTGTACATTTTGACACTATAATTTGTAATCAAACTACGGTACTCTTTTTTTTTATAGTTACAGTAATATTTTTTAACCATTTTGCATACTGATTGGATCTCTTCAGAAGAATTGGCTAGTCTACACTATATGTATCCATTCTCTTCACATGATCTCATCACTACATAAATATCACGCTGATCACGAACTCACAATATCATCCCTTCTTCCCCTTCCAGCTGCAGCAGGAGAGGAGGAAGCTGCAGGGTGAGGTGGAGGAAGTGCGGCGGGACCGTGACGGCCACCAAGCACAGACGGAACAGCTTCGTCGGGAACTGAAGTCACTCAGGGCGCAGCTGGAGGAGACCGAGTGGAGTCTGTGTCAGAAGTCAGGTCAGTGGATATCTCTTCTTCTGTTTTCATTGTTTTATGGTTCAACTCTTCTAATATGTACATTGTACAATCTCCAGCAGTGATAAGTGCTATCAATTTTAGATAAGTGGTATACATTTTATTAATCAATTCTGACCTGTTGTTGTTGTTGTTGTTGCTGTTCCCCAAGCTGCCTGGCCGAACAGCCCCAAGGCCCCGAGCAAGGCCAAGGCCATAACCGAGCGCCCCCCACAGAACCCTCCCTGCCGACCACAATAAAGCCCAAGTGACCGAAGCCACTCCATGGCGGGGAGCCGAGGAGGGCGAGGAAACGCCCGGGAAACCAAAGCCCCACCCAGGGCCCTGTGCCCCTCAGCAATTATGAAGAGAAAGTTGAGGGGCAAAGGAAAAATGTGACGCTTTGGCTTCCAATCTTGGTAGATTGGGAGGTCAATCCACGGAAGAGACGCCGTCACTTGAGATCTAGAAAATATATAAGTAAAAGGAATAGTCAGAGTAAGCTATGGGTATGGCAGAGATCACTCAGTTCTCACTCTGATAGACCAGCCCATCACCTGTTGATGTAATGAGTGTCTGTCACTTGTAAATTACATGAATATGCTTAGAAAAAAAAGAATCCATATAAAATGTATATACTATAGGTGTTATAAATTGCAACTATTAATGGATCATGATATGCATGGAGGAGGAAGGATGAGACAGAGGAGGAACGAAAGGCACTGATTGATTATAATTATATATGTGTGGATGAACGAATGACAAATTCTGTGCTGGATGGTAGTGTGTATAGGGGTATTGGGGGGATCTGTCTGACCACTATGTAGTAGTAGCTAAAATTAGGATACAAAAGAAGTAGGTGAGGAGAGCTGGAGGGAGGCGAGAGGAAGGTGGAGTGGCAAAGAGGGTGGAGAGGTTGCAGGAGGAGATCAGGGAGGAGTTCAAGAGTAAAGAGGCGACTATGTAGGTTTGACCAGGAGGGTATGGAGGAAGTGGATGAGGTGAGCAAAGTGTTTAAGGAAGAGATATGCATGTGAGGAGGTGTGTGGAGCAAGGAGGGGAGTGAAGGGTACGGCGTGGTGGACTGAAGAGGTAAAAATATATGTTGAAGACAAGAAGAAAGTGTATAGAGAGTGGTTGGGTAGTAGAGGGAATGAAGATTTGGAGAGACAGAAAAGAGCCAGGTATGTGGAGAAAAAGAGAGTGGTGAAGAGAGTAATGAAGGAAAGTAAGAGGAGAACAGATGAGGAATTTGGAAGGAATCTAAGTGTAAAACGGAGGGAGTGTAAGAAACTGTTCTGGAAAGAGGTCAAGAAGGTTATGGAGGGTTGCAAGGGAAATAGTAAGGGTGTGAAAGATAAGAATGGGCGAGTGGTAGCCGAGAAGTAAGAGAGTGTCGAAAGATGGTGGGAGTACTTCAACGAATTGCTAAATGTAAGGAATGAAGCACCAGCAAACATAGTTGGATGGGGTATGGGAGGGAGGAGAAGAGAAGTAGGGGAGGAGGTGGGGATCAGGAGGTCAGAAGCGTGAGAAGCCATGAATAGAATGAAGATGGGGAAAGCATCAGGAATAGATGGAGTGTGTGGAGAAATGTTGAGGTATGGTGGTGAGATAGTGATCGAATGGGTATGGAAAATGTGTAAACTAGCATAGGAGAAAGGGAGTGCACCTGATAACTGGAAGACAGGCATAATAGTCCCCTTTTATAAGGGTAAAGGGGAAAGAGGAGTGTGTAGTAACCATCGGGGAATATGCCTTCTAAGCGTAGTAAGGAAGGTGTACAGTAGGGTAGTGATTGAGAGGGTCGGAGCGAGAACAGAGAAATGGATAGGTGATGAGCAGGGCGGGTTTAGGAAGAGAAGAGGATGTGTAGATCAGATTTTTGCCCTGAAATATGTTGTGAAGAAATATCTGAAGAAGGTACATAAGTTGTATGCTGCCTTTATGGACTTGGAGAAGGCCTATGAAAGAGTTGATAGAGAAGGTATGTGGAAAGTACTGAGAATATACGGAGTAGACGACAAGTTGCTGAAAGCAGTGAAGAGCATGTATGAGGGTGCAAAGGCGTCGGTACACGTGGAGAATGAGCAGAGCAAGTTCTTTTATCTGAATGTTGGCTTAAAGCAAGGGTGTGTGATATCCCTATGGTTGTTCAATATATATATATGTATGGAGTCATGAAAGAAATACAGTACAAGGAAGAGCAGTGTATGTTGGTGTACCCCTGATAAGGGAAGAAAACAAGTGGAAGCTGCCTGTACTGCTGTTTGCTGATCATAATGTTCTGATGAGCGATAGTGGATGGGAGTTGCAGGGGCTAGTAAATATGTTTGGAACGGTGTGTGAAGAACGGAATCTGAAGGTAAATGCGGAGAAGAGCAAGGTTATGGTCTTTGAAAGGGGTGCAGCCACAGAGTGTGAGGTGAGGTTGAACGGTCAGGCTATGGAGAATGTCTGCTCATTTAAGTATTTGGGCAGCGTGTTGAGTAAAGATGAAGATGGATGAAGAAGTGCGGGAGAGGGTGCAACAGGGGAAGAGGGTTTTAGGAACACTGAAAGCAGTAACAAGAAATAGGGAGGTCAGCATGGAAGTAAAGAAGTCCTTACATGACAGTGTGGTAATCCCGACATTGACTTACGGGAGCGAAGCATGGACGTTGGTGAAGAGACTTAAACCAAGAGTGAGAGGGATGGACATGAGTTACTTGAGAAGTGAGTGCGGAGTTACATGGAGGGATAGACAGACGAATGAGCAAGTACGAGAGAGGTGTGCTGGAAAGTGTGAAAATGAACACCTTGAGATGGTTCGGCCATGTGGAAAGTATGGGAAGCGAGAGAATGACTAAGAGAGTGTACGAGAGTGAGGTGGAAGGACAGAGAGGGAGAGGTAGACCGAGTGAGAGGGGGAAGGATGGAGTGAAGAAGTATATGAGTGAAGGCGGTGCTAGATGGGAGGAAGGGCGTCGAGTGACTGGGGACAGAAGTGCATGGGGCCGTTTCAATCGTGGCCACCCCCTCGGGGATCACGGCGTCCAGCAATAGATAGATAGATATGCATGTAGGGTCTAACATCGCTTGATTTTTTGTCTACATGATCTTACATGTTAAGTTACTATATAATAAGACATAAGTTTGAATGTTAGTATAATAATGAGATCCATTTTTGTTATAGGAGAAATCTCTTTACTGAAAACACAACTGAAGGACTCCCAAGGTGACCAAACGACCCGAGGTCACGAGCTCCTCCACCTGCGTGCCCAGGTGCGTCAGTACCAGGTGGAAGTTGAGCGTCGGCGGACAGAGATCACCTCCCTCCACGACCTGATGGGACAACAGCGACGGGAGTCTGGGGACCTCAGGCTACAGCTGGATCAGGCACAGCAGCAACAGTCACAGGCCCGGGCTCATGACCAGGACCTCTCACTACAGATGGATAAACTGAAGACTGAAGTGGAAGCCATGAGACGGGAGTGTGACTTGCAGAGACAGCAGTTTGAGGAAGAACATGTGAGGTGGACGGAGGAGAAAGAGAGGGTCATACGCTACCAGAAGCAGCTACACCACAGCTATGTGGCCATGTTTGGTCGCAACCGCCAGTTGGAGGAGGAGGTGGCTCGGCTGACAGGGGTTCCTCTCCCACCCTTAAAGACCATCACTCCTCCTAGTTTCCCTCCTATGTATACTGACATCAGGGATGCCCCAGCCATCACACAGGTGGCTAATGAATCAAGGTGCTGACCAGGGACACTCAGTGAATGAACGAAAGAACACTTTTCATACAGTCTATTGGGCTGGGGCCCTCATAAGGGTTTATGCTCACTAAATGGAAGAGGATAAATGGAGAGAAACATTAAGTAAAAGAAATAGTAGATACATTAAAGTGGATCCATCAGATTAAAACCTAAACTAAAGAGGTTATATCACTAAGAGATGAAATACATAACAATGGAGTGAAAATATTAATGATTTTCTCAATGCTTCAAGGAAGGTTTGATATATATTTTCAGTAATGAACTAAGAGTCTAGAAATTCAATGCTGCTATATGCAAGTGAATTTAACACTAACACTGGTTTACAATGATTGTATAGGACCCTTATTATATTTGATTCAATATTTATAAGGCAGCTTTATATAAGCCTTCAGATGTTTAGAAGTGAACCGTGTGTTGGTTCAAGTCCACCATTCAACCTGATTGTATCATTGTTTCACAGTGCCAGAAATTGTAAGTGAATAAGTATTCTAAACCAATGTAATGAAAAATGTAGCAAGTAATATGTTTTCCACCTTACTATTGTAATTTGTTTAAATACTTGGATCTTTTTTGGTCGCGTGGACAGTGATGTGTAGAATTTGAACAATTATATGTGGAAGATAAGCAGTGATGTGTATGGGGTGATGAAATGATATGGTGTGATCAGCCCAGTGATGAGACGATACCTCAGTGACCATACCAATGGATTTATGTTAAGAGGAGGACTATTCGGAACCAAATTTCATCACAGGAGCAACAAAGATCTTCAGTCATATGTGTAATATAGACCTGTGCAGATATTTCTATTTCTTGCTAAATATTATTGTGACCCCTTCAGCATGTATAAGCATCATAGAAAGCAAGAGTAATGATTATGTCTATATTGATGACCTAAAGTAAGTGATTAACCTATTTAATCAGATGATGCTAAATTTTGTTTTACTGTAGCTACTTCCATATGATTTTATTCAACTTAGGAAGGACCTGTTAGTGTTGGAGGATTACTTCCAGTAGTCCTTAGCCCCCGATTTCAAAATGTTCTTCTTAGGCTGTTTAAAAAAATCTAACAGTAGCATAACATTTAATATAGTAAGGCATTCGTTGTGGGATTGAAGGGGTTAACCTAGCGTAAGGTAGTGTAATAGTCATTCTTATACACCCCTGTTTCAACCAGAGAATATTCTGGTACTCAGTCAATCTGTCCTCTGCCTGTAGGATAAACTAGCTCATTTGTAGGTGCTGCTCCATTTAGTGTCAATAAAAATATACCCAGAAGATATAAGTCAAGTTAGATTGAATACATTTAGTGTCAAAATGTTTGTTAGCTTACATTGAATGAATTGATATATCAACTATATTTGTGTGGGTAGTATTTTTATTTATAAATTATATACTGTATTTATTTTGTTTTTGATCAACTTCCAATAGTATTTTGTGTTAAAAATGTACTTTCTTATACTGTATATCCTGATACCAAATTGTTTATATATATACGGTATCCAACAATATTATATTGGTGTATTTTTTAGCAATTTTGCATACTAATTGATGCAATGTTTACAAATGGGATAGTTTACCCTATCACAATGTCTCAGGATGTGTTTCTACTTGTAAAATTTTCTATAAATAGAGATATATTTATTGTCTTCCATCATATGTAGACTGTAGTACCATACACTTTTTATAGAAATTTGTAAGTTTAGTACTTTTCATACTTTTGTAATATTGACAAGTCTGAACTATCCATCAGCGACTACTACTTCATCAGTTTTTTATAAATCTAATGATACTGATATTCTTCAGTAGGTAGTGTATTTTAGTACTGGTAACTTTATAATATATCTTGCTGTGTTTGTAATGTATCTTCCTGTAGATTACGTAGTGTACTGGTTATAGCACTCTTGTTTCTATTGCCTAATAGGAAAATTGTATGGGAAATACAGTACTGGTACATGAATATTAGTTGGAACTTCTTTACTTTTGCAATGACCATACTCCATAGGATCAATTCTATAGTATGATTGCCAAGTCCCTTATCCAAAACTCAATATGATTCCTTCTTAATCTTGTGTTATACCATATATTATTATCCATAACATTTTTTTAACCTGACATAAAGTAGGGAAGTTCATTGTTGGATAGTTAGGATATCCCTTGCCTTTCTTCACTATCAAGGAAGACAAATGTAAATGTATATGTACAGAAATCTTTATATCTATAAAACTAATGAACCACATTTATAAAAGTTAACTCTAGTGTAGTATAGTGTTTATTTGTCTTTAGTGTCTAGCCAAAGGTTATGTTTAGTTCCAGGGTCATTTTTTTAGTTCAGTATTTTCGGGCTAGCTCCTAAACAACAAATTTTGGAGTGACATATAATGCTACTCTTATTACATTATTTATTTCAGAATCACAAATACCTTAACTTTAACACATTTTGTTTAATCCATAAAATTCCTACTGCTTACAAGCTGTCAAAAGCAATACCATTACTACAGTAGCTTAAAGTGTGTATTGTTACAACTAAAACTAATTATAGGTGTGAAAAAATGCCCCTCAGTGTTATGTAACCCAAGCACGTCTTCAGTGGATACTAGATGTCTCACTGACTCACCACCTCACTACCTAACCCTCCAGGAGCAATTATCTTTTTTACAGTTTATTCTGGCTATTATTAAACAATTTTATTCAGCTTAGGAAGAACATGTGGGAGGCAGAGTATTACCCCTTTGATTCCTAGAGATCCTTCCTAAATTGCATAAAATTTACCATATTTCAATTACACCTAATGCCATCTGGATCCTGTGGCAGTAGTTCAGTAGAAAGGTACAAGCAAAGATATTTTAGAGATTACGCTCTAAAGGCAATTTTGTCACTGCTCGTTGACAATTATAGCACAAATTTAATTTGAAATGTTAGAATTAATTTGCCTTTATTAACTCATCCTATGGCAATTGGTGGGTTGTTGATAATATGAATCAATGTATGATTAAAATAAAATAAAAATGATTTATTTTTTTATATACTGTATATACATAGGTAAGATACCGACAAGAGCTTTGAACAGCAAAAAAAAAAAAATCTTAACCAAGCAGCGTTAATCGAAAGTTTATCAGTGTTCTCGTGGTCATACAGCGATCTATAGTTATCTGAGTACTTTTGCATAATGATTATTTACTACAGTTAATCTATAATTACTGTACATCAAAAAGTTTTTGTGAAATACTGTATACTCTGTATCAACGTGTTTTTGATTGTGTGAACACAATTTTGGCTCATATTATATCTCATTATTTATGTGCATTCCAAATAAATATATAATAGTTGTAATATTTGCATATAGTGTATACGGTACTATATAATGCAATATTTGCATATAGTGTATACGGTACTATATAATGCAATATTTTTTTAAATTACATTCTTCTGGAGCTTGAAATGCAAAATGTTAAGACTGCCAAAATCTTGGAAATCGGCCTGCGTTTCTTCTTCTTTTGTCATATAATTGGTTGTTCAAATAAGGCTAATTGTCTAATGATAACCAGAATACAAAGTAAAAATGCATCCTCAAATTCTGATGGAGTAGATACAAGTCATTATAAAACCTTGTAAAATATAACTAACCTATTCTACCCTACCATTTCATTACCTATCCATACCATTATTTGGTCAGGTTTGGTTAGTTTAGTTTTCTAATGACCATTTAGAGTAAAGTTTGGGAAGTAGATGAATATAGAAAGGGGCCATTGAGATTGCCATTCCCCAAAACAATCTTTGATTATATTTTTTTCCTACTATATTTGTTGACTGAATATTTTAAGTGTACCTAATCAAGCCTAACCCAATTTGGGTAGATAATTAGGTACGGCAAGTTTATTATCTTGTCATTTTTTGTTGGAGTTTTTTTCTATTTTTGGTAGTGGGATGGCCAGGTAGCGAGATGTCTTGATGCCGTCTTCAGTCACTCCATCATTACACTGTAGTACTGTAGTATTTTTTTGTTTTTAAACTCACAAGAATATAATTTATTTATTACATTACATATTAATCAGTGGGTTTCCTAGGGGTTAGATACTAGATATGTACGAAACTTTAGGATTGTTTTACTATTACAGGTACGTAAAGTGAGTGTCACATAATCCACCAGTGTGGAGAGGTGGCACTCATGACAATAGAAAACACCAACTTTTATTATTTATGTTATTATTTTAGATTGAATTCAGACCAGTTTGTGTTGAAGTGAAAAATTAGTTACCTTCAGGTCAAATTACCCACAATTAGGATATGCTGAGATTGGTTGGCACGAGAGCCGACTTACTGTACATTGAAAACACCATAATGAGGTCGAATTCTTGTAAATCTTAGAGAGTCGTGGTGTACCAAGATTTGAATGAAAATATCAAGGTTAAGCTCTCCTACATAATCTTAGCCCTTGCTGCTTGAAGATATACTTTTTAATTATAAAAACAGATTTTATGCAACTTTAGAAAGATCACTTGGAGTCATATGGCTAATAAAGGTGCTTCCATGTTCCCAAGCCTCTGATAAATCGGCTCTAATATTAATAGTATTGAATAATGTTAGCCACAATAACATATATCAGTTATATGTCATCATTATGAAGTGATTAAGAGAGCCGAGGTGTAGTAAATATCTAAATCTGGCTTCTATTAAGATAATGTAAAGTCACCATCAAAAGTTTCCATACTTAAAGCTTCTCCATGAATCATTTGAAGCATTGGGGATATAATAAAGCATCGTATTTTCTTGGTTGTGCTCTACTGTATACTGATTTAATTGGTGCATAGCTATTAGTGCTCATGATTGTACTGTACAGTAATAATAAGCTTCTGCCAACCAAGCATATGTCTTGCATATCCTAATGAAAATTACTAAACAGCTTCGGAGAAGCTTTTGCATGTCCAGAGATTATCACATTATGCTTTCTCTTGACCCATTAATTTTGCAAGGAATTTTAGCATATAACTTTATTATGTGCAACAATGGGATTAGGCATAGTAGATGATACAACTATTTCTCGGTACTTTCCTTATATGCAAAACGTTTGGAAAAGTTCTAGTTTCCTGAGTAGTGGGATAATGTATAATAACAGTTCTGTAATCCAGAATGCTGATAATAAAAAACAAAATCAAATAATTTTGAGAGATCAAAGCATTCAGCCTACTCATATTTTGTCTATAATCCATGCCTCTGTTGACATGTAGCCTAAGTCAATCCAACCCTTTTCATATAATGTAATGCATTTTGATATGTTTGAAGGAAAAATAGGAGTGATAGAGAGATTAAATATGTAGCTTTTATGCCATTATATAGTGTCACAACGATGGTCTGGAACAGCCTATATCCCCTGTTTGACGAATTACAAGACTTGGCTTCTCTTGATTCATTGTAGTTCATAATGTTTTGTTGGGCTGGTCCTATTAGACTTGGGGTTAAGCGTCCCCTTCTTCCTACCATATCTTAAATACTCTGTCTGTGTTTCTTTTGTTTCTTATTTCTGACCTTTGGGAGCAAGAGACCAATTACCTCCTAGTTCTTAATAAAGTTGAATGCATCAACGGTGTATTAGACTAATGAGAGCCAAGATATTAAATGTTTAATAAGTTTAGAATTTGGTAACTACTGTACAGTACTCTGATGAACATGAAACCAAGAAGAAAGCCAGGCTATCAAAAGTAATACAGTACCATTATTACTTATATTAAATTATTTGAAAATTAATATAGTGTGTTTATAGCTACGGTATGGTATACGGTATATATAAAGGCTGTACCAGTATATATAAATTGTTAAGCAATGTATTTATACATCATTTGGAACGTTTAAAAGAAGTGCTAAACCACACATGACTAGAATTGTATGGTGGGATAATTTTATAGACATGCGATTTGGACTCCCTCCGATATCTTATATTGGTACAAGTATTATAATCACCTTGCCATAATTCTTAAGGTGAGGCTGATGGACTGTTGAGGTTAAGAGGAGATGGGTCGTTTATCTGGTCCCCTTTCTCCCTCATGTAAAGCCCCATATGCTTTGAGATTATGACGTTTGGCCTATTAGTTTGGCGATTTTAACACCTTTCGCCCCATTTCGTTCATAATTATCCCGTGCCATTTAGGTGTCTATTATTTCCTGGCGAGCGATAGGGAGCTTGAAATATTAAGAGGAACTGGCCTTCGGCCGGGACATTTTTCTAACGAAAAATGTACAAATTTATCTTGAAGGGGGGTCTAGGGGGTGTTTTTCTAAGCTTGATGGAGGTCTAGCGAGAAAACTAAGAAATAGAGGAATAAATGAATTGATAGAAAATAAAAGGTCCGTCTCTCCTTTATTAAAACTAAACATTTTTATTACAACTAGGAAATTGAGCTTTTTATTCTTGGTATTATTTTCTTGTTTGATGAACAAATTATTTATGGTTTCTTTTGTTCTCTTGTCATTGTTTATAGTTTGGAAAGATGACACTATTTTACCGTTTTCTTTTTAAAGTTTTCTATATTTCTTTCAAGTGTAATAGAAGAAAAGATGATGCCCATTTAACTGTATATTTCTTGTTCTGTCATTGTTTAACTAGGATAATGTTGGAAGTCACATAAGTCCGGATTAATGCCAGTGTTCCTGGACAAACCCCATCATTGTCGGTGGTAATTACTATAGTTTGACCTTATTCCTAGCTAGTCAATATGATATGTTAATAATTGTAATTGCTTTAATAGCACTGTAATCATGTACCAGTAGTTCTCATTGTAATTACAATAACTAACGTATCATACTGACTGGGTAGGAATATAGCAAAACTAGAGTACAGTAATTACCCCCAATAATAATAGGAAAACGGGCCTTAGTCTCAGCCATGTAAAAGGTTGAGTGGCTTTGCAGTGTTCCCTGTGTATTAGTCCCAAATTGGTACCATCTGAGGAAGCAGATTATCAGCATAAACCTCATTATACAGTAAAGCCGGTATCACACGAGTGATTTTTCACTCAACATTTATCCTTAACACTGGTCTGGCAGCTTATGAGGTCAACATTTAGAATATTTAGGTGACCTAAATTCATCTATCAACAGTCTAGTTTCTGATACCAGCACAAAATATTCCAGAAATGTTGGCAGAAAAATGTTGATCATAGAATGTTGACTATCAAAACTCTCGTGTGATACCGGCTTTAATCCTCAAACTAATATAGAATCTCATTGTCAAAGGTTAATAGGTTATCAACCTGAAGCAACATTTCAGAAACAATACAATAAATATCATATAAATACAATTAATAGTACTTTCTGGTAGTATATACAGTATATATATATGAGCCATTACTTTGAGCCATTCATGAATAATTGTAGCGTCAATAACATTCCAGTTGCCGCTGCATTAAACTTGCTGCCCGTACAAACTAGACTACCCGTTTAGAACTAGAACCAACTAGTGTAGGCTAGTCTGTTAATTACGGTGGTCCAATTACCATCCAGGATCAATAAAAAGACAGAGAAAAACCTACCTAAAAAAAATTGAGGTATCAAAACATACAATAGTTAAGATGCATTCTGGCACTAAATTTATTACATACGTACATACCATTTATTAAAACAAATAGTTAATTCCCCAACAGTCTTGGTTGGGTATACAGTATATTTATTGATATTGCGTATTAATTGAACCAAACATATCAAAGGGGTAATCTTCAAAACTGATGGATATATCCTGCTTATGAATATGTACCAGTGATTCATGTGACGAGTGGTGACTTTCACCATTTCAATCAGATAACGCTATTTTATTGTATTCTGGCTAACTGTGGACGATTTTATTCACCTTGAGAAGGGCCTGCCAGAGTTAGAGAGTTATTTGAGATAATCTGTAATCCTTTATTTCTTTAAGATCCATCCTAAACAAAGTCAAATTAACTGGCGGTAGAATTTATAAGGTAATGAAAGACTGTAACCCTTTCTTTATTAGGGGCTTTCCTAAGCCAAGTTAAATTAACTGGTAGTAATATTTGTGAGGTAAAGAAATTGTAGTGAGATATAGGTTGTAACTCTTATTTATTAGAGGTCCATACTAAGACAAGTGTAATCAACTGGCAGTAAAATTAATGAGGTAAAGAAATTTTAGACTGATCGAAGGGGTCTTAATACAAGGGTGACTTTGAATGTTCTCGACGCTACCTTCCATTTACAAGATGTTTTAACGCATTGCTTCAGGTTTTTCTGTGAGAAGTGATCCGCACATCCATGTCTTCTCTACTCCCTCAAGAGCATTTGTCTGAGGGAGTGTGTAGAGGGGTGCACAAATAAACTGAAAAGTGTTCCAAGGTTTTTTATTCATCTTTTTGGGGTTGATTTTTTGTATCGGATAGTATGGACTCGCATGAAACCAACGTAGCTGAGTGGCAACACACACGAAAAGTCTAAGGTTTGCCTCCACATGGGTTCCCAAAAGCTTAGTTGACCAGATGGCATGGACTTTTCACTGCATTGGCAGATATTACAATTACAATTACATACAAGTAATGGTAAACTATCAATGGAAGTTGAATATTAATAAGCTATAATGAATCAAATAAAATCAATCTAAATGAAAACTACTCCATATCTAAATTGAATTCAATCTGAAACAAGCTAATTTATATCCAAAGGTCTCCCATAATAAATTTACTGTATTTATAGGGTAAGGTTATAAGGGTTAATATTAGCTAGGAATTAACTCACCAATAGTTCCACGTGGCAATGAGGTAAGGGAGAACGTTTTACCCAATATGGCGGACAACGGGGAACGAGACTTCGGTCCCGAGACTCGAGTCAAGTTAAAGAAAGAATAAATGATTACATGGGAATGGACATGAATATTATGCTTATCTGTCAGTCAGTCATGGCGTCGATGAGAGCGTCGTGATGGTGTAGCTGTTTGTATTGCTGTGTGTATTGTGATTAGAGGCTCAAAAGCGCGATCAACTGAGGGCGGAAAATAGATGTTAACTGGTTGGTGTTCGTGAAGGCTCTGGTGTTCCTCAAAGGCACACCTTGCTGCCTTGGCAAACGCCAGGAGCCCAAATTATCGTACCGCATCTAGGTTGCTCTATACGATAAATTATATTAATATATACGATAAATTCATATATACTACATAAGACCATGGCAATATTGCTTAATAGCATATTAGGCCTTTTATAACTTACTTATTTACAATCTTATAATATACGATCTACTCGTCCTACGTCGTGCTGCAGGAGCGACCGTGACGTCACAGCGACATACGGGATCACAAAAGAGTCATAGCCTATCGTATTTACGATACACTCCCCCCCACAAAGAAAGACCTGAACCCCACCTTAAACTTAAAGTTGCCCAGAGGCTATCTTCTGACGCCACAAGTCGACGGCGCCAGCAGCAGCGCGTCTGGGACGCGTCCCGGTCCGAGAATGATCACCATCAGTAAGAGGTGAGTCTTTCCTTTGAGAATCCTCGGACCCAGCAATAACAGGTGGAGCATCAGATTGCAATGCGGAATCGAGCCCAAAGCGTACAAACGTGCGATAGGACGAGCAGTAGTTCCAGTGGCTGTCTTCAATAGTGCCACCCGCTCTACAGAGTCTGCCCCCTTGTATACCTCCAACACGCGGCCCAATTTCCAGTATAAACGAGGACTATTTTCTTTAATTAAAACAACTTCACCAACTGTAGGTGCCATTGGTCTACCAGAGGGAGTAACACTCCTTTCCCTCAATGCTAGCAGATATTCACTAATCCACCGTTTCCTAAAATCCTCGATTATCCTTGATATATACTGGTATCTCTTAGACACCGCTACCTCAGAGTACAACAAGGGATCCTCTAACTCTACTATGGATTGGAAATCAGATGGAAACGCAGTCAATGGTTTTCCATATAGCAAGTGAGCTGGCGTTAATGGTAGTGGTTCCTGCAGGTCGGTGTACACATATGTAAGCGGACGATCGTTCACGACTGCCTCTATCTCTGTGAGGACTGTTGTCAACTCGCTCTTCTTTAATAGAGCACGTCCTACTACCGCTCTGAGTCCTGACTTTACTATACCGACACACCGTTCCCACATTCCACCAAACCAAGGTGCCTTAACTGGAATGAACCTCCATTCGCACTTCTTCTCTCCCAAAAAAGTGATGATAGTTGGATCACTACTCATATCCTTTAGATATTTTGATGCTTGGACATAAGTGGGAGCATTGTCGCTAAGAATGAGTTGAGGGAATGAACGACGGGCACAAAACCGTCTAAACGCCAGCATAAATTCTTCGCTAGACATATTATCACATAGTTCTAGGTGTACCGCTCGAGACGTTGCACAGGTAAACAATAATATATAAACCTTCTCATGCTCTCTCGTCTTCAATGCCCCTGTGTAATCTAATCCTACAGCTTGGAAAGGTTCTATGTGCTTTACACGGCATTCAGGTAGGGGTGGAGCTGGTCCAGTTGCATATGGTTTACCTTTTAGTCTCTGGCATATTACACACTTTCTTACTACGTGTCGAGCTACTTGTCGAACTCTGGGTATCCACCATGCGAGACGTAAATTTGATATAATATGACATACCCCGTACTGTTTTACTTCCCTATGTGCACGTATGATCAATAGATCAGTAACGTGATGTCTTGTTGGCATAAGTATAGGGCGGTTTGTGCCGTCAGTTACACCCGACCACTTCAGGCGACCCTCACACCTGATGAGGCCATTGTCTAGGTGCAACCTTCGTTGATGCACTATATTAGGCATTAATGTCTTATTCGAGCTTTGCAAGGATTCTAATTCATTGGAAAAGGTTTCTACTTGAACCCATTTGATTAAAGTTACTTCAGCTGCTTTAAATTCACGAGCATAAATGTTGTGACCCCTGTTGCAGAGTTGGCCCGTTACTTTCAGCTTGAGATTGGATACATATCGCAATACCCAAGCTACAACTCTGACTAGTTTATTATAGTCACCGAATCTTGCCCACTCTATGATTGAACCCGGTGGCTCATTTGGTTGGGCTGTAACTTCCACTGTTTCCAGTGGCAGAAGTCCCTCACCATCAACATGCCAAATCGTCCATTCACTTTCATGGAGCAGCCACTTTGGACCATGCCACCACAATTCGGACTTCACTAACTGGCTAGCCGTTATACCCCTAGTTATGAGATCACTAGGGTTTTCTTTTGTATTTACATAATGATAAGCAACATCTGGCAAAAGGGCTCTATTCTCATCTACCCTATTCCGCACATAAACTGGCAGAGTCTTCTTGCTATGTATCCAGTTGAGTGCGACCTGACTATCGCACCAAACGTGAACGATTTCAATATTTAATTCGCTCTCGTATGCTGCGCGTACATGTTGCACCAGACGTGCTAATAGCAGCATGGCAGTCAATTCCATTTTAGGGATAGTTGCCTTTTTAACCGGGGCTACCTTGGCCCGGGCTCTAACTAAATGTGCCCCAAATGAAGTAACGACATATATGGCTACCCCGTATGCCGTGGCGCTAGCATCGCAAAACGTGTGTAACGTAACGTCACCGAACGCCGCCACTTTACGAGGTATAGGTTTAGTACATAGGATGGCATACTCATTCAACAACAATGTCCCTTGGTCATTCAGTTCCTCGGGCAAACTGTCATCCCATCCTATTTTACGTCTCCAAACTTCCTGCATTAGAATCCTAGCTCTTATGGTAACGGGTAATGCTAGACCCAAAGGATAAAAAAATTGCGCAACTTTGCTCAACAGACTTCTTTTTGTGTGCGCTCCTGTCTGCTGAGCAAAAGACCTTGTTTGATAAGTTAGTATGTCATGTTTAGGTTGCCAGATCATCCCCAAATTTCTGGACTTTTCCTGGTTAAGAGATGCCGTACCGTCCACCTGTATCAAACTCTGAAGATCTTTACTATTAGTAACCCACTCGCGGAGAAATAGATGTGCATCTGCAAACAATCTGCGTGCTTGCCAGTATGTATATAACAAATCATCCTGACTATCGCTAGAACCCTGCAAATTGTCTATATATAATCCGCGAGATAGTTTACTTGTGTCCTCATGAGTATCAGCTAGATGTTGTTTGATTGTGGCATTTAACAAAAACTGTGAACACGTGGCCCCAAAGAGTACAACCCGAAAACGGTATATTATGACCGGACTTTCAGAGTCGCTAATGTCGCTGAACCAAAGAAAGCGGGTAACATCTCTATCTTCCTCCTTTAGCTTGACCATCAAGAATGCTTTCTCGATGTCACTGGTATAGGCGTACTTCCCCAGCCTAAACCGCAATAGATGTTGGGACAGGTCCGACACCATGGGCAGACCTGTCAACAGGCAGTCATTTAGACTGGGTTGTTGACCTTGATGGGCAGAGCAGTCATACACCACCTGTATTGGTGTGGTGACGCTGTCTTTCCTTACCCCACGATGGGCCAGATAGTGAACCCTACCTACCCTTCTTAATCGGTTCCTTGACATCGACTCTCTCGATAAAGCCCCTATCTTCATAACTCCGAAATACATCGTCATATGCCTGGCGCGTGCTCGGTTCGTTAGACAATTTCCGCTGCAATGCGCGCAAGCGACCTAATGCCAAACCATAGTTGGTAGGCAGGCTTATCTCACTGTTCTTCCAGGGTAAACTAACTTTATATTGCTTGTCTGAGGCACAGTAGCTCACAGACTCGTCAAACCTTTGTAGCGCAACCTCCGAGTCATAATCAGTCTCCATAGGATTAATGCCTATGTGATCCAATATCCACAGTCGTTCCAGGTCGAACTCGGCAGCCATCTTAGGGTCACTAGGTTGGGAATCCTCCCTTCCCAACTCCTCTGCCGCGGTTACATTGACTCTATATATTGAGGCCGTGTCGACCAGGACCTTTGACTGTGTAGTATGCACCTTTCCGCTCATGCAATATCCAAATTTAGTGGGGATTAAAATTACACCACACATCTTTTTAAATCCAGGGTATACTACATCATAATAATGATCCACACCAAGTAGAACATGCACCTCACTCTGATTTCCCATGGGATCTGACAAGTTAACCCCCTTGCTACGTAATGCGTGTTCCACCTTCTTTACACCTACAGATACATATTCTGGTAGGGTGTCTACTACGATACAAGTCATAAAGTACCGGTTTTTACGGTAGAAATATGAAATCTCCACTATCTCGTAGTCTTGCTTATCAGTAACCCCTGTGAAGCCCTGTAATCGAAGAGTCTCAGCCCCTACGATTCGGTGCTTCAGTCCCACTAGTACGGACCTCTTTATAAAGGAACGTTGAGACGGGTACTTCTAGAAGTACCCGACAAACTTTGTTACTGTCATTACCTTCCATGGGAATCTGTATTGTGGGCAATATAATGGTGTCTTGCGTGCTACCTAGTGCCACAGTTGTAGTATCCTCTGGTTTGACATCTTTGACTTTATCTGCTGTAGGACACAACTTATCAAAGTGATGTCCTTTGCAGTGGCGACAGGGCCTTAAGTGTGTAGCAGTACATTGTCCCTGCTTACCATGTTCCTTACTTAGACAACCTACACATAGCTTCAATCTTTTCGCCTGTGCTAGTTTTGTCTCATTTGTAGGGTACTTTACACACACTCCATTTATGTTTGTTGTTACATAGCTTACATAGAATCTGAGCAGGTTTCTTATACGTACCCTCTTTCTTTTCTTTAGTCCCCACTGTCATGCTTACTGTTCCCCTCATCTCCACATTCTCACTCCCTCCCGACACTAACATTCTCCCTTTGTCCAACTGTAGATTATTGATTTCCTTACTGAACTGAGTTTTGAACTCCCCAGGTCAAACGATCTAACCTTGTCAAGTATTGCCATAGGAAGCGTTTGATGCAAGATAATGACTATCATTTCCTGTGTGGTGAGCCCTAGGGTGTCTAGCGATCGAGTATGGCACTCCATATTTGCCCTAAAATTTGTTAACTCCTCCACCTTATACTGTGGTTCTGCGAGCCTTAACAAGGCAACGGCATGGGCCATCTTCAACTGCTCTTGATCCCCGTATGTGGACTTTAATAATTGTACTGCCTCAAGATAACTACCACCCACTACCACAAAACCCTCTATCAAATGTAAGGCCTCTCCTTCCATTTGTCCCTTCAGATAGTGAAACTTGCGGACATTATCCAAAGAGGAGTCATGAACTGTAAACCGAAATACTTCCCAAAAAGCTAACCACTCAGTCAATTTGCCCTCAAATGTAGGAAGATTGAGCTTTGGGAGGTGTACAGTGTATTTTGGGTCAGCCCTTCTATGGGCCTCGTTCTCGCCTCCCTTCTTACTTGCGACAGCACGCTGTAATATGTGCTTTGCTCTAAAGACAGGTTCGTCATAGAGGGCGCGATTATCACACTCTGTAACTATCTCTTCCTCCTCTGTCATGTCTGCCACAATCACCTCACTCAGAGCCATAATACGACCGTGGGTAGCCTGGACGTTTTCTAATCTAGCTTCCAATTCCTCTAGGTCAGCAGTAGTGATGAAAGTGTTGACGTTCACAATTAGCCTATTTAATACTCCCCGAAGTCCCGCCCTTTGATTTTTAGGGGCCTTGATCAGCACCCCACTAGACGGTGTCTCTTTATTGTCTTTATTCATTTTGCATGTGAGCCTATAGACTATGTATCCAAATGTTACAAAAACAACGGCAAAATAGTAGTCTAGTTAAGAGACGCCGACCGGCGGACTTCTATGTTATGGAGAAAAAATAGTACACAAAATAGCAACACCTACTAAAGGGTCATATTGAACAAGAAAAAATGTTAGGTCAGGTCATATGTCACAGGAAGTCTGAAACGGAAAAGAAAATTATTGGGGAAAGATGATGGGTGGGATGCAGGACTTAGGCAGGCGCAACAATGCGACCCTGCATTCCGGCTCTAACCACCGCTTGGCTAGCCTTGCCAGTTTATCATAGAGTTGTTCCTGCATCCTGTTATATGTCCCCTTGTTCATTGCCTTAAAATCCCTTACTGGTAGCTAATTCCCGGGTCTGGGCACCAATGTGGTAACTATCAATGGAAGTTAAATATTACTAAGCTATAATGAATCAAATAAAATCAATCTAAATGAAAACTACTCCATATCTAAATTGAATTCAATCTGAAACAAGCTAATTTATATCCAAAGGTCTCACATAATAAATTTATATATAGGGTTAGGTTATAAGGGTTAATATTAGCCAGGAATTAACTCACCAATAGTTCCATGTGGCAATGAGGCAAGGGAGAACGTTTTACCCAATATGGCGGACAACGGGGAACGAGACTTAATCGGTCCCGAGACTCCTCGAGTCAAGTTAAAGAAAGAATAAATGATTACATGGGAATGGACATGAATATTATGCTTATCTGTCAGTCAGTCATGGCGTCGATGAGAGCGTCGTGATGGTGTAGCTGTTATACAAACAGCTACACCATCACGTGATTAGAGGCTCAAAAGCGCGATCAACTGAGGGCGGAAAATAGATGTTAACTGGTTGGTGATCGTGAAGGCTCTGGTCTTCCTCAAAGGCACACCTTGCTGCCTTGGCAAACGCCAGGATCCCAAATTATCGTACCGCATCTAGGTTGCTCTATACGATAAATTATATTAATATATACGA
This sequence comes from Paralithodes platypus, assembly GCA_032716605.1. Taxonomy (NCBI): domain Eukaryota; kingdom Metazoa; phylum Arthropoda; class Malacostraca; order Decapoda; family Lithodidae; genus Paralithodes; species Paralithodes platypus. The sequence goes on from CM064494.1 coordinate 3,064,262, forward strand.
TAAATTCATATATACTACATAAGACCATGGCAATATTGCTTAATAGCATATTAGGCCTTTTATAACTTAACTTATTTACAATCTTATAATATACGATCTACTCGTCCTACGTCGTGCTGCAGGAGCGACCGTGACGTCACAGAGACATACGGGATCACAAAAGAGTCATAGCCTATCGTATTTACGATACAAGTTTAAAGACCGCTTGTCCACAGAGACTGTGGTTACAGTCTTACGTCGTAAATGGCAGCTTTCCAGGCGGCCTTGTCAAGGGCTGCTTCTGTTGTCAATTTCTTTATTTTGAGATCGGACCGGAGTACCCGAGCCCACGTCATTCTAGGTCCACCCCTACGCGCAGCTCCCCCAAGTTCACAGTCACAGATATTAGAGGTACGGTAGACCAATGTCACATGTACACAAGTATATGCTAGCACCTGATTAGCATAGAGTGAGCTTATTACATTGGTTACGCTGGTACACATGTATTTTTTGCCGGTTAGTCATCTAGCATCAGAAATTTCCCAAACGGAGTCCTGCAAGGATCCGTCCTGTCGCCCGCACTCTTCAATCTGCACATGCATGATATAAATACACCCCATACACCCCAAATAAACATAGCCTCCTACACAGACGACATAGCACTCACATGCACACACCAAAACCCAGACACAGCAACACTTCTCCTTCAACCCTATCTCAACACATTACATGACTGGTGCACTACAAACAGACTCAATTTAGCCCCAGCCAAATCCACCACAACCCTCCTCACAAGCTGGACAGAAGAACACAAATACACCCCTAACACACACACACTCACCCAAAATCCTAGGAGTAACATAAGATACTCTAATGACATTCAAACAGCATACCACAGACATGAAAAATAAACTGACACCCAGACTTAACGCCCTCAGGTCACTTGCCCACACAAAATTTTGACACAACAAAGAAACCACCACCACAGTTTACAAACAATACATAAGATCAGTGATGGAATATGCAAGCCCTGCCTGGGCTTCTAACCTAGCTGAAACACATCACAAGACCTTACAGACTATTCAAAATAAAGCCCCCAAAATCATCACAGGCTGCACAGCTACTACACCTACAGATCACCTACATCAAGAAACCAAAGTCCTCAAAGTCAAAGACCATCTGGACATGAGAGGCACTCAATTCCTGGCTGAAGCCTCCACAAACCAACACCACCCACTACACTACATGGCAGCACACCCACAGACACCAAGAAATATCAAAACAACACCCAGCACACACTATCACACACAAATGTTGTCTTCTCTTCCTCCCTGCCCACCCCAAACCAGATTCCAGAAACACATTCATACTCAAATCTCTTGCCGCTCCATCCAATCACTCATAGACGACACATAGCTGCAGGCACGACCTCCCGAAATCCATCCTTCTGAATCCTCCCTTCCTCGCGAGGACATAGTCCACCTGGCCAGGTTCAGATGCGGGAACCATCCAGCTCTTCTGAGCTATCAGAAGAGACTGGATGACTCCGTCGTCGACACCTGCCCAGGATGTAACACAGCACCCCATATTTTTATACTGTATTTCCCATAAAATATAATCAAGGTTATCAGCGAAAAGTTGGCTTTGACTGCACGAGTTATGATAGAGAGTCATGCTTAAGAGGGGTTATCTGGATCCCTTCTCCCTCATGTTTAGCCCCATTAGTTTGACAATTTAGGAAATTCGCCCTATTAGTTTGCCGATTTGATGACCTTCCGTTCCAATTAGGTGTCTATTATTTACTGGTGAGCGATAGTGTCATAGTGAATTTGCAATTTAGGAGAAAACGGCTTTCGGCCGGGGAATTTTTCTATTGAATAATGCACACATTGATCTTGAAAGGGGGTCTTGGGAGTATTTTTTTCGTTTAAGCTTGATATAGGTCTAGGAAGGGGAAAAAAGAAACAATAAATAATTATATAATCAAAATCAATAACAAACTCACCTTAAGCCTTGTTGTCATGCTGACTGTTGAAGCATTGTGAGAAAACACATTGTGGATGTATTCAGATCTTGTGAATTGTCATAAGTTTAATTTCATAGAAGCAAAGTTATGAATCATGATGCTGTGAAAGTTATGAATCATGATGCTGTGAAAGTTATGAATCATGATGCTGTGAAAGTTATGAATCATGATGCTGTGAAAGTTTAGAATCATGATGCTGTGAAAGTTATGAATCATGATGCTGTGAAAGTTATGAATCATGATGCTGTGAAAGTTATGAATCATGATGCTGTGAAAGTTATGAATCATGATGCTGAAAGTTATGAATCATGATGCTGTGAAAGTTATGAATCATGATGCTGTGAAAGTTATGAATCATGATGCTGTGAAAGAATTATGAAAAATTACCAATCTACAGTATATTACATTACCAATCTACAGTATATTACATTACCAATCTACAGTATATTACATTACCAATCTACAGTATATTACATTACCAATCTACAGTATATTACATTACCAATCTACAGTATATTACATTACCAATCTACAGTATATTACATTACCAATCTACAGTATATTACATTACCAATCTACAGTATATTACATACCAATCTACAGTATATTACATTACCAATCTACAGTATATTACATTACCAATCTACAGTATATTACATTACCAATCTACAGTATATTACATTAATATTACCAATCTACAGTATATTACATCACTCATAAGAGTCTCCCCGCAGTCCGCCGGGGGAACTCTTAAGAGTCTCCCAGCAGTTCCCGGGTTAAAAGTCCCCTGTTGCCTAAACTATAAGTCCTAGGGAATTCTACTTGGTGCCATTCGATTTTTCTCGACCAGCTGCTTCTACAGATGTTCGTAGATTTCAATTTCGACCAGCCATTTGCCCACAATCGTAAATAATTTTTCAAAAATCCTTGAGAAATTGTTGATTATGGTCGAATTTTGACTTTTCAAGATATGGGTATATTTGGATTCGTCTCGTCGTTGCGATTCCAGCTGTATAATTATTTGTTTTAATTTTGAAAATATTTTAGGCCCAAAAGGCCTGTTTTAAAGTATAAAAACCTAACCTAACCTAACCTAACATAGGTTAAGCCAAGGGAAATTGTTAATTTTGGTTGAATTTTGACTTTTCAAGACATGGGTATATTTGTATTCGTCTCGTCATTGCGATTCCAACGGTATAATTTGTTTTTTAAATTTTGACCAATTTTTAGGTCCAATAGTCCTATTTTATAGTTTAACCCTTTCGCTGCGGGTGACGTTCTGGTATGTTTTGGCAAGTTACAGCAATTTCCAGGCTTTCAAAGCCTGTAAAAAACGTAAAAATCGAGTGTCAGTGGGTGGGAGCGTGAGGGGCCCACCTCCGACCCTCAGAGCAGCCAGAGGCTCACTGAGCTGGGCTGTGTCTCGGGCGAGTCTCTCTCTGTCTCTCTAATCAGTGTAGCCAAGCGAGCGAGTGTTACATAATAGCGGAGTTCCCGCGTTTCACTGGGACCACTGCGAGTGTACCAGACCACATACACGGTCCGTTCTGGTGTCATTTTGAAGCTATTTTCGCCTAGTTTTCGGCAGAATACACTTCATTTAATGCAGATGCTTGATTTATCATTCAGGAGTGCCTTAATATGCCCTAAATAGCCCAAACAAGGCCGCAGCCAAAGGGTTAAAAACTTAACCTAACCTAACATAGGTTAAGCCCAGGGAAATTGTTGGTTTTGGTCGAATTTTGACTTTTCAAGATATGGGTATCTTTGGATTTGTCTCGTCGTTGCGATTCCAACGGTATAATTTTTCTTGGGTTAACTGCACCACTACTACTCCTCGATTACGGGATTCCTGTCATAGGTAATTATTTGTTGTTGATCTTACCTTACTCAAGGGACCCTACAGATGCGCGGATAAGTGCTACTTTTCTTATTTTGTCAATTTGATAGTCACACCCCTATAAATTTTTTAGTTAGGCCCTAGTTTTGTCCAGCCAGTTCACTGAGTTCATAACACGTTGTTTACATGCTAGGCTCCTCCCAGAAGTTCCCGGATGTTCATTAGCCAATCATAGTGGAGAATGAGACTATACATTTTTATTTTCCCAACAAATTATTATTATTTTCTTTTACAATTGTGTCTTCCAGTGTAAAATGCCCCAGAACGAGAAGCCCACCACAGAAGCCACGAGCGAACACCACAGAAACACCCGAAAGAAAGGTCCACAGAACGAAAGGACCAGCTGACCGAGCCAACCAGTTCAGACAGGCCCAAGCCCGCAGGGCTAAGCAGCCCCAAAACACACCTGCCTACCCCTTCTAAACACTGACCGTTTTCCACACCTCACATACACTACCCCTCGTGTCCTACACCTCTACCTACATGATGACGAACATAAATACACCTTAAAGTTAATACACCCATGCTCTGTCCCAAAGGTTAGGATATTAATATCAACATACCCTAAAATACCTTGTCTTGCCAGACTAAGTTTCTGAAGACCAATCGTATTCAATCCTTAGGTTAAGTATTAATATCAACATACCCTAAAATACCTTGTCTTGCCAGACTAAGTTTCTGAAGACCAATCGCCCCCATAAATCTATGTATTTAATCCTTAGGTTAAGTATTAATATCAACATACCCTAAAATACCTTGTCTTGCCAGACTAAGTTTCTGAAGACCAATCGGCCCCATAAATCTATGTATTCAATCCTTAGGTTAATTATCTTTATCCGCCATTGTGTTCATCTTTTCCATTTACTTTTCCACAATTGTTATACGTCTTCCACTCATCTCCTTCGTATCCACAGTCCACACTACTCCATTTTGCTTCGTGTCTTACACCTCTTACCCGCCCGACTCTACCTACATGATGATGAACAGGAATATACATTCATATTAAAAACACCCATGCCCTGTCCCTAGGTTGAGCCAATGCCAACCAATCAGACAGCCATATATCTATGTATGTTCTTCCATGCGAGAAGTAGATGTAAAAACCCCATTTCCAAATTAATAAGAGATTAAGATACCCACGGGTACACCAGTGATATAGAACCATTGCCCCCGTAAGACCTAGACAGCCAGGACTACAGATGTTAGCCACCATGCTATAACTTAATGCTTACCCCAACCAGAGATTGTATAGATAACCTTTTCTTTGTCCATTGCCATCATAGTATCACGAAACAATAACGAAGTACCCCTACGAACTGCCGCTTTTCTTTGGTCTATATTTCATAGAAAACGCAGTTCCCAGGGACAACTAGACGTACAAAAACTCGTGCCAACTAATAGTGTCCATAACCCCTCGTATTGACGAGTAATAATACACCATGTTTTTCCCTACTTTATCCACAGTCAAGCACACACCTACAGTTAACCTCCTTCTCCCCCAACAGCCCCACAGTCCACATGATTCTATCTTTTCCAGACTCATATACCACCCCATAGTTTCATCCCCCGGTAGCATTTGGCTAACGTACTTTCACTGTCCTTTCAAACTCCAATATCAACTGTAGCCTAATGCCACCCCCACACCCGGAGACCTTAGGGTCAAATTTCCACGTAGCCCCCCTGAACTCCCCCCCCTCTCATTAACACCCCGCGCTCCTCGACTCTTGTCCGACCTAGCCTCTCCCTCATACCTCTTGAAGATCCTTGATTTTTCCGTTGCTAACGCTCTCCAACCTTTTATATATACTCCTATGCAGCCTACCTTCCCTTAGTAGGCCGGAACAACATTAGAACTTTACTAACCCCTTGCATGCCATCTATTCCCTTACAACCCATTCACAACCCTGCACCCAATGGTCGTCGGTGCGAGGCTAGCCGCCTCGCCAGTAACTAACTTCTATTGCCATACTTCCAGATAAATGTGGCAGAGTTAGCAACCCAGTCTCCACCACATCCAGCAAACCATACAATTAACAACCAACCGATTAAAACCAGCTAGCCAAGGCACCTTCGGTTTTGGTATTAAAGACACCCACATCTGTCTCATAAACAGAGGGTTATTACAAACACTGGTGAAATGGCAAGCCCCTAGCCACAGCCGCCGGACGACCATCCCAGAGAGAGGGCGCCCAGCTACCCCTTTTTACCCACCCGAGGAGGGAGACCCCCACCCCTGCGGAGGTATACCTGACCCCTGTTTTGACTTCCGGGTCATTGCCAGGTAGCACAGGAATTCTTCCTATCAATGAACTAACCATGCATGTCTAACCCCCTTACTAACTTCTATTTACCCACTATAACCCATTCACCTTTCTTGCATACTCGGATAATCAAATTAGCACCTCAGCTATACCATAGAATGAAGACTGAACCATATAAGAGAGACGTCCCTATCACAGCTGTCCCAGTCCTCCCCGCAAAGTAGATCCAGTCTCCCTCCCCTCAATACTTCCAGTATAGCCAAAATAGTACCTCTTACTAAGGCTCAGTTATATCACAATATGAAGGCTTCCTATAGCCATGTGCCACAACAGTAATCACCACCTTACCTAGTCCCCATATCTATTGAGAGCTCAAATAATTCCATAAGACTCGAGATCCCTGTGGCCTACAGGGTCCAGAACTGAGCCTATAAATCCAGCTCCAGCCCCGAGTAAAATCAGTTGAAAGATAGACACCAACCAGTGGCAAACCCCCCTGAAGTTAACCTCTAGCTCTGCCCTTGTGTTGTTCCTCAGTTGTGAGATTCCTGAGCCGGCAGACACGGACCGTGGCAGATATAAAAATAGAAGCATATATCCACGTACAAGTATCTACGTGCACCTTATAACCTTCACACACACTAGTGGGTATATAAGCGTGTAGCCAGCACCGATCACCAAGAGATCCGACTTGAGAACTTCCTACATTTGGACCACCTGGACGGCCGAGGAACCAGTCGTTAGCCCCCAACATCACGGACGCAAGATAACCAGGACCAGACCAACAAAATACTATCCAAGATTCACTTTATTAGTACTAACGTGTTATAGTACTAATTCGAAATTCACTTATTAATCTTTCTATGAAGTGGCTATAACTTTGCCCAGTGTAATTCATATATAACCATTCCATTTGGGAAGTACTAAGCGTATCAGTGTTCATTAATTAACAGGCGACATTAACTCTCGTAATTACCTTTATCCAGATATTAAAACCCTAGTGATATCTAACGTTCGCCCACTGATTTGTGTTCTACGTATTTCTGCCATAAGAATAACAAACTTAGATCAGTACCCCCCTGAGGTTACTAGAATTCCCGTATTCTAAAACATACACGTGTCTAATTCTAGCTGTGAACTACTACTTGTGCACCAGACCTGCCAGTAATAAATCTAATTAGTGAAATTGAATCCATAAGTACATTGAGGTCTTCCAGTATATAAACTTGCGAACCAAACCAGTGATCAGAAGAGTATACCTGAACGTTGGAAGTGGGAGACTAGGCTCCATCCAGATCCACTAATGCTAGCGGTTCATTTCTATTATTTGTCTTGTACGAGTATTCCTATTTTTCTATGCTCCCTATTCACCTACTTAAATAAACGTGATCGTGTGTCTTGTTACCGTGTGTTTATTTTGTGTTCTCTATTCCTCATACCTTGTATTGTGCATGCAGCCTTATATACCCAGTCAGTTAGAGCCCACATCACCCAAGTTAATCCTGTAGAAAAACAGGGCATAACATTGGTGGCAGCGGTGGTTCTTGATTCGGATAAAAGGTTGCATTACATTGCAAGTTTTGGAACAGCCAGAACACGATAACATCATGGCGCACCGTTCTTACATTCCCATCCCACATTATGATGGAGAAACTTACGAGATCGAAACGTTCATGGACATAGTAAAACCCGTACTTGACCTAGTTTATACCACGGATGCAGAAAAAATAGCCGTGACATTAATGCACCTGGGAAAAGCCGTTTCCCTGGTTGCCTATCAAGTGCACCCTGCTCTCACTTGGGACGAATTTCGCCCAATAGTGATAGAAGCCATTAAGCCTTCGTTGGGCGTTTTCGTGGCCCACACCCGTATCCAAGACACTAAATTCGAAGGCGATCTAGATGCCACAGTGAATAAGATTGCCCAACACATAAAAGTTTCTTTCCCCACATTGACCAGAATCAAACAAGAGCAGCAGATTCTGGTCAACCTTGTATCTATATTGCCCTCAGCAGTAAAAGTCCATTTCCGTGTGCACGATTTCGTCGGATACCAAAAAGATCTCATCACGATCCGACGTATATTGGCCGTGCGCACAGAAGGAACCCCCCCAAATCGCTGTAATCAAGAGGTTTCCCACGCACCCGCAGCACCCCGACCACCAATAACTCCAAGAATGCCTACCCAGCCTCATCCTTCCACAACAGACCCTTCCGGCAAGCCCCAACCCAGTAGACCCCGGTTCCAACCTACCCAGCCACGCAGAATTTTCAACCGGAACAAAACCTACAACACCTACCAAAGTAAAAACACTACCTTAGTAATTATCAACCCCTTTGATTTCCCTGCCTGTAATGCTCAGTGTGCATTCCATCAAATTCGTGACTCTGCCAAACCTCGCCCCTTTACTGCTCGCATTTCTGTAAATGAAGAAGAGTTGGGACAAGAGGAAGAAATGGAGGAAAGGCACACTGGAGAAATAGCCCCTATCATGACCTCAGAGGATACCGAGGAAACCCTGGAGGAGGTAGATACCGATCCCCAGGATTTTTAAAGTACCCCCCGCCCAAGATGGCCTCGGCAGGGGACGCCATAACTGACCGCACTGCCCCCATTTATTACATGGCCAAAATCAAGGACATTCCTGTCCGCTTGTTAATCAACACGGGAGCTGCCAAGTCATGTTTGTTCAAGTCTTATTATGATCAACACCACCGACTATTTGGCCCCTTGTTAACCACCAAAGCAGAACTAATCTCAGCTGCTGATACTTACTTAAATCTCCTAGGAGACACTTTGTCCCTATCAGTAACTACTCCTGCCCCCCATGCTCGTTGTTATCACTCGTTCACAGCATTTTCCTCCCACTGTAAACATTACGATGGTTTCCTTGGACTTGACCTCCTTCAAAAATTCCAGGCCCAGGTTGACTGCAGCCAAAGGCTGATCTCATTCAAAAACAAATTCCAACCCAAAGCCTCTGACAAACCCATCATGCAGAAACCCATTCACAAAAAGAAAAAACACCTTCCCCCTCAACAAACCCTGAATCAGGGTTACCAAGTTGCAGCTAGCACTAAGGTGACTCGTAAACCCTCCCCTTGCCCCGAGTTCTCTCAAAATATCACCCAATTCAGTAAAAAAATGCCTAAACAAACGAAAGAAGACAAGTCCAAGCAACTCCCTCTCGGTAATCCCCTCCATTCTCGTAATTCTGTCCAGGATAAATCCTCCCATGTTTTCAGGACAGACTCTGATATATGTAACCATGATTCTATCAAATGTTTATGTACACGTTTCCAGGGAAAATGCCGACCGATGTACCCAACAATGTTTTCCCCATGCCCCCAGAAATGTTCAGCTATCCCACAACCAACCACAATTCCCTTGTGACAATTTTCCGTCAGTAGCTCCCTTCCCCCCCCCACACAATTCACACCCCTAGAAAATTTCACAACCCCACACTTGACTCGCCCTCTCATGACAAACAAACTCACCAGTCCCACATAACCTTTAACCAGACCGTTCCTGCCACCAAGAAAATTCCCCACATTCGTCCTGTTAACAACCCCAAATCAATACACCAGTCCTCCACCAATAACCCATGTTCTAAACCTAACTCTTCCCCCACCAACCCTCCGCAGTCCCACCAACAAATCCCGTTTTCTAACTCGCTCACCTCTCACCACCCTGACCCGCCCGCACGCACCGTTAATCCCCCCCTCACGCGTGCCGACCGAGGGACACCACCATGTTCCCACCATGCCCCCACAAATGTCCAGCTATTCCACACCCACCCCAATCCCCCTTGTGACAGTTTTCCGTCAGTAGCTCCCTTCCATCCCCACACAATTCACACCCCTAGAAAACTGCACAACCCCACACTTGACTCGCCCTCTAATGACAAACAAACTCACCAGTCCCAGATAACCTTTAACCGGACCGTGACTGCCACCAAGAAAATTCCCCACATTCGTCCTGTTAACAACCCCAAATCAATACATCAGTCCTCCACCAATAACCCATGTTCTACACCTAACCCTTCCCCCACCAACCCTCCACAGTCCCTCCAACAAATCCTGTTTTCTAACTCCCTCACACCGCGCCCCACTGATCCTCCCACACGCGCCGTTAATCCCCCCCTCACGCGTGACCCCCACCAAAGTGACCTTTCCCCCCTTATGAGTACCAAGCACCTGCTCGCCAGTCAATCCCCCACCATCATTAGCCCAGCTGTAGTTCAGGATAAATGCCAAATTCCCCCCGCCATCAAAAATGGGTGAACCTTCGACCCATACCCCAAACTCACATGATATTTTCCCCCACTACCATGTCCACCAACCCCAATCGTTGCTCTTACAACCCACCATCATTTCCGCTCGCATCAACCACATTCTCATGGCAAATATCTCCGAGGAATCCCTGACATTACCAAAAGGTCTCATTATAGGAGACCTCGAAACTTTCGATGACCTCCCCATGGATTTTAATGACACCCCTACCAGCTTCCAATTGCCCCCTCTCCCGGACACATTATCCGACCACCAAAAAACGGCATGTACGACCTATTGCTAGAGTTCAGTGACATGTTTGCCCAACAACCCACCGAAATCAGACAGACCGATGTAGAACAACACATCATTAACACCACAGGCCTCCCCATACGACAACCATCCCGTAGAAAAAATCCCATACAACGTCAGGAAGAGGAACGCCAAGTCCAAGAGATGTTAGAGGCCGGTATTGCCACCCCGTCCATTAGTCCCTGGTCTTCCCCTGTTGTCCTAGTAAAAAAGAAAGATGGGTCAACCCGTTTTTGCGTCAATTACAGGAGGTTGAATGACGTAACCATTAAAGACGCTACGCCCTTACCCCGGATAGACGATTTCCTTGACTCCCTACACAGATCCAGATGGTTCACTACCCTCGACTTGCAAGCAGGGTATTGGCAAGTGCCTATCAAGGCCGAGGACCAAGAGAAAACAGCATTTTCCACTAGTGGTGGCCACCACTACGAATTTAACGTCCTACCTTTTGGCCTCTGTAACGGACCCGCCACTTTCTCCCGTTTGATGGAAGCGGTACTACATGGCCTAACCTGGGAAACCTGCCTAGCCTATCTGGACGATATTATTGTGTACTCGCCAACCTGGGAAGAACACATCCTCAGGTTGAGACAAGTCCTTCAAAGAATCCGAGCCGCCGGGTTGAAATTAAAACCCTCAAAGTGCGAGATTGCCCGAAATAAGGTAGACTTCCTCGGCCACGTAATATCTGAACATGGTATTGCACCAGACCCAAAGAAACTGCAAGCCATAGAAAACCATCCCCCACCCACCACCGTTAAAGGAGTACGTTCGTTTCTAGGTTTAGCCACATACTACAGACGTTTCGTCCCCCACTTTGCCACCCTAGCCAGACCCCTCCACCAACTCACCCACAAAAACACCCCATTCACCTGGACACCTGAAAGAGACCTCGCGTTTAACACTTTGAAACAAAAGCTAATCCAAGCCACTATTGTCGCTTTCCCTGATTACCATAAACCGTTCCGTCTTTATACCGACGAATCTCTGTACGCTATTGGTGCAGTTTTAGCTCAAGTCAGAGACGGAGAGGAACATGTTATAGCGTATGCCAGCTCCACCCTCAACCAAGCACAACAGAATTATGCAGCCACCAAGAGAGAGTGCTTAGGGATTATTTGGGTCACTCAGCCACTTCCGGTCATTTGTGTTGGGCGCAAAACTCGATATAATAACCGACCACCAATCTTTACAATGGCTGCGTAAGTGCGAGACCAACTCAGCCATTTTGGTACGTTGGAGGGAGACACTAGAGGACTACGACTTTACAATACAGTATCGTCCAGGCAAACTCCACACCAATGCAGACGCCCTGTCACGTTTGCCAGTACCAAAAGACCCCCCCACCAACCTAGCCGCCTTACAAAACACTGAGTTGTTATCTACCCCCATCCCCCAACATAATTCCCCCTCAGCTCCCTCCCTAATTCAATCTTGGGAAGCAAGAATCAGACCACCCTGGATACCGTTAAATGTCTTCAGGAAACTGACTCGCTGGGGAGATCAACTTGCCACAGACTCTGGTCACATAATCTTAGACCCCACCATTGCCCACGACTACATGATTGCCATCCACGAGGGAAACGGCGTACACCTTGGACAAAAGAAGATGTTAAAAATCTTCACAGACCAATACTGGACCCCCAACCCCTCCAAAATTGCACAACGAGTGACAGAATCCTGCAAACCGTGTTTATTGGGGAAGGATAGATCACGCACCCCAGGCCCAGCTGGTACCATGTCGGCTACCAAACCGTTCCAAGTCCTATCCCTCGACATCATGGGCCCGTTTCCTTCTTACGCTGGCAAACGCTATATCGTCACATTTGTTGACGTATATTCAACATTTTTAATAGCCTGCCCAGTTAAAGACCACACAGCCACCACAGTCGCCACACTGCTTGCCACAGAAGTATTCCCTATATTCGGCCTTCCCCTTGCTCTTCTATCCGACAATGCCCCCGAGTTTAGTGGACACGTTTGGCAACAGTTCACCCAACAATGTGGTATTAAGATTAAACACTCATCCCTGTACTGGCCTCAAGGAAATGCTATATGCGAACGCAGCCATCGCACCATCAACAATCAGTTACTGACAAAAATTATTGCTCTTAACACCTCAGACTGGCCATCACAACTAAAGATGATACAATGGGGCATGAACACCTGTCCCCGAGAAGACGGTATTTCCCCTCATGAACGTGTTTACGGCGTACCCCCCCTGTTACTGCCGTTCCACCATCACGCTCACCTCCCCTCCACCACCTCCACAATTGACCCATTGCAACATCTGTAAAACACCCTCCATACCGCCCAAACCTGTCAAGACACCAAAACTGATAACCCCGATGACAAAAACCCTTTCGCCATCCATGACACCGTAATGGTAGCCAACCTCCCTATAACCAACACATTAGGCCCTCGCTATGTCGGGCCCTACACCATCACACAAGTCCCAAACGCCTATCAAGTCACCATCGATTATCACGGCGTGACTCGCACGTTCCGAACTAGATTCGTCCGAGCGTTTAAACCGCTCCAACCACAAGACAATACCCCACCCCACACGTCTGAACCAGAATTAAACACCCCTACTAACCCTTCCACTCAGGCTATGAATAGTCCCACACAAACCCCTAAGGACCTAAGCCCTCCGACACCGAACAGACAAATCAGTCCTCAACATACCCCAAAAACTAACCTCCACAAACCCCAAGCCCCCACTATCACACCCTCCTCCACCATGACACCTTCTTTCACTTCTGATAGTCAAGTACCTCCCCAGCTTATCCAAGTACGAAAACCTCCCCCCACAACAGAAACTCTCCCGTCTAGCCCTGAGATACCTCCCCCAGGCACCAGAGTAAGTAAACCCCCCCCCCACCCAAAACCAAGTACACACCCAAATACACCACACAATCTACCTCAGTAACCTCACGCTACAACCTACGCCCACGACAAAAAGTTTTTAAAACCTCCAGAAAACACACCCTGCAACCAAGTTCC